>QRFJ01000334.1:308794-401062 GCA_006176705.1 Cocos nucifera | reverse complement strand
CCCAATCATCACAAACCCTTTGTGAAATCAGATTCGTAAATCTGATTGTGTAAGGAATAGAGACGGTCCGGATGGATTCCTTCTCCTTAGAGGGTCGCCTAGACCAGTCAAACTGGATTCTAGTTAGAACTCTGATTGGAAATCGAAAGGGAGGTGGAGTTCTTGTCCAATAGGACTCAAAGCCGCCTCTCAACCTTGGGGCCACGCTAGGGTGGGCACTGGGGGGCCCCCCCCTCCTCCTTGGCCAATCTCTAGCAGGTCTGGAGGGGACTAAGGGAACCCCACAGTTCTCAATAGGTGCAATGGACACGTGACAAAAGTCAAGTGTCTATGGTCAATCATTTGGACCAGCTCAAAGGTCAACTTTTTGACCAAATCAAAGGACCAAAAAATGGCAGTGACGCAAAAATGCAAGGTTCATTTGTCTTATAAAATAAGACAACCTTACTTCTAACTTGGAGCAAACCTCTAAGTTAGTACTCATATTGAAGGACCTTGATGAGCACAAACTCCTTTGGCTCAGTCTAGGTACAAACTTATTTGCTGATAGTAAAAGAAGAAACGTTATGGTTCATCGAGGTGCTAGCACGATTTTTCTTGAACCTAATTGGAATTCTCATTCGATCAATTGAACTAGATCGTTCAATTGATGATCACCAGATTCAAACCCTTGTTTGTGTGACCCAGTTAGGTTAGTCTGTATGGTAATATTGGGATATGTCATGTCTCTATCATAAACATCATCGAAACCTCCTTAATTCGATGGGATCAAACTTTCTATTCAACAGTCTAAGAATGATCGATTTTCATGCTAAATATCATTCTTAATGTGCAAATCCCAATTCACGCAGTGACACCTAGCAGTATATGGTGGCAACCATCAGAGCTGAATGCGACCTCTTGGTTGCAGCTACCTGTTGATTAAGTTCTCTTCTTGATGCCACCGATCAGATCTAGGGTTAAAGGTAAATTCGTTCAAAACCTATTCTCTTGCATATGATATAATCATTCGATTCGGAGTCCAATGTGAAAACCTAATAGAAAACTTTCTTTGCTTTATTTCACTCTGCCATGGCCATGGCATTTCATGACTTGATTCTATCATGATTATCATAGGGCTGCTCCTCTCCACCAGGTAGATAGATTCCATCTTTGATATCAAATCCAGTTCTACAATGGAGCATGTAAGGCCTAACATACACCATTCAGGTTCCATATTGGCTAGGAGACGAGTATGGGTGTAGTCAACTATAACACCCCTCAAGGTGAACTGCGATGTATCTCTCAGTCAAAGAAACCAGAACACAACTACAGATACAAGATGGCAATCGATTGTCAGTCATTACGAGAAGAGAGACTTTCCTAATGACTACTTCGAGTTGGTCACGCTCAGTGCCTCCTCGTTTCTCTAAACGAGCACCTTATATTTCGCCTCAGTGTCTCACACACATAAGACTCAAGACTCATCTACTAAAGAGAAGCAATCGTACACCAACTTCGAATCAATCACCATCCTCGTGATGATGCCTATGGTCGGGAGCTTTTATGAGTTAATAATGATTATCATGTTTAAATTTTTCAACTCTTGGGAAAATATGAATTATCATTAACCATTAACTCCAAAGGATGTATCACAGACTCTAAATACAGTTAGCTGTGAATAGAAAATATACCCATCGATTATATTAATTATATTCAAAATTAAATTTTGCCCGCTAAGAAGTGTATTTAAAGTGTCAGCAATTCTGGCTTCTAGGAAGCAAATATATCTAACAATCTCCACTTGTCCTTAAAGGCCAACTTGGCTACAAGTCTAAGTCCCATCTTCTCAAGAATGGGCTTTCGATCTTCTTTGTCCCAGGCTTTGTAAGTGGGTCTGCCACATTTATCTACGGATTGGGACTTCTTCTTGACCTCAACGTAACCTTTCTTTAAGGTAATCAGGATAGATGATATCGCCGCTCAATTGTGCTTGGACTTCTGGGTGAGACCTTGGCTCCTTTAGCAGGCTATGGCGCATTGGTTGTCGCAGTAAAAAAAGAGGAATGCATCTGATGCAAATTACTCCAATTTTGCAAGCAATGTCTTGTACCAGAATGTTCCTTTGCCAGCCTCTGATGAAGCTATATATTCTGCTTTTCCATGGTGGAATCTGGCTATCACAGTTTGCTTGGAACTCTTCCAGCTGACAGCTCCACCATGCACACAAACCAGGACTTCTAGATGTCGACTTCTATCATCTATATCAGACATGAAGTCGAAGTCTGTGTATCCTTTGAACTTGGAGTTCTTCATACCAAAGACCAACATCATATCCTTAGTTCTCTCAAGATTACTTAAGGATACATGTCACACGAAGTCCAGTGTCTTCACCTAGATTTTGATCTGATATCTACTTGTGACACTCACAGGCATGGCTATATCAGTGTGTACATTAGCATGGGCAACATGAGGTCCCTAATTGGCAGAAGCATAAGGATCTTGGCTCATGCATTTCTATTCCTCAGGGTGTGCTGGGGCAACATCTTCTTGGAAAGATGAATACCATGTGAAGGTTATTAATCCCCTTTAGAGTTTTTCCCATACTAACCTCTTTAGTACTTTCCTTCTATGTACATCTTCTATGGAAAGTCCTAGCATTTCCTTATTCGGTCTATCCCTATAGACCTTATTTTAGATAAGGATGCTTCACCTAGGTCTTTCATGGAGAATTCCTTGGACAACCACATCTTGACTGATTGTCAACATGGAATTATATTCCAATAAGGAGGATGTCATCCACGTACAATACGAGGAGACAACAGCGAATCCCACTGGACCTTTCTGAAAACACGATGGTTTCTCTTCATTTTTGATAAACAAACTTTTGGATCACATCATTGAAACGAGTGTTCCAGCTCCGAGATGCTTGCTTAAGTCCATATAATGGACCTTTGCAGCTTTGCAACCTTGTTGATCAGTATCAACTGGATGTTGAACTAGCGCTGTTCCATATAGATATCCTCCTCAAGATAATCCATGAGGAATGCCGTTTTTCACGTTCATGCCATATTTCATAATCGGAAATAGGCTGCAACAGCAAGCAATTGTGCGGATGGATTTTAGCACTAGCTACCGAAGAAAAGGTATCCTGATAGTCAATGCCTCACGTTGACTATAACCCTTTTGCCACCAGTCTAGGCCTGAATGTCTCCACATTCCCATCGGCCACCAATCTTTTCTCTTGAAGATCCATTTACACCCAATAGGACTATACCTTCTAGTGGATCTACAAGGTCCAGACTTTGGTTTGAGTCATCGAGTCGATCTCTTGACTTATTGCCTCAACCATTTCTGGAGTCGATATTTGATATCGCCTTCGTTGTAGGTTTTGGGGATCATCACATGAGCACCATTACTATGAGGATATTTCTCTACGTTCCTCTGAAATAATACCTAAGTATACTTTTAGGGGTACGGGGAAACTCTTTTCGATCTACGAGGTGGAGGAGGTAGTTGTTTTATTGGCCTCAACCTGATTTGGTTCCACTTGGTCCTTTAGCTGTTCTGCTTTGAGGACTTCTCATCAAGCTTGATCTATTTTCCAATTGCCGTATCTTGAATAAACTATTTTTCAAGAAAGATGGAATGTGACTCACAATCACATTGTGGTCTTCTAGAATCGTAGAAATAGTATCCTAATGACTCTTTAGGATATCCTATGAATCGAGCTCCTAAAGGACCTTAAAACTCTAAACTTGTCCGCTTGTTGTCTTTTGACATAAGCCGGAAACCCTAAATTCTGAGATGACTCGACTTGGTTTCTTACCGTGCCATGATCTTCATACGGTGTGGTAGGAAAGGTTTTATAGGGAACCCTATTCAGTAATAGATTTGAAGTTAACAATGAGTGTCCCCAAAGAAAATCTGGAGGTCTGTTGAAGCTCATCATGGATCGAACCATATCCAATAGAGTCTGATTTCTCCATTCTGAAACTCCCGTTGCAGTGAGGTTTCCTGGTGGAGTTCCATTGAGAGACTATGCCATTTTCCTTAAGATCAGTCTAGAATTCCCGGCTAAGGTATTCAACCTCCTCGATCTGATTGAAGACCTTAATGGTTTTCCAGTTTGTTTTTTAACTTCATGTCTGAATTCTTTGAATTTTCAAAGGCTTCAGACTTGTGTTTATAAGATACCACAACCCATACCTAGACAGGATCATCGATAAAGGTAATGAAGTAGACAAAATTGCCTCTAGCCGGCACATACAAATGGGCGCACTACATCAGTATGTATAGGCAAGGGAGATCTTGTTGGCCCTCTCCCATGTCAACAAAAGGAGTTTAGTCATTTTGCTTGAAGACAAGATTCATAAGTTGGATTGACTCAAAAGTCAATGGACTCAATAGGCCCATTTTTCTCCAATTTGTTAATCCTGATCTTCTGCTATATTTAACCTAATCTCAAGGTGCCATAGATATCTGTCGTTTTGGCTATCCCTGAGGTTGTTTGGCATTTCACGGTTCTTGCATCGATAGTTAAAACAGGTACATCAATATGCAACTGATAAGACATTTAACAAGGAAACCATTGCAAATTTTATTTCTTTATAAAGAATGTTACAATGATCCTTAAGAAGGTGATTCACATACCTTTCTTGTGCTAAAGCATGAAACAGAAATCAAAATTCCTGCTAGCTGCAGGCACATAATAAACAGTCTTTTAAAAACTAAGTCTAAACCAGATGGTAATCGCAGAGGGTATGTTCCCACGGCTATGCAGCAATCTTGCTCATTACCGACGCATAGGATTATTGTCTCCATCCTCAGCCTCCTGCTATCCTCAAGACCTGCATAGAAGTGCACAGATGAGCACTATGACCAGAGTCAAGCACCCAAACTGGTGCAGAAGAACCGTAAGGTTAGACTTCCATACGAGAGCAAATACACTCCAGAGACCAATTCCTTCTTGTTCTTAGGGGTGGCCAGGTAAATAGGGCAGTTCCGCTCAATGGCCGTCGCTGTTTGCATGAAAAACACTTTCCTTTGCATCGGCCTTTTTTCTTCGATTTTGGCCTTCTTCTTCTTGATCCTTCCACCTTTTGCTTTTTCACAGACTTTTCTTTTTCTTTCCATAAGACTTTCTTTTCAGAAGAAGTCCATTTCATAGCAAGAACTGGGCTTTAGAAACCTTTCATAGGAAAGCTCAGTGGTAGACCAGCATATTCAATTAACTCGGGCTAAGGAATTTCTGAAGTTTATGCAAGTGATAATCTTG
This sequence comes from Cocos nucifera, assembly GCA_006176705.1. Classification (NCBI taxonomy): domain Eukaryota; kingdom Viridiplantae; phylum Streptophyta; class Magnoliopsida; order Arecales; family Arecaceae; genus Cocos; species Cocos nucifera. The sequence goes on along the minus strand of QRFJ01000334.1, from coordinate 395,805 downwards.
ATGAATTGCCCATATGCATCATCAGGATTGCAGAATATTATGTTCTGCAGGTCCAAGTCCAACTTTCCACACCAAGCTTCTCAAGCTCTTTCATGTCCTTATAAAATTTGTCAGACAGTGATTTGGGACTTTGACTGCCCATTCAGCATTCTTAGCCTTAAAAAAGTCATTTTTGTTGGACTTGATATTTTGGCTGCGTTGACTCTGTTCACCAAACATCTCCTTGTAGGTTGAGCCAAATTTTGGCGAGCAGTCCCGATATCTTCATGTTGGCGCTGGAGTCATACGACATCGAGGCCAACATGTAATATCTGGCCTTTATTATCTTCGTCAATCATTTTTCCAGAGATGTTCTCTGTTCACAGATGGACGGGCTGGGTAATTGTGGGAGGGTCCTGGTCCAAAACATGGGTTAACTTCTCGGAACCCAAAATAATTTTGTAGTTCCTGAGTCAATCTTTATAATTGGGTCCAGTCAGTCTATGTGTGTCCAGGATACGTGCCAGTGGGTTGGACGCAGACATTTTCCTGTAGAGAGTCAAAGATTCTAGTTAGATATTGTAATTTTGACTTGACCAATTTATTTAGAGATTTTATTTTTAAACAAATTAGCTCCCACTATTTTCTCGGATCCCTACACTCCTTCTGTAGAGATGCAAAAATCTCCGCGATTGATGATTTCTAGTGGGTGGTGCGGTCTCACCAACTGACTCATCACCTCACCTAACAGTTATTGGTGATGGGTTAGCCAATGAGTGAACAACTCTTGTTCAATGATTCTCTAATCATGGTGCACCCAAACTTGGTCTCTAATTCATGAATCTCACCGTATCCGAAATATTGATCCACTCCTTAGTTAAGTCAGACCCACCATTTGCATGGACTGGGTTCCAATTGGGTCTCTCACCGTATCTGGAATATTGAGCCCAACTCATCCTCCAGCCCATAGCATCCAATGCCTAATAGACATGGTTGCATCTTCTCGGTGCGACTGAGCCACTGTATCCAGCCGAGAACAATCAACCCCGGGAAGGGCCCGCACGTCTACAATGGTGGAAGACCTCGGACTTAATCTTTTCTTAGGGAGAATTGATTCAGGTCTCATTAAACTAGACTTGGCTTAGTCATAACAATTATGACTAACCTAGTGGCATGGGCAGCTCGGATTATTGACCACCTCAAATTAGAACTGTGTCAACAGATATGGCCAGGTAAGTGAGACCGGTGGAAGGAATATGCCATTAACTCGTACAAGAATGCATTCAGGTCGAGTAGCTTCCAATTAAAAACCAGTCGGTCGTCTGTGCCAAACTTACCTTAGACACCAAATTATTGAGTCAGAATCAATTGGGTTAGCCTACAATCCAGACTCTAACCTCTGAGCCTAATTAGGTCTTGCTTGATCGTGACTCGATCTTGACCCAGACTTAATCCTATTAGGCTGGTCAATTTAAGCATTGTTGATCCCATCTAACCAACTCTTGATTCGGTTTGATCAACCGCTTAGACCTAATTGAGCTACCCAAGCCCGAACCCAGTATTATGAATATGTCTTAGATCTGAAATTATGAATTTTAGACCTAATTGATATTCCATAAACTTAATTCTTAATTAAGTTGGGTTCATAAACAAAATATGCACAATAAATCCTAGGGTTTCAGGATCTAGGGTTTTGCAGAAAGTAAGTTTTGGGTTTCTGATTAAGGACGAATACGCAGCACCCCTACACGTCATAAGAACACCCCATCGAATGGGAAGAGAGGGCCTTTAAACCCTTCTTCATTCTTATGACCGGACGGCCAAGAGGAACGCCTTAATCAGGAACATGTAAATCTACAAAACAGTTATAGATCTATATCATATATCTCATATACAAATTTAGATCTAATCAAGGCATATTTTGCATACATCTCATGTATCAAATCATGCATGTTTTTAGATCTAAATTATCTCATAATAATCTAAAAAATTAGATTTAAATTGATCTAATCAAAATAAATTCTAATCTAGACAATTATGTAGAACTATTCTACAACTAGTCTAGACATGCATCAATCATATCTCATATGATATTCAAAAATTAAATAATTTTTATCTGCTATTTATCAGATGTTATTATAACACTTATAATATCAGAAAACAGTAAATAAGAAGATCTAAAATATGATTTAATCAGATTAAATCAAAGACATGCAAAACTATTCTATAGAACTATTCTATTCTAGAACTAGTCATGCATATCTTCATGTTCTTAGATCCAAATCATTTAATTTTAATTTTTCTGATTTCAGATCTGATCACATCTCATGTGACATCTAAAATCACTTTATTTTCTAATTAAAATAAAATTAAAATCAGACCTAAATAATTTAGAACCATGGCTCTGATACCAGTTGAAGGGAAATCCTGATTTCCCGGTCCAGGTTCCTCCAGATCTGATCAGATCAAGAGATATATTTCAAATTTTTTTTTTCTTGATCCCAATCAGATCTTGATATATTTTAGATTTGATTCTATTTATTTTTATAAATAAAATAAAATAAGATAAATTAAATCAAATTTAATTTACCTGATTTGGGTAATCCTATTACCCTGTAGATGATCCTGATTGCAGCGGAAGGTTCTGGATCTAGCCACGCAAGCGCCTGGCCTCTACCGATATCCACTCAAGTTGGATTTGGAGATCCTCTTCTTCTCTATCACGCCTCCAAAAATCAGATCTAGATCTGATCTGGAGGATCTTCAAAACTCTTTTGAAGATGAGCAGTCGTCCTTTGCAGCAGCGCAGCCTTCTTATTTTTGATCACCTTTCTTTGATCTGAATCGCACCAACCAAGGTCCAAAACTCCTTTTGGACGTGGAGAGAAAGGGGAGAAGAGACTATGATGTGGAGAAGGAGGGGAGAGGTAGGCTTGGGGCATGGAGAAACTATGATCTCATCATATCTCTCTATCTCATACTACATTGGAATATGAGTTGGGCGCAGGGTCTTATTTATAGACTAAGCGTGATCCAACTCCTCTTCCTCCCAACCAATCACAACCCTTTGTGAAATCAGATCTAAATCTGATTGGTGGGAATAGAGACCCCTGGATTCCTCCTTAGAGGGCGCCTAAGGACCAGTCAAACTGGATTCTTAGTAGAACTCTGATTGAAATCCAAAAGGGAGGTGGAGTCCTTGTCCAATAAGGACTCCAAGGCGCCTCCAACTTGGGCGCACGCCTAGGGTGGCATGCGCCCTCCTCCTTGCCAGGTTCTGGCAGGGGGATAGGCCCCCACCAGTTCTCCAATAGGTGCATGACACGTGGACAAAAGTCAAAGTGTCTATGGTCAACATTTGACCAGTCAAAGGTCAACTTTTGACCAAAGTCAAAGGACCAAAAATGGCAGGTGACCAAAAATGGCAGGTCATGTCTTATAAAATAAGACAACCTTCTCTAACTTGGACAACCTCTAGTTAGACCATATGAAGGCCTCTGATTGAGCACAAACTCCTTTGGCTCAGTCAGGACAACTTATTTGTGATAGTAAAAGAAGAACGTTAGGTTCAATCGAGTGCTAGCACGATTTTCTTGAACCTAATTGAATCTCATTCAGATCAATTGAACTAGATCAGTTCAATTGATGATCACCAGATTCAAACCCTTGTTTGTGTGACCCAGTTAGGTTCAGTTCTGTATGGTAATGGGATATGTCATGATCTCTATCATAGACATCATCGAAACTCCTTTCGATGGATCAAAACTCTTCTGATTCGAACAGCTAGAATGATCGATCATCTAAATCATTCTTATTGCTCCCAAAATCCACCAGTGACACCTAGCAGTATATGGTGGCAACCCATCAGAGCTGAATGCGAACCTCTTGGTGCAGCTACCTGTGTGATTAAGTTCTTCTATCTTGAGCCCCGATCAGATTAGGGTTAAGGTAAACTCGTCAAACCCTAGTCTCTATCATATGATATAATCATTCGATTCGAGTCCAATGTGAAAACCTAAATAGAAACTCTTTCTATTATTTCACTCTGCCATGGCCATGGACTTCAGGACTTGATTCTCATGATTATCATAGGGCTGCTCCTCTACCACCGAGGTAGATAGATTCCATCTTGATGCAATCCAGTTCCTACAATGAACATGCTATAGCCAACATACACCTCAGGGTTCCATATGGCTAGGAGACCGAGTAATGGTGTAGTCAAACTATAACACCCTCAAGGTGAACTGCCGATGTATCTCAGGTCAAAGAACCAGACACACTACTGCAGCATCGAGTCAGTCATTGACGAGAAGGTAGACTTCCTAATGACTACTCGAGGTGGTCACGCTCAGTGCCCTCGTTCTCTAACGAGTACCTATACTTTCGCTCTGGTGTCTCCACACCATAGACTCAAGACTCATCTACTAAAGAGAAGCAATCGTACACCAACCTTCCGGATCAATCACCATCCTCGTGATGATCCTATGGTCGGGAGCTGTTTATGAGTTAATAATGATTATTCATGTCTTAAATTTTCAACTCTTGAAAATATGAATTATCATTACCATTAACTCAAAGGATGTATCACAGACACTAAATACACAGGTGTGATAGAAAATAACCCATTATATTAATTATAGTCAAAATTATAATTTTGCCCCTAGAAGTGTATTACAAGTGTCAGCCAATTCTGGCTTCTAGGGCACATATATCTAACACTGAGCTCTTAAGTCTAGTACGTACTGATGTATGTGGACCAACGAGCACAAGTGCCAGAGGTGGATATGTCTACTTCATCATTTTCATGGATGATGTAGCCAGATATGGATATGTCTATCTGATGAAACATAAGTCAAATTCTTTTAAAATTTTCTAACAATTTTGAAGTGAAGTAGAAAAATAAACTGAAAAGAGTATTAAAACTCTTCGGTTTGATCGAAGAGGAAAATACCTTTTCGGTGAGTTTCTCACATATCTAGGAGAGAATGGGATTCTCTCTCAATGGACTCCTTCAGAAACACCACAGCATCATGGTATATCTGAAAGAAGGAATCAAACTCTATTAGACATGGTTCGATCCACGATAGATTTTGTCAACTTGTCGATATCCCTCTGGGGATATGCATTCGAGTCGGCTTGCTATCTTTTAAATAGGATTCTAAGTAAATTTGTGGTTCAACCTTCATATGAGATATGGACATGACGTAAGCCAGCACTTTCACACCTCAGAGTTTGGGGGTGCTCGGCTTATGTCAAATGGTTAATTATAGATAAACTTGGATCTAGGTCTGACAAGTGTGCATTTATAGGATACCCAAAAGAGATCAAAAGGATACTATTTCTACCATGCTAATGAATAAAAGGTCTTCATCAGCTTTAGGGCAACCTTTTTGAAAAAGGAGTTCCTTAGTGAAGGAATTGTTGCCTCTAAGGTTGAACTTGATGAAGTTCAATAGGTAGAAAGTCCGACACAGAATACTGAACCTGAGTATGATTTGATTAGATCAGATCCAAAGCTTAGCGAACCCGCACCATTAAGATGATTCGATAGAGTACCGCACCGTCAGGACAGATGCTATGGGTTCTTGGTATAGGATGGTGATCCCATCGAACTCGATGAGAATGATGAGGACCTGATCACTAACATAGATGTTATGCAGAGACCGAACTCTGAGAAATGGCTAGAAGCCATTCGAAATGGATTTCATGAAGGTCAACGATGTATGGAAATTAGTTGACCCACTTGAAGGGGTTAAACCCATTGGGTGTAAATGCATATTCAAAAGAAAAAGACACATAGATGGAAAGGTGGAGACCTATAAAGTTTGTCTAGTTGCCAAGAGGTATCATCAGCGTTATGGTATTGACTATAATGATACATTCTCTCCAGTGGCAATGCTCAAATCTATTCAGATAATGCTTGCAATAGCTGCCCACCTGAATTATGAGATTTGGCAGTTGCATGTGAAGATAGCTTTCCTAAATAGAGAGCTAATCAAAGAGGTGTATATGATACAATCTGAGGGGTTCACATCCATAGATGGGTCCAAGGTGTGCAAGCTTTAGATGTCCATTTTTGGATTAAAGCAAGCATCTCGAAGTTGGAACATATATTTTGATAAAGTGATCAAAACATATGGCTTCGTTAAGAACAGAGAAGAATCCTGCATTTACAAATGGGCAAATGGTCCAACAGTAGTATTCCTTATTTTGTACATAGATGATATTCTGTTAATCAAGAATGACATCTCCGCACTATAGGGAATAAAAATTTGATTATCATCATAGTTCTCTATGAAGGTCTTGGGTGAAGCATCCTACATCCTAAGGATGAAGATCTATAGAGATAGATCTAAAAGGATGCTTGGTATATCCCAGTCCACGTACACAGAAACTATGCTGAAGAGGTTCAGTAAGGAGAATTTCAAAAAGGGCTATCTCCCGATAGGTCAAAAAATTTCACTCTCTAAGAATGATTGTCTGACAACTCCTGAAGAGAGAGAGCATATGAGTAGAATCCCATATGCTTCGACAGTGAGGTCTATCATTTATGCAATGATATGTATGAGACCAGGCATGGCATACTCACTAGGAGTAGTGAGTAGATATCAATCTGATCCTATACAAAATCACTAGAAGGTGGTTAAAACCATCCTTAAGTATTTGAGAAATACTAAAAATCAATGGTTGGTTTATGGTGAGTCAGATCTAAAATTGATGAAATTTATAGACTCCAACTTTCAATCTGACTATGTTGACAGCACAAGCATGTCGGGGTATATCTTTACTCTAAATGGTGGAGCCATCTGCTGAAAAAGTTCCAAGCAGCATATAGTGGCAGACTCTATTTATGAAGTAGAGTATATGGCAGCATCAAATACAGCAAAGAAAGCTGTATGGCTGAAAAAGTTCATCACCAAGCTCGAAGTAGCAGCCTTCATTGATGGTCTAGTTCTGTTCTACTATGACAGCACTGGCGCCATAGCTCAAGCAAAGGAACCGAAGGCACACCAGTAGACAAAGCACATTCTACACCACTTCCATCTAGTCCATGAGATTGTGGATCGTGGTGATGTTGACCATCAGAAGATTGACGGAAAGAAGAACCTAGCCAACCCCTTCACTAAAGCCCTAGCAATCAAGAAGTTTGACAACCATAAGTCGAAGATGCGTATTAGATACTATGCTGAGTGGCTTTAGGATAAGTGAGACTTGTTGAAAATTGTGTCCCAAAAGCCAATCATTAGTCTGTTAATGATTGAGCTACTTTATATATGTAATTGATCATTAATAAATAAAATACTTTGGCATGTTTTTCATCATAAGTCTTCATTTTCTAACAAACTTCATTTTTGAGATGAATTTCTTAGGACTATTTAGTTTCGATAAAGAGAGAATTCATCGATTAGTCTTTAAATCAGTTTACGATCAAATAATAGGCTATTAAATAGGATGACAATGTCTATTGAGCATACATCACTGTATGCCATATTGGTTGTGTTAGATATGTATGCCCTAGAAGCCAAATTGACTGACACTTGTAGTACACTTCTAAGGGCAAAATTATAATTTTGACTATAAATAATAAAATAATTTATTTTCTATTACAATATGTATTTGAAAGTATCTATGATACATCTCTTGAGTTAATGGCAATGATAGTTCATATTTTAAAAAGTTGAAAATTTAAGACATGAATTTTCATTATTAACTCATAAAATGCTTCCGACCATAGGATCATCATGAGGATGGTGATTGATTTGGAAGGTTGGTGTACGATCGCTTATTTAGGATAGATGAGTCTTGAGTCTACGATGAAGAGACATTGGAGCGAGAGTATAGGTACTCGTTAGAGAATGAGGGCACTGAGCATGACTTCCTTGAGCAGTCATAAGGAAGTCTACCTTCTTGTTGATGACTGGCTCGAAGCTATAGTAGTATGTTTGGTTCTCTGACCTGAGGTGCATCGGTAGTTCACCTTGAGGGTGTTATAGTTTGACTACACCGTAACTTGGTCTCCTAGCCATTCGAAATTCTACGGTGTATGTTGGCTATAGCATGTTCATTGTAGGAATTGGATTGCACCAATAGGGGATCTATCTACCTCGATAGAAGAGGAGCAGCCCTATGATGATCATGAGAATTAAGTCCATAAAGCCCATTATCATGGTAGAGTAAAATAATAGAAAGAGTTTCTATTAGGATTTTCACATTGGACTAGAATCAAATGATTAATTCATATGATGGATATTAGGATTTGACGAGATCACCTTAACCCTAATCCAATTGGGGCTCAAGATAGAGGAACTTAATCAAATAAAAAACTACACCGAAAGGTTCATTTTCAGTTATGATGGATTGCCACCATATGTTGCTAGGTATCACTGATAGATTTTGGAAGCAATTAGAATGATTTGGATGATCGATTATACTAGTTATCTAAATTAGAAAAGTTCTGATCTATCGTAAGGTGTTTCGATGATGTCGATGATAGAGATCATGACATATCCCATGACCATATGGAACTGAACCTAACTAGGTCACACAAATAAGGGTTTGGATCTAGATATCATCAATTGTATTAACCTAGTTTAATTGATTTGAATAAGATTCAATTAGGTTCAAGAAAATCGTGCTAGCACACGATTGAGCCTAATGTTCTCCTTTAACAATCATTAAAACTTGTCTTGACTGAGCCAAATGTATTTGAACTCACTCAGAAACCTTTACTTGGTCTGACTGGAGCTTGTCCAGGTTAGAAAAGGATTGTCTTAATTTATGAAATAAATTTGAGACAACACCTACCATTTTTCATCACCTACTAAATCTTGTCTTTGGACTTTGGTGAAATATTGACCTTTGATACTTAGACATCTGCCCACGTGTCATGCACCCATAAGAGAGAACCTTAGCTCTTATCCCCCTATTGAAAAGTAGAGAGGCAAGGGGTGCATGCCTAGGGTGGCGTGCATCCCATGAGGATAAGATTTGGAGTCCCATACAGATGGGACTCCAGTTGCTTCAGGGAATCAAACTAGATGGCGCGAAGAAGACTTGTTTGACCCAGTCTTGGTGCCATCTAAGGAGTGTTTTATGGTATTCTAATCTGATTAGATTTGATGATGTCATCCCATGAATCAAATTTAAATCTGATTGCATAAAAGACCATGATTGGTCGGGATGATGTGGCACTACATGGCGCAGCAGGATCTATATAAATCCTATCTACGCTTAGAATTAAGAGCTTCTACCTTTAGCCCATTCCACAAAGCTTTTCTCTCTCTTTTTCCATGCCACCCTCTAGTCCTCTCTCTCCTCTTCATGTCCAAGAGGTTTTGGGCATGAGTTAGGTGCAATTTAAGCAAGTGAAAGGCGACAGGAAAGGAAGAAGGCAGCACTGCTGCAAGGGATAATGGTTGTTCTTCAAAAGAGTTTCTGAAGTCCTTCAAGATTAGATCTAGATCTAATTTTTGGTGGATTGATTGAGAAGGAAAAGATCTTAGGATCCTACCCGAGTGGATATCGGTAGAGGCCAGACGCTTGCGTGGCTACATCCAGAACCTCAGGCAAACATCAGGATCATCATAGGATAATTGGATTAACCAAAATAAAGGGATAATTAAATTAGATTTAATTTAATTTAATTTAATTTTATTAGATTAATAAGATTAGATATGAAGAGTCTTAGATCTGATTAGAACCTTAGAAATTTTTTTTTGAAATATCCCTCTTGATCTAATTAGATTTGAACAAACCTGATCCAGGAAATAAGATTTTTTCCTTCAACTGGTATCATAGCTAGGTTCCAAAATTCATTAGATCTAATTTTAATTTATTTTTGATCTAATAATTAGATAATTTCAGATATCACATGATACATGATTAGATTTTAAATTAGAAAATTAAAAATTAAATAGTCTACATCTAAGATGTATGAGATGCGTGACTAGACTAGGAATAGAATTATTCTATTCTGTATAGTCTAACATGATCATAATTTTAATTTAATTAATTATAATTTTTAGATCTATTTATTTATTATTTTTTAATATTATAAATATTATAATTAGATCTAAAAAATAGAAAATAAATTTATTTAATTTATTCATATGAGATATGATAGATACATGTTTAGACTAGTTGTAGAATAGTTCTACAAAATTATCTAGAATAAATTTTAATTTCATATGATCAAATTTAAATTTTATTTTTTAGAAATTTATAAGATAATTTAGATCTAAGAACATGCATGATATGATACATGAGATGTATGCAAAACATATTTTTAGTTAGATTAATTTTTATATATGTGATATATGATGTAGATCTAACTAGTTTTGTAGATTTATCATATTTCTGATTAAGGCATTCTCCTTAGCCATCCGATCATAAGAATGAAGTATGGTTTAACGACCCTCTCCTCCCATTATATGGGGTGTTCTTATGATATGTAGGGGTGCTGCTCGTTTGTCGTTAATCAAAAATCTAATATTTATTTTCTATAAAACCCTAGATCCTGAAATCCTAGAATTTTATATACATGTTTTGTTTATGAATCCTAAACTTAATTATGAATTAAGATTATAAAATATATTTGATCTAAAACTAAAAATTTTTAGATCTAAGACATATTCAGAAAATTAGATTCAGGCTTGGGTAGCTCAATTAGGTCTAGCAGTTGATCAAACCGAATCAAGAATTGGTTAGATGGGATCAAGAGTGCGTAAATTGACCAGCCTAATAGGATTAAGTCTGGGTCAAGGTCGAGTCACATGAGTGATCGATCAAGTTAAGACCTAATTAGGCTCAGTGGTTAGAGTCTGGATTGTAGGCTCACCTAATTGGTTCTGGCTCAACAATTTGGTGTCTAAGGTAAGTTTGGCAGATATGATCGATAGATTTTTAATTAGGAGCTACTCGACTCAAATGCGTTCTTGTCGAGTAAATGGCATATCCCTTCCATCGGTCTCACTTACCTGACCATATTTGTCAGCTCGATCCTGATCTAAGGTGGCTAACAATCTGAGCTAACCCATGCCACTAGGTTAGTCATAATGGTTATGGCCATGTCAAGTGTAGTTTAAAGAGACCTAAATCAAATCTTCCTAAGAAAAGATTAAGTCTAAGGTCTTCCACCATTGTAGATGTGTGGGCCCTTCCTGGGGTTGATTGTTCTCGGCTGGTCACAGTGGTTCAGTTGCACCGAGAAGATGCAACCATGTCTATTAGGCATTGGATGCTATGGGGTAGAGGATAGATTGGGCTCAATATTTCAAATATGATAAGAGACCTAATTAGGAATCCAATCTATGCAAATGGTCGATCTGACTTAACTAAGGAGTGGATCAATATTCTGAGCATGGTAAGATTCATGAATTAGAGACCAAGCCTGGGTGCACCATGATTAGAGAATCATTAGACAAGAGTTCACTCATTGGCTAACCCTTCACCAATAACTGTTAGGTGAGGTGATGAGTCAGTTTATGGGACTACACCACCCACTAGAAATCAATAATCATGGAGATTTTTATATCTCTACAGAGGAAGTGTAGGGATCCAAAAAAATAGTGGGAGCTAATTTGTTTAAAAATCTAATTCCTAAATAAATTGGTCAAGTCTTAATTACAAAATCTAACTAGAAACTTTGACTCTCTACATAAAAAAAGGAAATGTCTGCGTCCAACCTACTAGCCTGTATCCTTGATACCCATGGACTGATCGGACCTAATTATAAGAATTGGCTCTAGAACTTTTAAATTATTTTGGGTTTCAAAAAGTTGACTCATGTATTGGACCAGGATCCCCCCATCTTACCAGCTTGTCCATCCGCTGAACAAAGAGCATCTCTTGACAAATGGATGGATGAAGATAATAAGGTCAGATACTACATGTTGGGCTCAATGTCTGATGAGCTTCAGCGCCAACATGAAGATATCAAGACTGCCCACCAAATGTTGGCTCACCTGTAAGAGTTGTTTGGTGAACAAAGTCGCACAGCCAAATATCAAGTCACAAAATAACTATTTAAGGCTAAAATGTGTGATGGGCAATCAGTCCAAGATCATTATTTAATGATGATCAAGAACTTGAAAGAGCTTGAGAAGCTCAGAGTGAAGTTAGATCAGGATCTGCAGAATCATATAATTTTGCAATCCTTGACTGATGCGTATGGGTAGTTCATCATTAACTACCATATGCATAAATTTTAGAATATTCTAGCCGAGCTTATGAATATGCTGGTAACTACTGATCTTTCTATGAAAGGTTCTAAAGGCTCAGTACTTGCTATGGAACGGACTTCTTCTAAAAGAAAGTTTTTTGGAAAGAGGAAAAAGTCTATGAAAAAAAAGGTGGAAGGAGAAAAGAAAAAGAAGGTAGAGCTGAAGAAGAAGGCCACTGACAAAGAAAAGTATTTTCATTGTAATACTGACGGCCACTGAAAGCGAAACTGCCCTATATACCTGGCCACCCTAAAGAATAAGAAGGAGATAGGTCCTTCTGGAGGTATGCTCATTATTGAATCTAACCTTATGATTTCTTCTGCATCCAGTTGGGTGCTTGACTCTAGTTCTAGTGCTCATTTGTGCACTTTCATGCAGGGTCTTGAGGATAGCAGGAGGCTGAGGGATGGTGAGACGATCCTACGCATCAGAAATGGAGCAAGAATTTCTACTATGGCCGTGGCAACCTACCCTCTTCGACTACCATCTGGCTTAGATTTAGTACTTAGGGATTGTTATTATGTGCCTGCTGTAAGCAGAAATTTGATTTCTATTTTATGTTTAGCACAAGAAGGCTATGTAATTAGTTTTCTTAAGGACCATTGTAATATTCTTTATGAAAAAAATAAAATTGCAAGTGGTTTTCTCATTAATGGTCTCTATCAGTTACATATTGATGTATCTATTTTTAATATCGAAAAAAATGTGAATGCCATAAAATCAAAATGACCTAGGGATAGTCCAAACAATAGGTATCTATGGCACCTAAGGCTAGGTCATATAGCAGAAGATAGGGTTAACAAATTAGAGAAAATTGGGCTATTGAGTTTGTTGACTTTCAAGTCATATCCAATTTATGAATCATGTCTTCATGGCAAAATGACTAAGCTCCCTTTTGTAGGACATGGGGAAAGGACCATAGAACTACTTGACCTAATACGTACTGATGTGTGTGGCCCATTTGATGTGCTGGCTAGAGGCAACTTTAACATTTCATAACTTTTACCGATGATTTATCTTGGTATGGGTATGTGTATATTATGAGACACAAGTCTAAAACCTTTGAAAAACTTAAGAAATTCAGACATGAAGTTGAAAAGCAAACTAAAAAATCCATTAAGGTTCTTCGATCAGATCGAGGAGGTGAATAACTTAGTCAAGAATTCCTCGACTATCTCAAGCAAAATGGCATTGTCTCTCAATGGACTCCACCTAGAACACCTCAACTCAATGGAGTTTCAGAATGGAGGAATCGGACCCTATTAGATATGGTCCGATCAATGATGAGCTTAAAAGACCTTCCTGAATTTTTTTGGGGACATAGTCTATTAACTACTATATATTTACTGAATAGGGTTTTCTCTAAAATCGTTCCTACCACACCATATGAGATATGGCATGGTAAGAAATGAAGTCTGAGTCAACTTAGAATTTAGGATTGTCCGGCTCTTGCCAAAAGACAACAAGCGGATAAATTAGACCATAGGTCCTTTAGAGCTCGATTTATAGGATATCCTAAAGAGTCATTAGGATATTATTTCTACATTCCAGAAGACCACAATGTGATTGTGAGTTGACATGCCATTTTTCTTGAAAAATAGTTTATTCTAGAGGGCAGCATTGAAAAGCAGATCAAGCTCGAGGAGAAAAACTTACAAGAGCAATGAGCTAAGGACCCTATAGAACCAAATCTAGTTAAGCCAATACAATCACTACCTCCTCCACCTTGTAGATCGGAAAGGATTTCTCATCTCCTTGAGAGATACTTAGGTACTATGTCGGAGGAAGTAGAGAAAATATTTCTCGTAGGAAATAGGGTTCATGGTGATGATCCCAAAACCTATGATGAGGCGATATCGGATATCGATTACGAGAAATGGTTAGAGGCAATGAAGTCAGAAATTGACTCGATGCACTCAAACCAAGTCTAGACCTTGGTAGATCCACCTGAAGGTATAGTACCTATTGGGTATAAATAGATCTACAAGAGAAAGATTGGTACAGATGAAACTGTAGAGATATTCAAAGCTAGATTAGTGGCAAAAAGGTATAGTCAGCATGAAGACATTGACTATCAGGATACCTTTTTGTCAGTAGCTATGCTAAAAATCCATCCGCACATTACTTGCTATTGCAGCCTATTTTGATTATGAAATATGGCAAATGGACGTGAAAACGGTGTTCTTAAATGGATACCTTGAGGAAGATATCTATATAGAATAGCCGCTAGGTTTTACATCTACTGATGCTGATTACAAAGTACGCAAGCTGCAAAGGTCCATATATGGACTTAAGTAAGCATCTCGAAGCTGGAATACTCATTTTAATGATGTGATCAAATTATTTAATTTCATCAAGAATGAGGAGGAATCATGTGTTTTCAAAAGGGTCAGTAGGAGCACTATTATCTTCCTCGTACTGTACGTGGATGATATCCTTCTTCTTGAAAATCATATTTTCATATTGACTACAGTTAAAATGTGGTTATCTAAAGAATTCTCCATGAAAGACCTAGGAGAAGCACCCTTTATTCTAGGAATTAAGATCTATAGAGATAGACCGAATAGGATGATAGGTCTTACACAGAAGATGTACATAGAGGAAGTGTTAAAGAGGTTTAGCATGGAAAACTCCAAGAAGAGATTAGTACCCTTCAGACATGGCATTTATCTCTCCAAGAAAATGTGTCCCAACACACCTGAGGAGATTGAACGCATGAGAAAGATCCCTTATGCTTCAGCAATAGGGAGCCTCATGTATGCCATGTTATGTACACGACCTGATATAGCCTATGCTATGAGTATCACGAGTAGATATCAGTCAAATCCAGGTGAAGAACACTGAACTTCTATGAAATGTATCCTTAAGTACTTAAAAAGAACTAAGGATATGTTGTTGGTTTTTGATAATGGAGAACTCCAAGTCTTAGAGTATACAGACTCAGATTTTATGTCCGATATAGATGATCGAAAGTCAACATCTAGGAGTCTGTTTATGTGTAATGGTGGTGCTGTCAGTTGAAAGAGTTCCAAGCAAACAGTAATAGCAGACTCCACCATGGAATTAGAGTACATCGTTGGATCAGAAGCTGCGAAGGAGGCATTCTGGTATAAGAAGTTCGCCACAAAAATCGGAGTGCTGCCATTCCTCTGTACTATGACAATAATGGTGCCATAGCCCTAGCTAAGGAGCCGAGGTCTCCCCAAAAATCTAAGCACATCGAGCAGCGATACCACCTCATCCATGTTTACCTCGAGAAGGATTACATCGAGGTCAAGAGAGTCGACTCCATAGACACTATGGCAAACCCACTCATAAAGCCATTGGGCCAGCAGAAGATCGAAGCCTACCTTGAGAAGATGGGACTTAGATTTATAGCCAATTGGCTTTAGATCAAATGAAAGTTTGTTAGATATGTGTGCCCTTGAAGCCAGATTGGCTGACACCTATAATACACTTCTAAGGGCAAAATTATAATTTTGACTATAAATAATAAAATGGTTTATTTTCTATCATAATATATATTTGAAATTGTCTGTGATACATCTCTTGAGTTAATAGCAATGATAGTTCATATTTTTAAGAGTTGAAAACTTAAGACATGAATTTTCATTATTAACTCATAAAATGCTCCTGACCATTGGATCATCATAAGGATGGTGATTGATTCGAAAGGTTGGTGTACAATCACTTTTTTAGGATAGATGAGTCTTGAGTCTATGGTGTAAAGACATCGGAGCGAGAGTACAGGTACTCGTTAGAGAACGAGGGCACTGAGCATGCACCTCGAGCAGTCATGAAGAAGTCTACCTTCTCATCGATGACTGGCTCGAAGCTGCAGTGGTGTGTCTGGTTCTTTGACCTGAGGTGCATCGATAATTCACCTTGAGGGTGTTATAGTTCAACTACACCATAACTCGATCTCTTAGCCATTCGAAATCTTGAGATGTATATTGGCTATAGCATGTTCATTATAGAAATTAGATTGCACCAATAGGTGATCTATCTACCTCGATAGAAGAGGAGCAGTCCTATGATGATCATGAGAATGAAGTTCATAAATCCCATGGCCATGGTAGAGTGAAATAATAGAAAGAGTTTCTATTAGGGTTTTCACATTGGGCTTGAATCGAATGATTCAATCATATGACGGATATTAGGGTTTGACGAGATCACCTTAACCCTAATCCGATCGGGGCTTAAGATAGAGGAACATAATCACACAGAAAACTACATCAAGAGGTTTACTTTTAGCTCTGATAGGTTGCCACCATATGCTACTAGGTGTCATTGGTGGATTTTAGGAGCAATTAGAATAATTTGGATTATGGATCATATTTGTTATCTGAATCAGAAAAGTTCTGATCCATCGAAAGATGTTTCAATGATGTCGATGATAGAGATCATGACATATCCCATTACAATACCAAACTGAACCTAACTAGATTATACAACCAAGGGTTTAGATTCGAATATCATCAATTGGATTAACCCAGTTCAATTGATTTGAATAAGATTCAATTAGGTTCAAGGAAATCATGCTAGCGCACGATTAAGCCTGATGTTCTTCTTTAACAATCATTAAAACTTATCTCGACTGAGCCAAATATATTTGGTCTCACTCAGGAACCTTTACTTGATCTAACTGGAGCTTGTCCAGATTAGAAAATGGTTGTCTTAATTTATGAAATAAATTTGAGACAACACCTGCCATTTTCCGTCACCTGCTAAATCTTGTCTTTGAACTTTAGTCAAATGTTGACCTTTGATACTTAGACATCTGCCCATATATCATGCACCATAGGAGAGAACCTTGGCCCTTATCCCCTACTAAAAAGCAGACAGACAAGGGGCGCATGCCTAGGGAGGTGTGCATCCCATGAGGATAAGATTTGAAGTCCTATGCAGATGGGACTCCAGTTACTTTAGGGAATCAAACTAGATGGCACCAAGAAGACTTGTTTGACCCAATCTTGGTGCCATCTATGGAGAGTTTTGAGGGACTCTAATCAATTAGATTAGATGATGTCATCCCACCAATCATATTTAGATTTGATTGCACAAAGGACCGTGATTGGCCGGGATGATATGGCACTACATGGCGCAGTAGGGTCTATATAAACCCTATCTGCGCCTAGAATAAAGAGCTTCTACCTTTAGCCAATGCCATAAAGCTTTTCTCTCTCTTTCTTTATGCCACCGTCTATCCGTTCTCTCCTCTCCATGCCCAAGTGGTTTTGGGCAGGAGTTAGGTGCGATTCAAGCAAGTGAAAGGCGATAGGAAAAGAAGAAGGCGGCACTACTACAAAAGACAATGGTTGTTCTTCAAAAGAGTTTTTGAAGATCTTCAAGATCAGATCTAGATTTAATTTTTGGAGGATTGATTAAAAAGAAAAAAGATCTTCAGATCCTATCCTAGTTGATATCGATAGAGACCAGGTGCTTACGTAGCTACATCCAGAACCTCAGACAAACATCGGAATCATCATAGTGTAATTGGATTACCCAAAATAAAGGTATAATTAAATTATATATAATTTTATTTAATTTTATTTTATTAGATCAATAAGATCATATCTGAAGAGTCTCAGATCTGATTAGGATATTAGAGTAAAATTTTTGAAATATCTCTCTTGATCCAATCAGATCTGAACGAACCTGACCCAGGAAATAAGGTTTTTCCCTTTAGGTTGGTTGTCCTCTTAACCACAGAGTGTGGAGATACTGATTTGGCATACAGATGAGATGTATCGGTACATCATCAGTGAACGTGATCAACTTCAGAGCATTTTGCTGTCGAGGATGTCTCTGATGGGATATAGGTATAAGTGTCCCTTAGATCTGAGATCATCTTAGTGACTTGCAAGCAAGTCACTGTACTTTGATACTGGACTAACTGAATTTCTAATTCAGCAATAGAAGGCTTCTGGACATAGTCAAGTACTTGCGAAGTCGGTGTGTGATCAAGATGGAATTGACCACTCCATAAGTTGGAGAAAAATGCATCACTGTATTTCAATATAGCAAAACCTTGGCCAGAGTAATCCATCAGATGGATTTGATATTTTTAAATACAATGTGGACAATCTGATTAGAGTTGACAATTGAACTCTGAGATATCCTATGAGCATTTTGGTCAAGGGGATGAATTATACGAAAACTATATCCGCATGGATTCTAAGGATGGTGTCCTACACATTCGACCTATCCGACCATCGGATATCATTGCTAGGTGGTCATTTTGATTGGTATAGAAATTTATTCTTATGCTACTGGCTTAGATTTAGATCTATGAGGTCACACACATTAGAGCTCATGATCTGATCAGATGGTTGATCAACGATTGAGAATCATTCTAGGGTTAAATGATCAATACGATTGATGTTTGACCTAGTGCAAGTGTTGTAGGAGGATTGATTAGCAATTCAATTACTAATTAACTTTATTTGATTAAGCCAATGGGCTGAGATTAAGTCTAATTAAATATAATTTAATTAGATTTAGTTTGGACTTGATTGGATCAAGTCCAATTGACTTATTGGATCGATCAAGTGCAACAAAAAACTAGTCCTAGTCTAACTAGGACTTAGGTCAACCCAATTTCCTAATTTGATTAGAAAATTAAATTAAAACTAAATCTAATTTATCTAATTTAATTGAACCATTAATTGGACTAGAACCTAATTTAATTTGGTTGAGTTGGTTTTGGTATAATTTGGTTTAAGAAATTACTTTGACCAAGTCATAGATAGAATCCTAGTAAGACTAGGATTCCTCCTTGCGCCACCTTAGTCCCAATGCCCCCTATGCCTATTATTTTGATATTTTTCATGGAAAATCCTTTACTTCCTAATCTTCATGTACATCCCCTCTCCCCCTCTCTTTCTCATATGGTAATTGGGTAGAAGACCAAGTCAAAGAAGGAGTTTGTTTTGATATTGGATTTCGTGAGATAGAATCCTAACAAACCCAAACACTTCCCAAAAGGTGCTGCCCCCTCTCCCAATTAATTTCTCACTTATTCCACAAGAGAAATCCTTTTCCTTGTGCATCTTTCCTTGTTGGTACATGCCAAACAATTTTGGAGGGGGCGTCGAAGAGTTGGGCGCCCCTTGACTTACCCTGTTTGATCTTTCCTTATCTAGTATTTGACCTAGACAAGGATTCTTCTTTTCCTATATATTTTGAATGAATTTTAGCTTAAAATTTTTATGGGTCATAGTCCTTTGAGGTGTATGAAAATTAGGAAGAGAAAACCTCTGGGCATTGAGATTCAATAGACATAAAACTAGGTGTCTAGGTGAGAGCAAAGAGAAGAAGAAGAGGGTCTTCTTCTAGGGTTGCTGTGTTCATCACTTTTCTTCCTTCATCATTTGGTTTTCTAAGAGTGTCTCACATCTAAAACCTCTTCTCCTTCTTCTCCTCTTTGAAAGAGTCCAATCTAGAAGAAAGGAGGTATCTGATCAACCATCAAAAAAAGATCAGTGTAGTACTAGCATACTGTGCTGATTTCTAGCATTTGAATTTCTGATTGTGATCGTGGGCTCGTGTCGACGACTCCTAAAGATCGGATGTATGTACGGCTTGCAACTTCATCCTCAAGCCTAGATCAGCGAGTTAGAACATCTAACTAACTGAGGTAATAGATCTGATTTATTATTTTTTCATACATGCATGAGATATAGTGTAGATCTACGTTGATGTGATCAACCTTTCCTTCTTATTTATTTTTGATTTTAGATTTAAATGCCATAAAATAATCATATAATATGGTCTTAGTCTAGGGATTATCTGATATTTAGAATTAATTAGATTAATTTTGAGTCTTTTACTGGTGATCTAAAAAAAGTTTCAAGATCTAGTCCTAAAATTCTAGATCTGGTTCTTTCAATTTGACCCATTGAAAAGTGAAGGTCGATTTGTGGACTACCCCTCGGCTAGTGAAACACCAACTTGAGTTGCCATATATCTTTAGCCCTTTGATAGTTAAATCAAAGTAGGACTACAGCACCAGACTCTGATACCACTTATTGCCTAGCTATGTAACTCAAGAGGAGGGTGAATTGGATTTTTAAAATTTTAAAACTAATTTAAGACCACAAAGATTATGTGATGATATCAAAGTGATATGTGATAGGTGTTTTAAGTGTAGAGGAAAAGTGAATACTAAAAGAGCAAGTGTATAATAAAGTAAAGATAGAGAAAGGATAAGCACACCATAAACAAATAAGATTTATAGTGGTTGGTGCTAACCTTGCACCTACATCCACTCCCCAAGCTCTTACTTGAAAATATAAATCCACTAAATATATTCAAACTAAATACAATATTGAAAACTTCCAACCCTAACTATTCCAAGCTAGAATACTTATTTTTCGGGTACAAGCAAATTCAATACAATATGATTCAAGATTTAGATAAATCTTTCCAAATTTTGGAATCCTCACAAAACTTAAAACAACTCAAAGAGCAGAGAATAAGAGTTAATGTTAATAGATACAACTCAAGCTTCTTAAATGGGCAAATAAAAGCTTTAAGAATACTTTACACAATAAGAGAGAAAGCTTTTCTGATTTTTCTCAAGGTTGTTGAAGACTTGAATGAGCTTTTGAGGGATTGGTAAGCTTGAAATGAAAGCTTCTTTGCTTGAAGAGGGCTTTTTGCTTAGGACTGAAATGAATACTTGAATCTCTTAATATCTTCCCTTTTTTTTGAGCCTTTATATCTTTAATGAGTATTAGAAAAAAATTTGGGTCGGATTAGAGCCATTGGAGAGCTTTAAATACACATTAAATATGACCAAAATGAACTAAAAAATAGCCATTGTTGAGTTTTTCCATCATAGGGGTCGACCCTTAGGTCGTCCTCTACACAGGGGTCGTCGACCCTTATGATAGAAAATCAAAAAATCTCATGCTCTATATTTTGGCCTTTGAAACAATAGAGCTCGACCCCTAGGTCGACCCCTAGCATAGGGGATGACCTAGGTCGACCTCTGTGATAGAAAATCGAAAAATCTCATGCTCTATATTTTGGCCTTCGAAACAACAGAGCTCGACCCCTAGGTCGACCCCTGGCATAGGGGACGACCTAGGGATTGACCCCTGCAAGCGCACTAGACTAGAAATGCATGTCATTTAGCCCCTTTTGATAGGGATCGACCTAGGGATCAATCCTTTTCTTAAAACTTGATTTTTTTTATTTTTAAATCTAAAAAATATGAAATTACCTTCAATAGATCATAAGTCTTTTGTTCTTGCTTTTGAGGCTTTCGAATCATAACTTGGTAAAATTATGATTTTGCCTTTAAAATATAATAAATCTTTTTCACGCCAAAATTATTAGTAATCTTCTCAAATATTTTATAATTATTAAAATCAATTCTTGGAGCAACAGTTATATATAACTATTGCCATAGCTCAAATCTATGGCAGTAGTTATTTATATCCTCTGCCATATTCCTACGATAGTAGTTATACATAACCACTGCCATATGTATATGTCCATGTAGCAGTGATTTTGTACAACCGCTGCTATATAGGCAGAACATAATTTTTTTTATATTACTATCTGAATATAGTATAATTTAAAATTTAAAGCTTATCTTCACTGTTCATTATATAAATAATTATCGTTAGGATGTCATCATAATAGACCATCTCGATCCGATAGCACTAGCTATGCCAATCAATAAAATTTGATCTCGACCGCCATGAATGACCATATGATGATCTAATAGGTAGAGAGCATTGCTGGATTCAAAATTTACAATGATGATTTAAGTGATGTTTATAGTATACTATCAAAATTTTACATCAATCAGATATGATTATCATGATCAATTTAGCATGGAATGATTTTAGCATTAAATAAAAAACGAGATCAAAAGGCCAAATGGTATCCGATTATAAGAAAATTTTTTAGATAAATAATCTTTTCTACTACTTTAATTATTTATATAGTGGTGATTATAAAATCCAAACTATGCCTATATGAACCACCTACGTTAAGCAGATCGTACAAAAGCACCAATACAATTACTTAAGAACTTTAATGAGTATCAAGAGACATATAGTTTTGGGTCATTCATATACATATGGTTTGAATTTTATGATCACCATCATATAAATGATTAAAATAGTAGCAAAGATTATTTATCTAAAAAATTATCTTATAATCAGATTATGTTTGGCTTTTTGATCACTCATTTTTCATTTAATGATGGAAATCATCTGTTACAAAATTTACCATGATAATAATGTCTGATTAAACTAAAATTTTGATAGTATGCTATAAATAACATTGAGATCATTATTATAAATTTTTGGATCTATCAGTAGTCTCTATCTATAAGATCATTGTACAGTCATTCATAGCCATCGATATCAAATTTTATTGATCGACAAAGTTAGGGCTAGTGGATCAATGCGGTCTTTTGTCATAATACTCTAATAATAATTATTTAGATGATGAATAATGAAGATTAATTTTAAATTTTAAAATTATACTATATTCAAAAAAAAGATGAAAAAAAATTATATTATGCCTTTATAGCAGCAGTTGCTAGCAACTGCTGCTATAGGGTCTATAGTAGTAGTTTTTAAAAACAACTGCCATAGATTTGGATAAATTTTTCCTTGTGCCTCTCTCTTTTACATTTTGAATGTTGTTTTATCTTTTCTTTCTCTCTTCCTCTCTCTTTCCTCTCTACCCGAACCCTTCCTACCCCATTGTTGGCCCACCTCGCTACCACCCCTCTTATTCTAGTGCCTCCGTTGGCACCCTTTGGCCCCATGCCCGACCTCCCTTGGCCTTGGCCCCTTATAGACCTACGCCCCACCCAGCAGCCAACTCGCCCTGCTGTAGCCCCTCTCCCTCTAGTGCCGCCACTGGCCCTCTTTGGCCCCGTGCCCTACCTCCCTTAGCCTCGACCCCCTTTGGCCCCACCTCTCTCAGCCCCAGCCCCCTTTGGCCTCGCACCCCACCCCGCCGCCCCCCCTTCCTTTAACATCACCGACGGTGACCCCATAGTTCTATGTGACCCCCCTCCTTGTAGCTCCATAGGTATAATTTTTTTTTATTTCATTTTATATTACTTTTATAATAATATTTTTAATCATTTCATAATAATATTTAAGGAGACCCCCCGTCGATAGATTCTGGATCTTGTCGGTGACTGTGGGCTATGCCATCGGGTTCTTGGCTATCTTACCGATGGGTTTTGGTGTATGTCGGTGAGTTCTAGACCGTGTTGATGGGTTATAGGTCATGCCGACTAGTTCTAGACCATGCTGCTAGGTTCTATGCTGTGCTGACAAGTTCTACGCCATCGGGTTCTAAGTCGTATCGATAGCTTTTGGGCTATGTCGGTAGGTTCTAGATCATCGAATTCGGAGCATGACAACAAGTTCTGGGCTATGCCACTTTATGAAAAATATTTTCTTTTCTTTCTTTTTTTATAAAGAGGCTATGATGATTTCAAACAAAAAATGATTAATTCTTAGTATGATTTTACCGACATTTCCCCCTTATTTTTTCTATTCTTCTATAAATATTTTAATAATTTTGAATGGCAAGGTAATCTTGGATGGCCTGCGGCTATATAATGGCAATTGTTTGCAGCCAATTTAGTTTAGTTGTAGTGGATACCAAAAGTAATATTGCAATGCATGATTAAATGGTGAATATAAGCCTCTTTTTTGCTTTTATTTTCTTCACTTTTCAAATTTTTTATTCTTTTGCATTGCACAGAACCATAGACCTATCTTTAGATTAATGTATATATTCTATGGCATCCATATATTTATATATTTTTGTATGGATGAAAGAATTATGTTTATTGGTCAATTGACTATCCAGTTTAGATCATTTAAAAATTATAATTAAATCTATAGATAATTATAGCAAATTTATGGTATATTGAGGGTTAGAGAGAAATTTTAGATATCATTTTTCTTTAGTTCTCCTCACACATTTTTAGCTACATGCGGAGAACAAAAGAAAAGTGCTATCAAAGTTTCTTTCAGCTCCTATTGCATATCGTCTAATTACTATAATTGATCTTTAGAATTAATATAATTTTTAAATGGGATAGGATCTAATTTTATCTATTAGTTAATGATATGATGCATTTATTGCATATCTAAAAATGATATTTAATATATTTTTATTTCTCTAAATATTTATTTATAATGCATGCAATATTTGGTTGATCCTTCTTAACTTGTCAAGATTGAAATAACATATTTTGTTTGCCTATGTAATGATGTTATAAACTCTAAGCATTGGTATGCGTGTGCAAATTATAATCAATTACTACTAAATTATCTTGATGTTATTGTATTGTGTCTTATTTTTGTAAATGATTTAATTATAGTATCATCATTTTTATAATAGATAAGAGGTGGATGAAGTTGAATAGGCTTTTGCTAGAATATGAGACTGGATTGTAAAAGTTTCTTGATTTTGCTATAGAGAAATTGGAGGACCATGGACAAATTCAATGTCCTAGTATGAAGTTTATAGGTAGGCCTTGGCTATCTTGTCAAGATGTAGATGATCATCTTGCTATTTATGGCTTTAAATCTAGCTATGAAATTTGTTAGGATTAACATGTTGAGTGTAGGCCATAATGAGGTGATCAACATAATGGAGGAATGAAACAAATAGTTTATTATATCTTTCCATTTATTGGCTACAATGATGATGCATCAACATCCATGCTTGATCCCGTGCTTGGTAGAATGACAAACAATGAGAATGTGGAGAAGATCCATAAGTTGATGGAGGATGCTAATATTCTATTGTATCCTAGGTATGAAAAGATAGTGAAACTTGAGTTTTTAATCCGATTATATTATGCAAAATGCTCGAATGGATTCAGTAATAATGGAGTGAACTGTGTACTAGAATTTTTGGAGGACATGCTTTTGGACAATGCACAAATCCTAAAGAATAATAATGAGATATCAAAGATTATCGAATAGTTGTACTTTACATACAATAAGATACATCCATGCCCTAATTATTGCATGCTCTATTGGATGGGGGTGCCAAACGAAACGAGTACACGAGGTGTGGTGTATCAATATGAAAATAGAACAAAGATGATACATCAACCCATTTTTCTCAAAAGTTGATGTGACACTTTTTTTTAAAACTAAGACTACAAAAACTATTTATATTGATAAAGACATCAAAGGATATGAGATGGCATGAAGAGGTGCGAACAAAAGATAATGCATTGAGGCATTCGGTTGATGGAGAGGTATGATAAAAGTTTAATAAAATACATCCCAACTTTGCTATGAGGTTGGGCTTGTCATAAGATGGTTTCAACCCATTCAAGCACATGAATACCAACCACAATGTATGGCTAGTGTTTATGCAAAGACGTTACTTAAGAAAGATGTGAAGAAAATAAATGTAAGAGCAGTGACTATATTATATGATTTGGAGAAGATATTTCTATCATCATTTTTCATAGTTATGATGTACCTCATTATGCACCTTGCAGAAAGGTTGTACATAGAGGTCTAGTATTCTGTTAATGGATGTACCCCACCAAAAGGAATATTCAAAGGCTGAAATCTTATATAAGAAATATAAATCACCTAGAGGGATCCACAGTAGAATATTATTTGGGTCAAGATTATATAGATTTTTGTACCATATACTTAAAGAAGCTCGAGATACATCGTAACTGGCCAATAAGAAATCAAGATGTTCAGTATGAGCCAATTGAACCTACATTTGAGTCTACTCCATAGCCAGGTAGACTTTTTACTTCATACCATCTTACTAATTTGAGCCTTGAAGAATGAGATAAGGCATATTGCTATGTGTTGTTTAATTATGATGTCATTAAGCTATACATAAGGTGAGTCACTCAGCCTTATTTATTTTTAATTAATTAGAAGAAAATACTCCATTATGTCTAAATTTGTTCCTTATGTAGCAAATACAAGAAAATCATAAGTGTAAAATATGATACTCTAAGTATGCAGGAAAAAAAAATGCATCATAAGGAGTTTCCTAAGTGGTTCAAAGATCATGTAAGCAAGTGCATATTCCTATCTTGTATACCCTATTTGAACATGTTTACTAATTACATATCATCTTCTTAGGTGTAGGGATTACTGCTCAGTGATATAAGCCTTGAAGTCTATGGTCTTTCAATGGAACCTAATCATACTGTGCATGAGTACAAATAGCTCATTATTAATAGCTATAGGTTCAAGCAACCCTTGCTCTGATACCATTATTGAAAAATGAGCAGGGTTAAAGCATGTGTTGGGGATAAACCAGCTCCCACTGAAGTTTGGCTAAATGTCTAGTCTCAGAGCGATCTCGTTCACCCTCTTATCATTGGATCTTCTTTGGATGAACTTGAACAGTGAGAGCAGCCCCCTGGGCTGTCTAGCCTGGCCAGCTTGGGGGCTAGTAAAACACCTCCCAAACTTTTCCTCCAATAAGACTTCTCTGCCAGTCGAACTCCTCTCGAACTTTTGTTTCAGCTAGGCTTCTCTGCAAGTCTCCTATTCCCAGACTTCTCCACAAGTCTCCTCCTTCTAAACTTCTCCTATACTTGAACTCCTTCCGAACTTCTCCATCAGTCGAACTCCTCTCGGACTTCTCCTATAGCCAAACTGCTCTCGAACTTCTTCCTATAGTTGAACTGCTTCCGAACTTCTACTTCAGCCGGACCTCTTTGATAATCAAACTCCTCTTGGACTCCTATAATCAAACTCCTCTCAGACTTCTCCTTCCTTCGGATCTCTCTGATAGTCGAGCTCCTCCCGAACTTCTCTTTCCAGTTGCTTGAAGGACTCCGTTCGGTCGAGCTTCTCTTAGATACTCCCAGCAGGATTCCATCTAGACCCCTTCTAGTAGTTCGAAAGGATCTCGATGCATGCCCTCGATATAGCAAGCAACAGCTTACGCATAATCAACCTCGATAACCTCCGAGTTCCTCTAGAATAACAATAACTAGGAACTCTTCATTGCCTGCAGCTATCCGATCCAAACTTCAGCTGTCAGATCCCAATAGGCTGGCACATCACGATAATAGACACTATCCTCCATAACAAACTTTACATGACCCCGAACGACCCACTACCAAATGGTTCCGACTGTCACTATCAGTTTGTTACAGACTCTACCTATTTAAGAGACCCTCTAGATATGCTTTCTTTCCCAAGCTCTCTTCTCCTTCTCAGCACTCTATCACTTTCTTTCCTGAGCACTCCATTTCTATTGATCAAAAGAGCTGACTTGATCATCAAAGAATCCTGCCGAAGTCACGACCCTCGACTCTAGATGAAACTTTATTTTGCAGGTCTCTGACAGCAATCTCATCTTCCCCACTCCAGCTCTTCTCCGACATCAACCAGATTCTACACCAACAACATGCATTTTTGAAATTCTTTTGAATAAAATTTACAACAAAAGTAAAATTAATCTACTATTAATTCTATACATGCAGTGATTAGATCATAAAATTAGACTCAAGATCTAGACAAGCTAATATGTTATAGAAAATTTAAATGCGATTGATTAGCAAACCATATTTACTGATCGACTTGTGTTCAGAATACAATACTTGCACATAGATAGATGATCTCCATGATTTGAATCCATAGGAGGAAGCCCATTACATTGTACTATAGCTGTACACATGTTTGGCCTTACGGTGTATCCACACGAAGCTCTTGGTCCCATCCAGCTCTATCGAAGTGCTAGCTCCTCACCGGAGCCTTCGATAACTGATTTTCATCGATCTGATTGATGATCTTTTTTTTGATCTTTTGGATGCTCCAAAAGACTAGAAGATAATCTACAAAAAATGATGAGATGGTGGGTGAAGTTTGGTGGTGATCGAGCACTCACAGTGCTCAATATCTCCATCCAAATCCAAAGACCTAATCCAAGGGTTTCACCGACCCAAAAAATCTTGATGCCTGAAAATGCACTCACACCTTCTCTCTTTGGAATTTTACCATGAAATAAATTTTCATGAATAGAGAGACTCTCCCTCTACCAAACACCCACCCTCAAAATATTTTCAGATGGGTGACCAATGAAAGAAAAATAAAAGAATGGCATGTTAGGAAAAATTGGCATAGGAAAACTTTTTCTCACTCCCAGGACTTTTCCATGCATAAGAGATAGCATCCTCTCTAATTTTTCTCTCTCCAAAAACTCCTCACAAACTCTCTTAGAGTCTTCATGCATGCCCAAAAAGTTTTGCATTTTATTGGTGTTAATTCGATGGGAAATGCATGTAGAGTGGATAAGAGGAGGGAGGTTAAATGGTTTTAACCACTTGCTTGAATTCCAAATTCAGGCACAACCTTATCCTTATCCAATGCCATTCCTAAAGTGTTTGATGTATATAAGGACTTCCTTCTATGCATCCACACTCAGAAACACACAAAAGTATGCAACAAAAATATAAAGAGGGCATGGAGAAGAGAATAGATAAGGATTGGTTTTCAACCTCTTAACAGCTTAGTTTAATTCAAAATTCAACTTTATTTGAACCCATCCAACACTTAGACTAGGTCAAAGAGAGAAAGTAGAGGAGGTAAACAATTAATTCTACATGAGAAAAACTCACGTAAAATCTAGACGGGGTGTGGGTCAAATTTTCATGGCACAAGAAGAAAGTAAATTCAAAATTCAAACTAACTTTGAATTGGTTCAAATTTGTTTCAACCAAACGAATTAATCCAGATCCAATTATACTAGGTTAAATCTAGTCAAATTAGGCTTAACCCAATCCAATAAAATTCTAATCAAATTAAAAATTAATTAGATTCAGATCCTGCTCAAATAAGGATCGAATCTTCCATAGAGATTAGGTCATCACAAAATCTAATTGGGTCAAATCCAATCAAATTGAATTCAATCAGGTTTGATCGAATCCTCATCGCTTAATTAAATTGAGCTAATTAGCAATCTAATTACTAATTGATCCTCCAATAATATATAGAGTTCCAATCAGGTGGGTGTCTAGACAATAGAATCTCATCAACATGAAACTCTTGATCAAAGAGTCCCAAAATAGCTAGACTATAAAACTTAGTATCCTAAATAAATGAAAATCATGATCACAGAGTCTCAAATTGATGAAACTCTTGATTAGAGAGTCCCAGATAAGTAGGACTTAGAGTCTTAATCTAGTGGGATCCATAAAGGTAGAGTCTCAGACCAGCAGAACTCTTGTCCATAGAGTTCTAGACCATTGAAACTCTTGATCAACCTTCAGATTAGGTAGGAAGTCCTTTTGTGTGTGACCCCATAAGTTCAAATCCTAAGCTGAAAGCATGAAAACTAATTTTCTACATCAATCAATGTGACCATCTAGCAATGGTACCCGATGTCTAGATAGGTGGAATAGTCGCAATGCAACATCGATGAACCTATAGCATATGGTTACAGTATAATTCATCCTCTTAACCTCAATGTTCAAAAGATGAACAAGGATTTAATTATCAACCTTGAAAAATCATCTATATCATATTTCAAAATTTCAGTGTCCATCGCATGAACTACCCCAGCCAAGGTTTTGCTAAATTAAAATATAGTGATACATCTGCTCCAATACTTGGAGGGATCAATCCCATCTTGACTCATACACTGATTAAACAAGTACTAAACTACACCCAGTAGCCTTCCATTACTGAATTAAAAATTTAGGTAGTCTGGCACCTAAGTGCAGTGAGTTTCTTGCAAGTCATCATAGTTATCTCTGGTCTAAGGGACACTTACACCCATATCCTTCGCGAGCAACTTTTAATAGTAGAGAGCTGCATAGTTGGATCACATTCAGTAAAATATACCTATACACTTCACCTGCATACCATACCAGTGCATCATACTTCTTGGTTAAGAGGACAACCAACACATATTGCACATAATGACCTACACTTGATACATTGTCATCCTAGGTAACAACGTATCATTTAGTCAAGAACAAGTTTAAGTACTAAATGACAAATTCTTTTTTTTTTAGTCTAAATAGTTCTAAGGATTTTATCATAGAAGAGTTCATTACAGAAAGATGCACAAAAGTGATGAAAATATCAAAATAATAATTTTTTTATTATAATAATTCAAGTACATTTACAATCAACTCGACCATCCTCAACCTAGATGATTGGCTTTAGAATACATTTTTCAACAACTCCCACCTAGACTAAAGTCACTCAGAACAGTATTATATACCCATCTTTCATTTGTGATTATCAAACTCTTTGATTCTAAGGGCTTTGGTAAATGGGTCAGCCATGTTCTTCTTTCTATTGATCTTCTAAAGGTCAACATCATCTTGCTCCATGATCTCTCGTATAAGATGGTAGCGATGCAGAATATGCTTAGTACGTTGATGTACCTTCGGCTTCTTTGCTTGAGCTATGGCTCCAGTGCTGTCACAGTAAAATAGAACCAGACCATCCAAGGAGGGTCCCACTCCCAGTTCGTCGATGAACTTCTGCAGCCACACAGCATTCTTTGCAGCATTGGATACCATGACATACTTCATCTCGCACATAGAATCGGCCATAGTATGCTGCTTGGAACTCTTCCAGTAGATTGCTCCTCCATTCAAGGTAAACACATAACCTAACACATTCTTACTGTCATCGTGATTTGACTAAAAATTGAAATCAGTATATCCCATAAATTTCAAGTCAGCATCTCCATAGATGAGCCATTGGTCCTTAATATTTCTCAAATACTTCAAGATTGTCTTTACAACCTTTCAGTGATTCTCATCCAGATCAGATTGGTACACTCACTGCCCCTAGTGAGTATGCCACATCCTATCTCGTACACATCATGGCGTATATAATAGAACCTACTACCGAAGTATATGGAATCTTACTCATATGCTCTCTCTCTTGAGGAGTTGTTAGACAATCCCCCTTCAAGAGAGTAATTTCATGGTCTATCGAGAGATAGCCTTTCTTGGAATTTGCCATGCTGAACTGCTTCAGTATGGTATCGATGTATATGGACTGGGACAACCTAAGTAATTTTTTAGATCTATTTATATAGATCTTCATTCTTAGGATGTAGGAAGCTTCTCTCAAGTCCTTCATGGAGAATTAAGACGACAACCAAACCTTTATTCCTTGTAGTGTAGGGATGCCATTTCCGATTAAAAGAATATCATCCATATACAAAATAAGAAATACAACTACAGAATTGTTAACCCATTTATACATGCAAGGTTTCTCTCCATTCTTAACAAAGCCATACATTCTGATCACCTTATCAAAATGCATGTTTCAACTCCATGATGCCTGCTTCAATGCATAGATGGATCTCTGAACCTTGCACACCTTGGACTCGTTTATGGACATGAAACCTTCAGGCTATATCATATACACCTCTTCGTCTAGCTCTCCATTTAGAAAAGCTATCTTCACATCCATTTGCTAGATCTCATAGTCTAGATATGTCACTATTGCAAGCATAATCTAAATGAACTTAAAGATTATCATCAAAAAAAATATCTCATCATAGTCAATACCATAATGTTGATGATATCCCTTGACAATCAGATGGACTTTATAGGTCTCCACCTTTTCATCTGCATCCTTTTTTCTTTTAAAAATATACTTACACCTAATGAATTTTATCCCTTCAGGTGGATCAACTAGTATCCATGCACTATTGATCTTCATGGACTTCATTTCAAATTTCATGGCTTCAGCTACTTGTTGAAATCAAACCTTTGCATGGCATCCATGTAGGTGATCTGATTTTCATCATTCTCATCAAGTTTAATAAGATCACCATCCAAAATCAAGAAACCATAATCTTTGTCCAGTTGACGTGGTACTCCATCGGATCTCCTTAAAGGTGCCTCTTCAATGATCTTTAGATTTGATCTTATCAAATCTAGTTTTGTAGGTTCATTCGAATGTGTCGGTTCTTCCACTTATCAAACTTTACTAAGTTCAACATTAGAGGCTACAGTTTCTTCCATAAGAAACTTCTTTTTGAAAAAAACTATCCTATTGCTGATGATCACCTTTCGTTCTTTAGTAAGATAGAAGTAATAAATTATAGTTTCCTTGGGGTACCCTATGAACAAGCACTTATCCAACCTTGGTCCAAGTTTTTTTGGCTACAAACATTTGAAATAAGCTAGACATCCTCAAGCCCTAAGGTGAGAGAGTGTTGACCTACTCCCAGTCCATATCTCATATAGAGTCTTTGCAATAGACTTGCTTGGAATATAGTTCAAAACAAAACAAGCAGTCTTGAGTACATACCTCCAGAAGAAAATAGGCAGACTTGCAAACCCTATCATGGATTGAACCATATCCAACGAGATTTGATTCCTCCTTTTGGATACACCATTATGCTGTGGTGTTCTAGGAGGAGTCCATTGTGAGAGAATCCCATTATCTATTAGATATGTCAAAAAATCATTAGAAAGATATTCACTTCCTTGGTCTGACTGAAGAGTTTTAATATTTTTTCTAAGTTACTTTTCTACCTCATTTTGATATCATTTGAATATTTTAAATGAATCAGATTTACTCTTCATAAGATAGACATACCCATATCTAGATAGATCGTTAGTAAATATAATGAGGTAGTAGAACCCACCTCTAGCACACATGTTTATAGATCCACATACATCAGTATGTACTAGATCTAGAAGTTTAGTGGCCCATTATCTTCTCTAGTAAAAGATGATCTGGTCATCTTACTAAGAAAGCAGGACTCACAGGTAGTCAATGATTCACAATCATCGAAGTCAAGGATATGCTCCTTGACTAACTTGTTGATCCTATTCTTATTTATATGACCGAGCCTATAGTTCCGAAGAGAAGCATCGATGATATTAAGTAGTTTTAGACGTTTATTTGATATGTACATTACACTAATAGGCTATGATAAATTATCAATGCCATTTTTTAATTATCCTCACATTACTATAACATTATTCATAATGATATCACAATAATTTTTTTTATTAACAAATAATAAACATCTTGGACAAAAGTCCAATAGATATTATATTCATCGTAAAAAATAGACAATAGTGATAGTCACTTAAAATGATACTATTAATTTTGAAACTAAGCTCAAAAGTTCCTAATGCTAGGACTGAAAATTTACTTCCATCCCCAACATTAAGAAATCTATCATCATTCATAAATTTTCTACCAATTTGAAGTCCACATAGTGAATTACATATATGAACTAGACATCCGGTGTCTAATACCCAGGTAAATGTATTACAAACAGAGAAATTACGAAGTGTTATCATAAAACAACCTTGACTAGCAACCATTTACAGATTTCTTTTGTTTAGCCTATTTGGGTCAAGAGGATAATTCCTCTTTGGGTCTGTTTGATTAGGGTCAATACTAGACTCCTCATAATTACATTCTAAAAGCTTGTCATTGTCCAATAGTAAATGAAGCAGACTTACATTAGCCATTCTATTTATCTGATAGAAAAATATAAAACCTTATTAGTTCTTGAATTAATTAACCCTAAAGACTTGGACTATAGTTTAAAGGTTCTCTCACTATTTTTACGAATTGATAGCCTCTACCTCTAATTCAAAAAATTATACTAACTCCTTAATGGGTACTAGAATCCACATAGACTACAACTAGGCCGGAGGAAAGCTCTGGCTAACCCATGTGCATTTACAAGTAGGTTCATAATCAATTATTTCCTCAAATAATTTTTACTAATTAGATTTTACCCTAGAAGCCAATTAAATAGGCTAGGGCCTGCACTGAAAAGATCTGGTTAGGTCCAACCATTAACATGATTGAGTTCAGTGCATCAAATGAACGATGACCAAGCTCGAGGAAAGCTCTAGCTAACCTGATCACCATTCAGAGACTACAACCTAATCATCATATGATGGATAGTAATTTCAATATCCAGATGAACACCAGGTGTAAGGCACCTCCAATGTCCATCAAGAAAATTGGATTCATTACTATTCATCATAATGGGAGGCTATGACTTGGTTATCTCCATAACTTAATTATTTTTAAGAACCTAATAATTTAGAGAATTTAGGTTACATGTGATTTAAGGATAGAAAGGACATGGATCAATTTCTTCCACTGACTTCACCAAGTCAAATCATTCCACTAACTTCACCAAGTCAACTGGTTAGGATTAGGATCAATTTAGGTCCATGGGCACCTAATTTATTCTTACTAATTAAAATCAATCAAACTAATTCTTGGTGACATGGTCAGCTAGAATCACCAAGTGATCTAATCAAATTCTAATCAACCATATCGACCAAGTAAGTGAGATCAGTGGAAGGGATATGCTATTAACACATCAAAGATCGAATCAGTGTGAGTAGCTTTCATTAAAAATCATTGGTTTTGACTGCCAAACTTACCTTAGACACCAACTGATTAATTAGGTTCAATCTGATTAACCTAATAATTACAGGCTCAACCATGTAGCCATGAATCAAGTCCATCTTGGTCTTTGTTAAAAATATGGACCTGTCCAACTACAACTATTGAAGTTGAATCTAGAATGTCCTTGATCTAATCTAATTCGACATTTGGTTAGATTTGATCAGTTACTCTAATTTAGTCCATTCTGTAACTAACCTTAGGCTAACCCAATTAATGGACCTAATTCATCTAAACCTTTAACCCATAATTTAATACATTTATCTTAGGATCTTTAATTCATAATTCTAGATCCTACTAGACATTACTTTATTCTTTTAACTAAGTTTTGGGTTGATCGATTTGGATTCAGCATTTCAAAAATATTTTTTAAATTTTGAAAATTTTTTTATTTTTTATTTACTAAATAAGTTGACTCATTTTGGAAATAGATTAGCTCATTTCATAAACAGTAATCTATTATTATTTTCATAACAAAAAATAAACCATAATAAAATTAAAGCATGAATCTTAGATCTAATCTAACATATTGATATTTGAATTTTAATTTATTATTTTTTATTAATTAAAATAATTTTAATTAATATATAAATATATCATATATGCTAGTATTTAATTTTTTTAATTAATATATAAGCTTGTCAAGCAACTCTTGCTCTGATACCATTATTGAAAAATGAGCAGGTTTAAAGCATGCATTTTCGAAACTTTTTTGAATAAAATTTATAGAAGAATTAAAATTAATCTACTATTAATTCTATGCATGTAGTGATTAGATCATAAAATTCTACTCAGAATTTAGACATGCTAATATATTATAGAAAATTTAAATATGATCGATTAGCAAATAATATTTGCTAATCGACTTGTATTTAGAATACAATACCTGTGCATTGATAGATGATCTCCATGATCTAAATCTATAGGAGGAAGCCCATGACATCGGACTATGGTTGCATGCACATCTAGCCTCTATGGTGAGTCTATCTAGAGCTCCTGGTCTCGATCTACTCCACCGGAGTGCTAGCTCCTTATCGAAGCCTTTGATAGCTGATCTTCATCGATCTAATTGATGACCTTTCTCCTGATCTCCTGGATACTCCAGAAGGCTAGATGATGAGATGGTGGGTGAAGTTTGGTGCTGATCGGGCACTCACAGTGCTCAATCTATCCACCCGAACCTAGAGACCGAATCCTAGGATTTCACACACAAAAAAAATCCTGACACCTAGAAATGCTCTCATTCCTTCTTTGTTTGAAATTTTA
Organism: Cocos nucifera; assembly: GCA_006176705.1. Lineage (NCBI taxonomy): Eukaryota > Viridiplantae > Streptophyta > Magnoliopsida > Arecales > Arecaceae > Cocos > Cocos nucifera. Next base: position 359,915 of record QRFJ01000334.1, on the reverse strand, counting down.
CCATGAAACAAATTTTCATGGATAAATGGACTCTCCTTCTACTAAACATCCACCCTCAAAATATTTTTAGATGGGAAACCAATGAGAGAAAAATAAAAGAATGGTGTGTTAGGAGAAAATTAGCACAGGAAAACTTTTTCTCACTCCCTAGACTTTTCCACACACAAGAGATAGTGTCCTCTCTAATTTTTCTCTCTCTAGAAACTCCTCACGAACCATCTCGAATTCTTCATGCATGCCCAAAAATTTTTGCATTTTATTGGCATTAATTCAATGGGAAATGCATGTAGAGTGGATAAGAGGATGGAGGTTAGATGGTTTTAACCACTTGCTCGAATTCCAAATTTAACCATAACCATATCCTTATCCAACGCTATCCCTAAAGTGTTTGACACATAGAAGGACTCTCCTTCTATGCACCCACACTTAGAAATGCACAAAACTATAAAGAGGGCATGGAGAATAGAATAGCTAACGATAGGATTGGTTTTCAACCTCTAAACAACTTTTGTTGAATTCAAAATTCAACTTTGTTTGAACCCATCCAACACTTGGACCAGCTCAAAGAGAGAAAAAAGAGGAGGCACACAACATCTTCTGCATGAGAAAAACTCATGTAAAATCTAGATCAGGCATGGGTCAAAGTTTCATGGTGCAGGGAGAAACTAAATTTAAAATTCAAACTAACTTTGAATTGGTTCAAATTTGTTTCAACCAAACTAATTAATCTAGGCCTAATTAGAGTAGGTTAAATTCAATCAAATTATGCTTAACCCAATCCAATAAAATTCTAATCAAATTAAAAATTAATTAGGTTCAGATCTTAATCAAATTAGGATCGAATCTCTCATAGCGATTTGGTCATCACATAACCTAATTGGATCAAATCCAATCGAATCAAATTCATTTAGATTTGATCAAATCCTCATCGCTCGATCAAATTTAGCTAATCAATAATCTAATTGCTAATTGATCCTCTCATAATACATAGAATCCCAATTAGATGGGTGTTTGGGAAATAGAATCTCATCAGCATGAAACTCTTGATCAAAGAGTCCCAAAATAGTTGAACTCTTGAACTCGGTATCCTAATTATTTGGATTAGTGGTGATCCCAAATCTTGGGAGGTCACTGGAGGAGTCAGAGTGTTGGCTCTAGGAGATCAGGATAGGTGTGGTCCTAGGGCTAGGACCGGTTTTGTCCTAGGGTGAAGGTTCAACCCTCCATGATCATGAGGCCCTAGTTTGGATCTCATGCAGGGGCTACTCAGAGTTTGAACTAGATTTGGTTCCATAAAATTGAGGGTATGATCAGACCATGGGTGTACATGGGTTTGGATGAATGCATTCAAACTGGGTTAGTCTAGGGAGTCTTTTATGGATTAGGATTTTGGTCCATGTATAGGTTATATATGTACATGTATATTATAAATCCTAGATAAGAGAATAGAGATCATTGTAGCTATTTTCTCTCACATCTCTTCCTCCACTCTCTGGTATCTTCACATACTAAGGTACCCTAAGGGGCATGCCTCCAAGCTTGAAGGAAGGAGGAATGCCCCACTATTCCTTCAGCCTCAACAACGTCAAGAGATCTTGCACATCATTTGGTATCAAAGCTAGGTTGATGAGGAGGCATGAAGATCAAGATCCAGTGCAGGTATGGGATTTAGATATCCCAAAAGAACTCGCAAAAAAAAAATATTTTTAGTGTCGGTAGGCCCCACTTCTTCCTCCTAGATTCGGCAGCGATCGATGATTGGCCATCGATCCTGGTCTTAGCGACCGCGAATCGGTGCATGGTGGTGGGTTCCGATGAGCTGGTGGTCGATCAGGCATGCGGTTCCATGGGTGGTCTGGTAGCGCTCGCAGGCAGGATGGCCAAGATCTAGAGAGGGGACAATAGAGATCTAGTCCCTTTCTTCTTCTCCAATGGGAAAGTCATGGGAAGAGGTAGCTCAACTCTGGCAATGGCATCTAGGCAGCAGGCCGACCAAATCGATGGTGACAGCTGGTGGAACATTGGTGCAGGCATGCGTGCAGCGGACAGCTGGCTCAAGGTGCATGGATCCAGTGATGGAGTGCCTAGATCCAATGGTGGTGCATGGATCTGAGCCAACGATGGTGGCATGTGAACGTTCGACCATGGACACGCCCAGATCCAGCGATGGTTGCACGGGCAGAGGTTGGTCGGCTAGCATCCATGGAGGTAGGCAACCAGTGGTCTGGTTCGATTTTGGATGGGATGAAGATCAAAGGAGCCACAGTGGTGGTCCGATGGTGGCAGTGCCAAGATCCGGTGTTGGCGGCTCCCAGGCATGGTCGATGGCCGACGATCGGCTATTCTATGGTTTGGCCAAAATGAAGAGGAATGCGCCACGGTGGAGATTTGCGATGGTAGTGCCCGGATCTGATAGTCGCATAGGCAGCACTCGACTGGCAATAATGAGTGGTCATGGCAGTAGGTTCTATTTTTTTTTGGATGGGAGGAGAAGGAGCCAAAGGAAGAAAACCTAGAAGGTTTTAGGAGAGAGAAAAAACAAAAAAAAGGGTTTTGGGACTTTTATTTTTGATTTTCTCTCTATTATTCATGATTGTTCTTCTGGATGCAGATTTGCATGGTGTTAAAAGTAAAAATATGCGAAGGCTAGGTTGTTGGTGATGTTTTATTTGGCATGTCAGAGGAGAGATTACTCAAGGGCTCGGGGTCGAGGTGGAGCTGAAGAAGCAACTATTCAATCTGGTGGAAGGCTGTGAATAGTAGTTAGGATGCATTCAACGGTGCGATCAGTTAGAGCCTTAATGATGATGGAGATGGATGATCCATGGAGATCCAGTAGGTTAGGGCTGGATGGTTATAGAGCAACACAGAGACCAGGCAGAAAGTGCTGGAGTACTATAGTAGTGCTATCCTGAAGGCAAAGAGGTTGAGAGAGGCTCGACGGTGTAGTAGTCGAGGAGGGTATCTCACTAGAGAGTGTCAGGAGCTTCATAGGAAGATCAGGAGCAGGTCTCAGGAAGAGCCAGAAGGTCTCAAGGAGTGTCAGAAGGTCTCTAGCAGTTGGGAGTATCATGGATCAGGTTTCTTCTGCAGGGGCACTAGGAAGAGTAATGGTTCAAGTGGAGGATGTTCCTTCGGGTGCAACTGAAGCGATGCTTGGCGCTAGGGGCAGAAGTGGAGTACTTCTAGGGTGAAATTTTCTAAGATTCTATCAATAGATTTAGAGAAGTTGGATGAGCTCTTGGAGGTTTCGTAGGTGCCCGTTGGTTATGGAGGTATCCGAGATGGATTTGGAGAGGTCTACAGAGTCTAGAGCATCTGAAGAAGCAGCGATGGTGTATGAGGTGCAGCGATAGGCCCAACATTATAATGTTGGGTGGTTGGCCTCGGGTGACTCAGTGATAGAGTCAGATTCTTCTATGGCATTAGATGGACTTCGGATTAGGTAGAGCTTCAGAGTGGTGGCTTCATAGGTGGAGCTCTGTAGTGGTGGTTTCATAGGTGGAGCTCTAAAGAGTGGTTTTATAGGTGGAGAGAAAATTTGGCATGAGTTCAGAGCACCGGTGATGCATAGTTTCAGATAGAGCAGCATGTGCAGGTGGACAGGTGTAGTTCTAAGAAGATCGTATCAGGTGGTATAGCATGTGCTGTATAGGAGTGTTGTAGGTTCTCCAAAGAAGTTCGAAAATGGTGGTGTAGCCACCAAGCAGAAGGGATCCTACAATCTAGGATGGTGCTGACTTTAGCTATGGAGATGGTCATCCCAAAAGTCTCCAGGTGCACAATAGTTGAAGAGGATTGGCGGAGATGATGTTTGCACAAGGGGCTGTCAGGATGCGCATCGATAGTGGGATCGTGTAGGAGGGCATTGCCAAGGAGTTTGCTAAGGCTTGGGGCACCAAGGTGGAGATTGTTTGGATTAGTGATGCTCCCAAGCCTTGGGAGGCCACCAGAGGAGTCAGAATGTTGGCTCCGAATGACTGGATAGGTGTGGCCCTAGGGCTAGAACCTGTTTGGTCCAAAGGTGGAGGTTCAGCCCTCCATGATCATGAGGCTTTGGTTTGGATCTCATGGGGGATACATAGAGTTTGGACCAGGTTTGGGTCCATGAGATTGAGTGCATATCAGACCATGGGTGTACATGGATTTGGATGAGTGCATTCGGACTGGGTTAGTCCAGGGAGTTTTTTATGGGTTAGGATTTCGGTCCATGTATGGGTATATATATACATGTATATTGTAAACCCTAGATAGAAGAATAGAGATCATTATAGCCATTTTCTCCCACATCTCTTCCTCCTCTCTCTAGTATCTTCACACGCCAAGGTGTCCTAAGTGGGGCGTGCCCCACTATTCCTTCAGCCTCCCTAAGGTGGAGGTTCAGCCCTCCACGATCATAAGGCTTTGGTTTGGATCTCATGGGGGGATACATAGAGTTTGGACCAGGTTTGGGTCCATGAGATTGAGTGCATATCAGACCATGGGTGTACATGGATTTGGATGAGTGCATTCGGACTAGGTTAGCCCAAGGAGTTTTTTACGGGTTAGGATTTCGGTCCATGTATGGGTATATATATACATGTATATTGTAAACTCTAGATAGAAGAATAGAGATCATTATAGCCATTTTCTCCCACATCTCTTCCTCCTCTCTCTAGTATCTTCACACGCCAAGGTGTCCTAAGGTGGGCGTGCCCCACTATTCCTTCAGCCTCAACAATGTCAAGAGATCTTGTGCATCATTTGCTCACAGATCTACCAGTACAGGGCCCTTGACATTCCTGGACACTCTATGATCCTCTCAGCCTCTACATCAAGCCCTAGCCTCTATCCCTAGGCAACTCCATCGATCTAGAATACTCCCAACTTCCTTGATGCTCCAGAAGCTCCTTGAGATCCCTGGCTCTCCCTAAAACCTAGTGCTTGATCTTCCTGAGAAGCCCTTGGCACAGTATGCTGAGATACTTTCCTCGGTTGCTACACCATCGAGCCTCTCTCAACCCCCCATGCCTCTAGGGAGGCACTACTATAGTACTCCAGCATTCCCTACCTTGTCTCTACGCCGCCTAAAAGATTTGCCCGAGACTCCTTTCTTCTTAGGTCGTTCGGTCTTCTTATAAGCCCTAATCAATCCAATAGCCATCCGATCAACTCTCGCATGCTCTCCAAGATGCTAGATAGCACAATAGCTCCATAGACCTCGTGACTAGGCCTAGTCCATGAGTCATGAGCTGTAGACCCCGTGAAAAGACTTTCACATGCATGCCCATGCACGTTGTTCATCCATGCTGTTCGCCTTCGTCGAGCTAGCTTGGTCCATAGTCGGGCTGCCTCAACTGCATCTCACCTAAGCATAGCTTTCTATCCGTCTAAGAGAGTCAGCTTGGATCCATCTCGAGCTAGCTCGATCTCATCTAGAGTCGGCTCGACTGCGTATCCGAGCCAGCCCGATTGTGTTGGCTGATTGTTTTCTCGTGGTTTCTGAATATTGTTCTTGGCTTATCGTGGATTGAATCTTAAGGTGCAAGATTCCAACATTCTCCACCTCGACTTGATCTTTGGCTCCCCCTCAAATCTGAGAGCTTCCTATATGATACCACCCCCATGTCCTGGGACTACCACCTGCTACCTATGGATCGGCAAACATGAGAGTCGAGTCAAGCCGCTTGATCCCAAACTGAGTCTCGTGCTCGATCCATCTCTACCTGAAGCTCCACCTCGCACTAAGCTCCATCTGGCTTCTTCTTGTACATGAGAGCATCCACCTTGATTGTTCCCTTCTTCTAACTTGATCACCACCATCGTAAATCCTAGTACAATCTGACTCAACCTGACTAAAATACCATTATTGGGATATTTTCATAATTGCAGAACATGGATCACCCACTCAAGATCACCCGTAGGAGATATGGCACCACTTGTTGCTATGGAAAGATAGAAGAAGACAAATGAACACAACTATATACATGGTTTGGCCCAAGTGCCTACATCCACAGGACATGCAATGTTACACTATCAAGAAAGAATAATAGAGGAGATACAATCTTAACTCACCAACCCTCTCTCAGGATTCAGAAGCACACCCATACAATGCTCTCAAAGTAATCCCAAGAAGAACCCCCTCATAGATCTACCAGTCTAGGGCCCTCGACATTCTTGGACACTCTATGATTCTCTCAACCTCTACATCAAGCCCCAGCCTCTGTCCCTAGGCAACCCCATCATTCAAAGACACTCCCAACTTTGTTGATGCTCCTGACGCTCCCTGAGACCCCTGGCTCTCCCTGAGACCTAGTTCTTGATCTTCTTGAAAAGCTCCTGGCACACTATGCTAAGATACTCTTCTCGGCTGCTGCATCGTCGAGCCTCTCTCAGCCCCCCATGCCTCCAGGGAGGTGCTACTGTAGCACTTCAGTGCACTCTACCTTATCTTTGCACCACCTAAGAGATTTTTTTCGAGACTCCTTGTCCATGTGGTTGTCTAGTCTTCTTATTATTCTTGATCAATCCAATAGCAATCCGATAAGCTCCCGCATGCTCTCTTGGCTGCTAGATAGCCCAACAGCTCCATAGACCTCATGATTAGACCTAGTCCATGAGTCAAGAGCTGTAGACCCCATGAAAAGACTTTCGCACATGTGCCTTTGCATGCTGTTCATCCATGTTGTTTGCCTCCATTGAGCTGGCTCGGTCCATAGTCATGCCAACTTGACTGCATCTGATCTGAGCACAGCTTTCTATCCACTTGAGAGAGTCGGCTTGAATCTACCTTGAGCTGGCTCAACTGCGTATCCAAGCTAGTCCAACTGTATTAGCTGATCATTTTCTCATGGCTTCTAAATATCATTCTTGGCTTATTATGGACTGAGTCTTGAGGCACAAGATTCCAAGACTAAATGAATGAAACTTACGATCATAGTCCTAGACTAGTGGAGCTCTTGATCAAAAAGTCCCAGACAAGTAGGACTTAGAGTCCCAGTTTAGTGGGACCTAGAAAGATAGAGTCTCAATCCAGTAGGACTCTTGGTCATATAGTTTTAGACCAGTGGAACTCTTGACCATAAAGTTCTAGACCATTGGGACTCTTGATCAATCATCAGATCAGGTAGGAACTCCTATTGTGTGTGATCCCATAGGTTCAAATCCTAAGCTGGTAGCACAGGAATCAATTTTCTGTACCAATCATTGTGACCATCTAGTAATGGTACCCAACATCCGAATAGATTGAATAGTCGCAATGCAGCATCGACGAACCTATGACATATGGTTTAAAAGTTGATCGAGGGTTTAAATCTCAATCTTGAAGAATCATCTACATTGTATTTCAAAATTTCAGCATCCATCACATGGACTACTTCGATCGAGATTTTGCTAAATTGAAATGCTGTGATACATCTACTCCAACACTTTGAGGGTTCAATTTCATCTTGACTCATACACTAATTAAACAAGCACTTGACTGCATCCAATAGTCTTCAATCACCAAATTAGAAATTTAGGTAGTCTGGCATCTAAGTACAGTGAATTGCTTGCAAGTCACAATGGTAATCTCAGGTTTATGGGACATGATGCGTGCTAATTTATAGCTATGGCAAGTGCACCAGTCGATCATGTAATAAAGTGAATGAATAGAGTATCGTCCCTAGAGGATTGGAAAATAAGTACTGAAAAGCTCTTTCCTATGCTTTATTTAGAAGATCGATTTATGAGAATAAGAAATTAAAGAAAATAAAAAAAATAATTAAAAGTTTTTAATTAAATAGAGAGAGTGTAAATTATTAGGGTTTTAAATTCAAGAGCAATGGATTACTAAGGCAATCGGTTCACCAACTCAGTCAATACAATATTTAGTTTTTTTAGATTAATTTTATTTCATGTGACGGTGGAGTCTCCTAATTTATTCACTACCCTTTGGTCCAGGCATAGCAAAACTATTAATATTTATTAATTACCCTTTGGTCCAAGTGTAATTTAAATAAATATTAATGCATTAGGTTTTGTGAAATCCTCTAATTAAAATACGCTGCGTCCAAAGCGCACTAAAATTCCCGCATGCATATGAATTCTAATTTGATTCATAATACAAGGTATATAATCAAGAAGCATTAACATAGATGTACTTGGTCCGTAACATCTATGTTCATCAGATCAATTAGAAGATGGCCAGTAATCTAAAAGCATTAAGATCAGATTTATATACTCCTCATGAATAAAATTTAAAAATAAGCCATACTGAATATTGCATCAAAAGAGTGGCTACACCTTAGCCTTAGTAAAATAAAATTTAGTTCATGATAACAAATTCAAAAATAGCAAATAAAATAAAAAGCATGAAGAAATTAGACTGTTTGATTGCTGAAATTGATTGTCTGCTGCTCTTGATGTGGAGAACTTGGCGAAGAAGAAGAGGCTCCTTGATGTCTTGATCGTTGAAGAAAAATAAAAAAAAAACCTTTTTGATTTTCTCACAAATCACTTTTTTTTATCTCTCTCCTCTCTCTTTCTCTCTCTCTTTCTCCCTCTCTCTTTCTCCCCATCTCTCTCTTTGTCTCTCTCTAATTCTTTCTCCCCGTCTCTCTCTTTGTCTCCTTTTTTTATTTCACGACAGCAGGCTTTTTATAGATGAAGTGTTTGATTTCCCTTGAAATCCATCAAAAATTAGGTTTAGGACTCCTAAATCAACTCAAATTAAGATCTGAGTAATTCTGCCCATTAGATCTTGATCAAATGGTCCAAAAACCACTCAAAAACCTCTTAAAATAACCTAGATCAAGTCGGATTTAATATCAGCCATTGGATCATCCACTGGATCAAATCTGGGCCGTCCGATCGCATTGAAAGAAGGCTTCAGATCTATAGTTTTACGTCGGGATGAATCTCGACCATTGGATCTCGATCGGAAGCTGCGGATGCCATCCATCAGTGCCATCTTCTCATCCGTCTGATCAAGCTTCAGTGAAAACCGCCCGTTGGATTAGCCAGAATTCCCAAATTGCCCTCCGTGGACCGTGCGCGAGCTCGGTGTTGCATGGACCGCCGCGTTCTTCAACCAATCAGCGCGCTCTTTATGCTGTGAAATTCTCGAATTACCCTTCAGATGGTCCACCGTGCGCCGCGAAAAATGCTGACGTCAGCGTTGCATCGGCGGTTTTTTTTTTTTTTTGAAATTCGATTCTGGGCTCGTTTGAAGTCCGTTTTGCCTGAAATTTTTTTCATCTGAACCAGAAAAATAAGATCTTCACATTGGTGGCCTTCTTTCCTACATAAGATTAATAAAAGTATTAATTTCTAATAAAATAGATTAATTTATTTTATAATTTAATACTTTTATTAGTATATTTTTACCACTTATCACACCCCCCAACTTAGTCATTGCTAGTCCCTTAGCAATGTTTTATTTAATACCATATTTCAATAAGATTATCCATCACAAAGATAAAATCTAGGATTAAAGGTCAAAAAGTTTAGAAAATACTGCTAACTAAGCATTGAGCTTCAGAAGCAAATTTTTCAGTCAATATAATTAAAAACTTTCTTAGAGTACATCAAAGATCTATAGCACTTATGTTCGTGATGACTAACTTTAGCATTTCAGTATTAAATTAAAAGAACAAAAGTATCCTCTCTTATCACCTATTTTGGTCAATTTTCTATACATTCTCAATTTTATACTCATGAATTAAGGTAGCTTTCACACTGCCTTTTCTTTTCTTTTTTTTTCTTTCTTTTTTTTCTTTTTTTTTTTTTTACTGTGCTGAGCATCCTGGCCTTTCCTTCACCATTTTACGTGAATTTTCACACTTGACCTAGGTGCAGAGATCCAGTTACTAGGCTTTGGGCAATCCACATATACTCTATCTTTTGCACTTTATTTATAGGCAGGTAGCTCTTTCCTTAAATTCAAGTTTCTTTGATTAGAATGTATATTAATTACCAATTTTTAGTGATAATTAAATCCTCAGTTGACCTTATAATCAATACCTACTTTGCCTTGTTAGTGTGCATGTGCAATAAAAAGTGCTAATAATCTTTTAATGACCTAAGTAGGCTGCTAAAAGTTGACCAACTAATCTACTTCTTTAACTCATTACATTCATTAGCAAATAATTCTATCTTTTATCACTTATCCAGTTTATCTTGCTCAAGATTTTCTTCTTGACACATGGGATTTTTTTTTTTTTTTTTTTTTTTAACTTTAACTTGTTCTATGTTGTCTTAAAGGAGAAAGAAAAATAAAGGATAGGAAAGAATACACCTGATTTGGTTCAATCTGGTTCTTTGGAGCTTTGAAATTTTGCTTGAGTTCTCATTGATTTTTTCTGCAAAATTGAAAATACACACCAGAGCAGTAAAAGAGCAACAACAAATTACTGAAAAATAAAAGAAAAGAAAAATGATCAAAACTAAAAAGAAAAGAAACAACCTATCCAGTAGTTCTGATTTATAGTCTTCAGCTTGACTTTCTTTAAGTTCTAAAGTGGATCAATCCGGTGCCACTTCAATTGAAATACTTTCATGTTTAATCGAGTCTTCTTTCAATTTGATATTGCTCGCTTTTATAGTCTCAAACCTATTTTCTACAGAATTCTTATATACTAAATTGTCAATAATATCAATTAGAAAACAAGTTTGATTGTCATCAGGATGTTTAGTATCTTTGAAAATATTAAAAGTAACTTGTTCGTCTTGGACTCTAAGAATTAATTTTCCTTGTTGAACATCTATTAAAGCTCCTCCAGTAGCTAAAAAGGGTCTCCCTAAAATAAGGGGTACATCATAATCTTCTTCCATATCAAGAACAATAAAATCAACAGAGAAAATAAACTTGTTTACCTTTACCAAGACATCCTCCACTATACCTCTTGGATATTTAATGGATCTATCGGCTAATTGAAGAGTAATAGTGGTAGGCTTTGGTTCTCCTAGACCCAGCTTCCTGAAAATAGAAAAAGGCATGAGATTTATGCTTGCTCCTAAATCACATAAAACTTTATCAAAACTACAATCACCAATAATGCAGGGGATAGTAAAACTCCCTGGATCTTTTAGCTTCTGTGGTAATTTATTTTGAAGTATTGCTGAGCATTCTTCATTCAAATTTATTCTCTCATGCTCCTTCAGCTTTTTCTTATTTGTTAAGATTTCTTTGAGAAACTTGGCATACCTGGGCATTTGAGTAATAGCATCTACAAAAGGAATATTAATATGTAAATTCTTTAAAATTTTGAAAAAGTTAGAAAATTTTTATCTGGATGCTGTATTTGTCTCTCTAGGAATGGTAGTGGCGGCACGTAGGGCTTCACATTTGGATCAGCAAATCATATACCTGGAGACCATCCATCTGCTGGTTGTTTTGGTGACTGACGAATTTTAGTTGATGGTTCCTTATTTGTAGTTGGCTCTTCAATCTCATTCTTCTGATGTGGCTCCTCCAGCTTTGTACCACTTCTTAGGGTGATAGCATTGACTTGCTCTCTTGGATTTATCTCTGTATTGCTTGGCAAAGATCCTTGAGGTCTCTCGGAGATTATCTTAGCCATTTGACCTAATTTGCATCTCCAAGTTTCGAATTGCTGCTGTTTGGTCCTGCCTAAGTTTGACTTCCAAATTTTTTATAGTTGCTTCTTGATTTTGCATGAATTTGACCATTAGCTCTTCCATGTTAGACTTCTTTTCAGGTACTTGGAATCCCGGGGGTGGTTGTTGTGCTGCATTTTGATTGCTCCATGAGAAATTTGGGTGCTGCCTCCACCCTTGATTGTATGTGTTGGAGTAGGGATTGTTTTGTTGCGGCCTAAAAAAATTACCAATATAATTAGCTGTATCAGTTATTTTAGCAAAAGGATTACCTGTCTGGCAATTGCTCGTATCGTGTCCTCCTCCACACAGGTCACAAGTCATGCTCTGAACATGCATAGCTGTTCCCTTTAAGTTGTTGACTTTGGCTCTAAGGGCTGCAATTTCAGCTAGTAAAGTTGGCACGCAATCTACTCCCTGCACAGCTGCTAGTCTTTTTGGCATCATGCGCTCTGTTTGCCATTGATAGCTATTTGATGCCATCTCATCGATCAGATCGAAGGCTTCTTCCTCCATTTTTTGATTAATGGTTCCTCCTGCTGCTGCATCAATCATAGATCGATTAGTAGGAGATAAACCATTATAGAAAGTTTGTACCTGAAGCCATACGGGATAGTTGATGATGTGGACATCTCCTCAGCAGTTCCTTGAAATGCTCCCAAGCCTCATATAGCGTCTCCATATCCATCTGCATAAAAGAAGTGATATCATTGCGCATCTTAGCAGTTTTGGAAGGTGGAAAGTACTTGGCTAAGAATTTTTGGGCTAGGACATCCCAAGTTGTGATAGAACCTACAGGAAGAGAATGAAGCCAATTTTTAGCTTTATCCCGTAAAGAGAAAGGAAATAACCTTAATCTAATAGCATCATCCGACACCCCATTAATTTTAAAAGTATCGCAAAGTTCAAGAAAATTAGAAATATGGGCATTCGGATCATCATGCATGTGTCCACTGAATTGGACAGTTGATTGAATCATCTGGATCATCGCCGATTTTATTTCGAAGTTGTTTGCTCGTACAGGCGGTCTCCTGATGCTCGAAGCTGCATCGGCTATAGATGGTGTGATGTAATCATTTAATGGATGATGTACTGGTCGAATAGCTTCATGCTGTCCTTCAGTCGCCATATCCAATCCTAGATTGATGTCGTTAGGATCTTCAGCTGCCATGTTTCTCTCTTGTTGTAGTCTTCTAATAGTTCTTTCAATTTCTGGATCTAGAGGTAGTAAGTTACTATGTCCAGTACGTGTCATGCACTAAAAAATTTTTTTTTTTTAATAATAAAAATTAAAAATAAATTTCTAAAGTAAAGCTAGGATCAAAATTTTAATATTGTTTTAGACACAATCCCCGGCAACGGCGCCAAAAACTTGATGCGTGCTAATTTATAGCTATGGCAAGTGCACCAGTCGATCAAGTAATAAAGTGAATGAGTAGAGTATCGTCCCTAGAGGATTGGAAAATAAGTACTGAAAAGCTCTTTCCTATGCTTTATTTAGAAGATCGATTTATGAGAATAAGAAATTAAAGAAAATAAAAAAAATAATTAAAAGTTTTTAATTAAATAGAGAGAGTGTAAATTATTAGGGTTTTAAATTCAAGAGCAATGGATTACTAAGGCAATCGGTTCACCAACTCAGTCAATACAATATTCAGATTTTTAGATTAATTTTATTTCATGTGACGGTGGAGTCTCCTAATTTATTCACTACCCTTTGGTCCAGGCATAGCAAAACTATTAATATTTATTAATTATCCTTTGGTCCAGGTGTAATTTAAATAAATATTAATGCATTAGGTTTTGTGAAACCCTCTAATTAAAATACGCTGCATCCAAAGCGCACTAAAATTCCTGCATGCATATGAATTCTAATTTGATTCATAATACAAGGTATATAATCAAGAAGCATTAACATAGATGTACTTGGTCCGTAACATCTATGTTCATCAGATCAATTAGAAGATGGCCAGTAATCTAAAAGCATTAAGATCAGATTTATATACTCCTCATGAATAAAATTTAAAAATAAGCCATACTGAATATTGCATCAAAAGAGTGGCTACACCTTAGCCTTAGTAAAATAAAATTTAGTTCATGATAACAAATTCAGAAATAGCAAATAAAATAAAAAGCATGAAGAAATTAGACTGTTTGATTGCTGAAATTGATTGTCTGCTGCTCTTGATGTAGAGAACTTGGCAAAGAAGAAGAGGCTCCTTGATGTCTTGATCATTGAAGAAAAATAAAAAAAAAAGCTTTTTGATTTTCTCACAAATCACTTTTTTTATCTCTCTCCTCTCTTTTTCTCTCTCTCTTTCTCCCCGTCTCTCTCTTTGTCTCTCTCTAATTCTTTCTCCCCGTCTCTCTTTTTGTCTCCTTTTTTTATTTCACCGCAACAAGCTTTTTATAGATGAAGTGTTTGATTCCCCTTAAAATCCATCAAAAATTAGGTTTAGGACTCCTAAATCGATTCAAATTAAGATCTGAGTAATTCTGCCCGTTAGATCTTGATCAAACGGTCCAAAAATCACTCAAAAACCCCTTAAAATAACCCAGATCAAGTCAGATTTAACATCAGCCTTGGATCATCCATTGGATCAAATCTGGGCCGTCCGATCGCGTTGAAAGAAGGCTTCAGATCTATAGTTTTACGTCGGGATGAATCTCGACCGTTGGATCTCGATCGGGAGCTGTGGATGCCGTCCATCAGCGCCATCTTCTCGTCCGTCTGATCAAGCTTCAGTGAAAACCGCCCGTTGGGTCAACCAGAATTTCCAAATTGCCCTCCGTGGACCATGCGCGAGCCCGGTGTTGCATGGACCACCGCATTCTTCAACCAATCAATGCACTCTTTATGCTGCGAAATTCCTGAATTACCCTTCAGATGGTCCACCGTGCGCCACGAAAAATGCTGACGTCATCCTGACGTCAGCGTTGCGTCGGCGGGTTCTTTTTTTTTTTTTTGAAATTCGATTCTGGGCTCGTTTGAAGTTCGTTTTGCCTGAAATTTATTTCATCTGAACTAGAAAAATGAGATCTTCACATTGGTGGCCTTATTTCCTACATAAGATTAATAAAAGTATCAATTTCTAATAAAATAGTTTAATTTATTTTATAATTTAATACTTTTATTAGTATATTTTTACCACTTATCAGGATACTTATATCCATATCCTTTATGAGCAACTCTTAATAGTAGAGAGTTATACAGTTGGATCATATTTAGTAAAATGTACCCCTATACTTTATCTGCATGTCATATCCGTACATCATACTCCTTGATTAAGAGGACAACCAACATATATGGCACACAACTATCTATACTTGATACATTCTCAACCTAGGTAACAACGTATCATTTGGTCGTGAACAAGTTTAAGGACTAAATGATAAATCCTCCTTTATCAAGTCTAAATAGTCCTAAGAACTTTATCATGAAAGAGTTCATTATAGAAAGATACACCAAAGTAATGAAAATACTAAAATAATAATTCTATTTATTATAATAATTTAAGTATATTTACAATCAGCTCAACCATCTATAACCTAGATGATTAGCTTTAGGATACATTTTCCAATAGTTCAAAGATCATATAAGCAAGTGCATATTCCTATCTTGTATATCCTATTTGAACATGTTTATTAATTAGGTATTATCTTCTTAGGTGTAGAGATTACTGCTCAGTGATATGAGCCATTAAGTGCATGCTCTTTCAATGTAACTTAATCATACCATGCATGAGTGCAAATACCTCATTATTAATGGCTATAGGTTCAATTTTCACAACCAAGATAGAAACATAAGAATACAAAATAGTGACATGATGTTGAATGCCATCATTAGATGTTATGCTAGCTCGAGGAATTCACAGCCTTATATGGAGGATCTGAACTATTATAATGTTATGGAGAAGATAGTCATCTTGGACTACTATTCTAAAGGAAAGGTTGAGTTGATGAAATTTGATTGGTTTGACACCCTATCTCAGTTAGGAATGAAGACTGATGAGTGCAGTTTTACTCTCATTAATATACAACAGCATCTTCGCATACTTGCCTTCGAAGCTAATTAAGTCTTTTGTGTTAGTAATCCCTTGGAGGCTCAATAAGATATTGTTATGACGATGGTGCCTAGGCATATCTTTGATGATATAGAGATTGATAATGTTGTTGCACCATACATCCAAAGTATTTCTCAGGCATTTTTCATCATAAGTCTACATCTTCTAATGAACTCTGTATTGTGATGAAGTTCTTAGGACTATTTAGTTTCTATAAAAAGAGAATTTATTGATTAATCCTTAAATTGTTCATGACCAAATAATATATTGTTAACTAGGACGATAATGTTTATCAAGTATAGGTCATTGTATATCATATAGGTTAGCTATCCTCTTAACCAAGGAGTATGAAGATACTGGTATAGCATACTTGTGAGATGTAGGGGTACATTACCACTAAACGTGACCAACTCTAGAGCATTCTACTATTAAGAATTGCTTTGATGGGATAAGGGTATAAGTGTCCCTTAGATCTGAGATTACAATGGTGGTTTGCAACTAACTCACTGTGCTTTGGTACCAGACTACCTGAATTTTTAATTCAGTGATGGAAGATTTTTGGGTATAGTTAAGTACTTGTGAAGTTGGTGTGTGATCAAGATGGGATTGACCACTCTAGGAGTTTGGAGATAATATATCGTTGTATTTTAATTTAGTAAAATCTTGGCTAGAATAATCCATGAGATAGATTGATATTTTGAAATACAATATGGATGACCTAATCAGGGTTAACAGTTAAACTCTGAGTTATCCTATGAGCATTTAAGTCAAAGGGATGAATTATATAGAAACTATAACCACATGGGTTCTAAGAGTGTTGGTTGATGCATTCGACCTATCAGATCGTCGGGTACCATTGCTAGATGATCACTTTGATTGGTACATAAATTTATTCCTATACTACCAACTTAGGTTCGAACCTATGAGGTCACATATAATAGAGGTCTTGATCTGGTCGGATGGTTGATCAATAATTAAGAATCATTTTAGGATTAAACATTCAATACGATTAATGTTTAACCTAGTACAAATATTGCAGGAGGATTGATTAGCAATTGGATTGCTAATTGGCTTAATCTGATTGAGTCAAAGGACTGAGATTGAGCCTAATTGAATAAGATTCAATTAGATTTGATTTAGACTTGATTGGATCAAGTCTAATTAATTTATGAAATAAGCTAATTACAAGGAAGAATAAGTCCCTCTTCAATTAGGACTTATGTGCACCTAATTTCTAATTTGATTAGAATTTAAATCATTTTTAAATTTAATTTAATCTGATATAGTTGGACTCTTAGTTAGACTAAGATCATCCATGATTGGGTTGCAAAGGTTTTGATTTAATTAGATTCAAAAACTAGTTAGACCAAATCAAAACATAGAGTCCCTGTCTAACTGGGACTCTCTCTCCTTATGCCACCCACCTTTCTCCATGCCCTTCCCATGATTTATTGCATGAAATCCTTCATGCCCAAGAGCCCACATGCACTCCCTTGCTTCCCCTTCTTGCTTACAAGGATGTTTTGGTTTGGACCAAGTCAAAACAAGGAGTTTGTTTTGATTTGAAATTCTATTTAATAGAGTTTTAAGGAACTAGAATTCTTCTCCATGTGTGGTGCCTATCCTCTTGATTTTCCTTTGATATTTTCATGAAAAACAGGAAATATTTGTGTACATTTTACCTAGTTTCCATGCCAAATAATGTGGAGGTGCCCAAGAGTAGGGCACCCCAATCATTGCTCAATTTGGATATACCTTTCTACATATTTGACCTAGATAAGGACTCTATCATAACTCTCTATTTAAAGGAAGTTAGGGCATAAGATTTATATAAGTATTAGGCTTGAGAGAGAGGGCCTGGGCATGGGAACCTTGGGCATAAACAGGCTTTGGGTGTGGTGCTTTATAAAGATACAAACTATTGTGTCTTGGTGAGAGAAAAAGATAAGAGAAGAAAGGGTTCTTCTCTAGGGATTTTTAATTCTCTTCTTCCTCTTTTCTTTGTGAGATTTTAGATGATTTTTCTCTCTTCCAAATCCTTCCAATCTCCTCCAATTCTTGGATGGTCCAAGTTATTGAAAAATGATATTTGTGATCAACCGTCGAAGAAGGATCAGCACGTGAAGAAAAAATCTAGGGTTTTCTGTGGTATTTTGAAACTTTTTCAAGATAAATCAGCGAAAGTAATAAATTAATCATATTAATTAATTAAAATACATAAATAAATCCTAGATATAGGATATAATATCATGATCTATGCATAATAATAAATTTGAAATTAAATATAAAACAAAGATAACAATGTTGATCATATCAACATCAAATCGAGACTAGATCTAATCTAGTGGAAGAAAGAGATCAAATTCCTTTTACCTTTTGCAAGTTGGGATCTTCAATTTACTGATCCAAGGTTGAGGTCATCGCTTCAAGCCGCACTCACGTCTGACCTCTATGGAAAGTCTACATGAAGCCTCGATCATTCATCCGAAGTCCAGCAACTGAAAATCAATATAGTATCCTAGTACTATATTGATCCTTCTTTGATGGCTGATCAAAAATCTCCTTTTCGGACCTTTCAGTAATTAGAGGAGATGTGGAGGATTTGGGAGAGAAAACACTCTTCTAAAATCTCACAAAACAAAGGAAGAAGAGATCTAAAAAAACCCTTGAAGAAGAACCCTTTCTTCTCCTTTCTTTTTCTCTCACCAGGACACCATGGTTTGTGTCTTAACAAAGCACCATGCCCAAATCCTTCTTGCATCCAAGACTTCCATGCCTAAGCCCTCTCTCCTAGATCTAATTGCTGCAGAAAACTCATACCCTAACTCTTTTTAAATAGAGAGTTATCATAGAATCCTTGTCTAGGTTAAAATCCTAGAAAGGCATGACCAAATTGAGCAAGGATTGGGGTGCCTAACTCTTGGGCACCCCCTCATTCTTTGGCAGGGAAACTAGAAAGAATGCACACAATAACTTTTTATTTCCCATGAAAATATCAGAGGAAAAATAGGACGGAAGGTGCCACACATGGAGAAGAATTCTGGTTCCTTAAAACTCTATTAGATAGAATTTTAAATCAAAACAAACACTTGTTTTGACTTGGTCCAAACCGAAACTTCCATGTAAGAAAGAAAGAGAAGCAGGGAGCATGTGTAGGCTCTTGGGGCAAGAAGTATTTCATGCAAAAAGCCAAAGGAATTGGCATAGGAGGGTGGGGAGTTAAGTGGTGCAAGGTGGAGAAGTCCTAATCACACTAGGACTTCTAATTTCATGCTGGTCCAACTTATTATTTGAACCTAATTAAATCAAAATTAATGCAGCCCAATTAGAGGTGATCTTAGTCCAATTAAGAGCCCTATTAAATCAGATTAAATCTGGTTTAATTTTTTATTCAAATTAGAAATTAGGTGCATACAAGTCCTAATAGAACAAGGACTTATTTTTCCTTATAATTGGCTTATCAAATAAACTAATTGGACTTGATCCAATCAAGTTCAAAGCAAATCTAATTAAATCTTATTCAATTAGACTTGATCTCAGCCCTTTGGCTCAATCAAATTAATCCAATTAGCAATCTAATTATTAATCAATCCTCCTACAACACTTGCACTAGGTCAAACATCAATTGTATTGATTGTTTGACCTTAGAACGATTCTAAATCATCGATTAACCATCCGATCAGATCAAGACCTCTTATATGTATGATCCCATAGGTTTGAACCTAAGTCAATAGTATAGAAATAAATTTATGTACCAACTAAAGTGATCATCTAGCAATGGTACCCGATGGTCGGATAGGTAGAATGCATAAACCAACACTCTTAGAACCCATGTGGTTATAGTTTCTATATAATTCATCCCCTTGACCTAAATGTTCATAGGACAATTCAGAGTTTAACTATCAATCTTGATTAGGTCATCCATATTGTATTTCAAAATAATAAATCCATGGATTATCCTGGCCAAGATTTTGTTAAATTAAAATATAGCAATGCATTTTCTCCAAACTCTTGGATGGCATCTTGATCACTGACTGACTTCATAACTACTTGACTGTGTCCAAAAATCTTTCATCACTAAATTAAAAATTCAAATAGTCTGGCACCAAAGCACGGTGAGTTGCTTGTAAGCCACCATGGTGATGTCAAGTCTAAGGAACACTTATACCAATATCCCATTAGAGTAATTCTCGATAGTAGAATGCTCTAAAGTTGGTCACATTTAGTGACGATGTATCCTTATATCTCATCTGTATGTCATACCAGTATCTCCATATTTCTTAATTAAGAGTACAAACCAACTTATATGGTACATAATGATTTACACTCAATATATATTGTCATCCTAGTTAACAATATATTATTTTGTCATAAATAATTTAAGGACTAATTGATAAATCATCTCTTTATCGAAACTAAATAGTCCTAAGGACTTCATCACTACATGAACTTCATTAGTAGATGTAGATTTTGTGATGAAAATGCTAGAATATAATTTTATTCAATAATAAATTATTTATAATTATAAAATAGCATAATCATCAATAGACTGATGATTGGCTTTGGGACATAATTTCCAACAACTCCCACTTATCCTAAAGCCACTCGATATAATGTCTAATACCCATCTTCGATTTATGGTTATCGAACTCTTTTACGGCTAGTGCTTTAGTGAAGGGGTCGGCCAAGTTCTCCTTTTCGTCGATCTTCTGAAGATCGATGTCATCTAGATCTACGATCTTTCAGACCAGGTGGTAGCGACATAATATGTGCTTCATCCACTGGTGTACATTCGGTTCTTTCATCTAAGCAATGGCTCTAATACTGTCGTAGTAGAGTAGGACTGGACCATCAAGGAAGGGTGCTACTCTAAGCTTAGTGATGAACTTTCATAGCCATACTACTTTTTTTACGGCATCTGATGCTGCAATGTACTCTGTCTTGCATATAGAGTTTGCCATAGCGTGCTGCTTGAAGCTTTTCTAGCAGATGGCTCCATCATTTAGGTTAAAGATATAACCCGATATGCTTTTGCTGTCATCATGATCAGATTGAAAGCTAGAGTCTGTAAACCCCATAAGTTTCAGATCTGACTTACTATAAACCAGCCACTAATCCTTAGTATTTCTCAAATACTTGAGAATGATTTTTACCACTTTTCAATGATTCTTTCTTGGATCAGATTGGTATCTACTTACTACTTCCAATGAATATGTCACATCTAGTCTTGTACATATCATGGCGTACATGATAGATCCCACTATCGAAGCATATGAGATTCTACTCATATGCTCTCTCTCTTCATAAGTTGTCGGACAATCTTTTTTAGAGAGAAAAATTTCATGCCCTATCAAAAGATAGCCCTCCTTGAAATTCTCTATACTGAACCTCTTCAACATAGTTTCTATGTATGTGGACTAGAATAACCCAAGCATCCTCTTAAATCTATCTTTATAGATCTTTATCCCTAGGATGTAGGATGCTTCACTCAAGTCCTTCATGAAGAACTGAGATGATAGCCAAACTTTTTTTCTTGCAGTACGAGAATGTCATTCTCAATTAATAAAATATCATCCACGTACAAAATAAGAAATACCACTATTAGACAATTTGTCCACTTATAAATATAGGACTCTTCTCTATTCTTAACGAAGCCATATATTTTGATCACCTTATCAAAATGCATCCAAGATGCCTGCTTCAATCCATGAATAGATCTTTGAAGTTTGCACACCTTAAACTCGTCTGTGGATATGAACCCCTCTGGTTGTATCATATATACCAATTTGATCAACTCTCCATTCAAGAAGGTTCTCTTCATATCCATCTACCAGATCTCATAGTCTAAATGGGCTGCTATCACAAGTATAATCCGAATGGATTTAAGCATTACCATAGAAGAGAATGTCTCATCATAGTCAATACCATAATATTGATGGGCTTTATAGGTCACCACCTTCCCATCTGTGCCCCTCTTCTTCTTGAAGATCCACTTTCACTCAATGGATTTAACCTCTTCAGGTGGGTTAACTAATGTCCACACATTGTTGACCTTCATGGACTCTATCTCGAATTTCATGGCCTCAAGCCATTTCTTGGAATCAGATCTCTACATAGCATCTGTGTAGGGGATCGGATTCTCATTATTCTCATCGAGTTCGATGGGATTACCATCTCGGACCAAGAAATCATACTATTTATTTGGCTGATGCAGTACTCTACAAGATCACCTTAATGGTGTAGGGGGCTCCGAGTTTGATCTGATCAAATTCAGTTCAAGTTTGGCTACTAGTGTTGGTTTTCTACCTATTGAACTTGCTCAAGTTCAACCTTAGAGATAATAGTTTCTTCACCAAGGAACGTCTTTTCTAAAAAAATTGCTCTACTGCTAATAAACATCTTTTGTTCTTCAGTATGGTAGAAATAGTAACTCCTAGTTTTCTTAGGATATCCTATAAACACATACTTATTAGATTGGGATCCAAGTTTATCCATATGCAAACATTTGACATAGGCTGGACAACCCCAAACACGAAGGTGAGAGAGTGCAGGCCTATGCCCAGTGCATATCTCATATGGAGTCTTTGCAATAGATTTACTCGGTATATTGTTCAATCTAAAACATGCAATCTCAAGAGCATAACCCCAAAATGAAATAGACAGACTAGCAAACCCTATCATGGATCGAACCATTTTTAACAAGATTTGATTCCTCTTTTTCAATACACTATTATGTCGTGGTGTCACTGGAGCAGTCCATTATGAGAGAATCTCATTCTCTCCTAGATATGTCAAGAACTCACTGGATAGGTATTCACCTCTTCGATCTGATCGAAGAATTTTAATACATTTTTTAGTTTATTTTTCTACTTTATTTTCTAATTGTTTGAACATTTTAAATGAATTTGACTTGTATTCATCAGATGGACATATCCATACCTGGATAGGTCATCTGTAATAGTGATGAAGCAGAAATATCAACCTCTAGCACTTGTACGCATAGGTCCACATATAATAGTATGTACTAGATCTAAGAGCACAATAGCTCTTTCACCTTTTTCAGTAAAAGATGACTTGATCATTTTTCCAAGAGGATAGGACTCACAGGTTGGCAGTGATTCACAATCACTAACTTCGAGAATTTTCTCTTGAGTCAACCTGTTTATCTTATTCCTGTTAATGTGACCTAGTCTATAGTGCCATAGGTAGATATCAGAGATATTATCTAATCTTGGATATTTTTTAGAAGTGTACATTACACTCATAGGCTATGATAAAATGTAAATATCATTTCTTTGTTGTCCTTACATTATCGTAACATCATTCATAATGATATCATAATAATCTCTCTTTTTTGATAAATGATAACCATCTTTAGCTAAAAAGCCAATAGAGATTATATTCATCAGGAAAGAAGGACAATAATGACATTCATCTAAAGAAATGGCATTAGTATTGAAAATAAGCTAAACTATTCCCATAGCTAGACTAGAACAGATCCTCCATCTGCAACATTCAGAAATTGCTCGTTATTTTTAAATTTTCTAGTAACTTGAAGTCCTTGCAATGAATTCCAAATATGAACTGAACTTCTAGTATCTAATATCTAGATAGTAGTATCACAAATAAAAAAATTACAAGATGTTATAATATAACATCCTCAATTAGCAACTTCTTGCTCTTGACTCTTATTCAGCCTATTAGGATTACGGGAAGCAAGGTACTAAGGATAATTCCTCTTTTAGTGCCCTTGCTTCTTATAGTAGAAGTACTCTGCTTGATCTAGGTTAATCTTGGATCTTTTATTTAGACTAGGTATAGAAGCTCCAGCATGAACCTCTTCATGCTATTGAACAATGTTCAACTTTCGATACTTGTTATCAAAATTAGGTCCCATAAGTATATCACTATCTTATAGTGAATGGAGCAACTAGGGTTTGGCCTTAACTATATAATGGAGAACCAAAAGCCTAATTAGTAAATGATTTATTAAACCTAAAGATTTGGACTTTAATCAAAAGGTTCTCCAACTATTTTATTCAAATTGGTAGCCTCTACCTCAAATTCAAGGAATTATCTTAATTTTTTAGTGGGTACTAGAATCCACAAAGACTACATACAAGCTCGAGGAAAGCTCTGGCTAACCCATGTGTATTTATGGATAGGTTCTTAACCAATTATTTCTCCAAATAATTTTTAGTATTAAGTTTTGCCCCAAGTGTCTTTTCAGTAGGCTAGGGCCTTTATTGAAAGTCTCGGTTAGGTCCAACCATTAAAATGATTGAGTTTGGGGCATCAAATGATGACGACTAGGCCCGAGGAAAGCTTTGCTTAATCTAATCACCATTCAGAGAATGCAATCTAATCATCATATGATGAATGATAATTTCAATATCTCGATGAACACCAGGTATAAGGCACCTTCAATATCCATCCAGACTATTGGACTCATTACCATCCGTCT
This sequence comes from Cocos nucifera, assembly GCA_006176705.1. NCBI lineage: Eukaryota > Viridiplantae > Streptophyta > Magnoliopsida > Arecales > Arecaceae > Cocos > Cocos nucifera. The sequence goes on along the minus strand of QRFJ01000334.1, from coordinate 335,810 downwards.
TAATAGGAGGCTATGATCTAGTTATCATCATAACTATTTTATTTTAAGAATCTAATAATTTTAGAGGATTTAATTAGTTTGATTTGAGAGAAGAGAGTTAGATGAACCAGCAAATCATGATCCTCCCACTGACTTCACCAAGTTAGATTAAGAGAGATCATTGATAGGCTGGTCTAGGAGAACCTGAATTAGTCACACTAATTTATCTAGCTGACATGGGTTAGCTTGAATTGTCAAGTGATGATCCAAATATAACTTCACCGAGATGGTAAGGTAAGTGAGATCGGTGGGAAGGTCTGCCAAAACTTGTTTTAGACACTATTAAAAATGGTCAGGTAAGCAGACTACTAATTAAAAACCATTGATCTAAAAATGCCAGACTTATCTTAGACTATATAACCAAAAATCAAGTCCATTTTGGTTCTTATTAAAGACATAGACTTGACCAACTGTAGCTATTTTAATTAATCTAGAAAATCCTTGACCTAATCTAAGACAATATTTGATTAGATTTAATTAATTCTCTAATTATCCATTCTTTAATCTAATCTTAGGTCTAACCCAATTAATGGACCCAATTCACTCTAATCCATTAACCCATGTATTACGATTTTTATCTTAGGATCTTCAATTCATAATCCTAGATCCTAAACAAACAACTCTTAATTCTTGATTAAATTTTAGGCTAAGGGTTGGGGTTCAACATTTTGAAAATAATTTTTATATTTATAAAACATTTTTACAATATGGTTCTACCAACCAATTGCATGTTTGATTTGTAATCAATATGCAAATTACATAAACATGAATCTATTTTAGATCTAATCTAAACATATTTATATAATTCAAATTGAAATAATTTTAATTCTAATTAATCATAAATCATCTTAGATCAAATCTAACATATTTTTGATCATAAAAAATTATATTAAAATATTTTTAATTAAATCATATAATCTCTTAGATTAAATCTAAAATTTTATGATTAGGGTTGTTGGGGATAAATCCGTGTCAGCCAAAGTTCAACTAAGACTCCGACTCTTGATTAGTTCCATCTAGTTGCAACTATAACAACTGAACCTCAACCCATGGGAGTATTCGGACTCTAAATTATTTTGAGATGGCCAACCTTCAACACTGCAGTTAGATAATCTGATTGGCTGGGATGATCGATTTTGGATTCAGCGGGACATTATGGATTCCTTCTCCAAACGAACTCGAACAGTTAATGCTTCTATCGCATAGAACTGGCTAAATCTCTGGCTCCTGTGCATCCCATTCGGTTGATCTCCTTCCGTGAAACTTCTCCAGCAGTCGAACTTCTTTCGAACTACCTTTAGACGAACTTCAATGCTTTATCATTATTCATCAATGAGCAATCTTGAAAATGGCCGAACCTCAAAGGAACAATAGAGGCGCCAATGTTTCAGTCGCACTTGATTGTTCTAGCCATCGATCAATACTTGATCCAGATGGATCCCTCGCAGCTAGACACCTTTCGGTTGGATGTCTTTTAGGCCTCTTCGTCGGTCAAACCATGCCAGACTTCTCTTCCAGTTGAATTCCTTCCAGCCATTTGAAAGGATCACGACGTACACCTTCAACATAGCAAATAAAAGCTAATGCACGATCAATCTTGAGAACCTCCAAACTCTTCCAAAACAACAACGTCCAAGAGCCCTTTATCGCCTACAACTATCCTGCCTGAACTTTAGTTGTTAGATCTCCAACAGACTAGCACGTCACGACAACGGGCACCACTCTCCATAACAAATTTTATGTGGCCCCGAACAGCCCACTACCAAGTAGTTGCGGCTATCACTATTAGTTTATTATAGGCTCCGGGGCTATAAAAGAGACACTCAAGATATATTTTCTTTAAGCTCTCTTCTCCCTTCCAATACTCCCAATACTCTATAACTTTCTCTACTGAGTACTCCATTTCTGTTGGCCGAAGGAGCTAACTTGATCATCGAAGGATCTTGCCAGAGCCGACACCACCAGGCTCTAGATGAGACTTATTTTGTAGGTCACCGATGGTGACCTCATCTTCTCTAACTCCAGCATTTCTTCGATGGCAACCAGATTTTGCTCCAACAGGATTGGTGCTATAGAAAGGGCATGCCTCTACCTTTTGAGATATCCTTGTTCTTAAAGGAGTGCTCAGTAGGGATCTCTACTTCTTCTCCTCAAGAGTCCTCCTTTTCAGAAAAGATATCTCTCAAGAAAGCTTCAATCCGACGGTCAATGACCTCCTTGGATAGATCCCATCCAGATCTGCCCGCTCCTATTTCATCCTTAGCAACTCATGCTCCACCTACGGTAATGGTGGATGCGGAGAAGTTCAACCTGCTAGTCTAGCAGGTTCGTGACCTCATAGAAGTAGTGCAGGCCATGCAGCAGCAGCAGCCCCTGATGCTAGTTCGATCGGAGTAGGCTTCTTTGGAGCCCCATGATCTGGTCTGGGGATGACCGACTCTGACTAGCCAGTCGGTGAGCTCCAAAAAGGGAAAGCAGAGGGCCAAGATATTGGGAAATATGTTCCAAAGCAAATTATCAGCTTGTTGATTGTTGAGCTACTTTATATTTATAATTGATTCATTAATAAATAAAATATATTTTTAGCTTTTTTCATCATAAGTATTCATCTTCTAACGAACTCCATTATTATGATGAAGTTCTTAGGACTATTTAGCTTTGATAAAAAAAAGATTTATCGATTAGTCTTTAAATTTGTTCACAACCAAATGATAGGCTGTCAATTAGGATGATAGCGTCTATCAAGCATAGGTCACTATATGCCATATAGGTTGATTGTCATCTTAACCAAGGAGTGTGGAGATACTGAAATGGCATATACATGAGATGTATGGGTACATTATCATTGAACGTGATCAACTCTAGAATATTCTGCTGTCGAGAATGTCTCTGATGGGATATAGATATAAGTATCCCTTAGACCTGAGATCATCTTAGTGACCTGCAAGCAACTCACTATGCTTTGGTATCGGACTAACTGAATTTCTAACTCAACAATGGTAGGCTTCTAGGCACAGTCAAGTACTTATAAAGTCAGAGTGTGATCAAGATGGAATTGACCACTCCAAGAGTTGGAGAAGAATGTATCACTGTATTTCAATATATCAAAACCTTAGCCAGGATAATCCATCAAATGGATTTGATATTTTGAAATACAATGTGGACTGCCTGATCAGAGTTGATAGTTGAACTTTATGATATCCTATAAGCATTATGATCAAGGGGATAAATTATATGAAAACTATATTCGCATGGGTTCTAAGGATGGTGTTTTATACCTTTCGACCTATCCGACCATCGGGTATCATTGCTAGATGATCACTTTGATTAGTATAAAAATTTATTTATATGCTATCAACTTAGGTTCAGACCTGTGAGGTCATACACATTAGAGTTTACATTCTGATCGGATGGTTGATCAGCAATTTAGAATTATTTTAGGGTTAAATGATCAATACGGTTGATGTTTGACCTAGTGCAAGTGTTGCAGGAGGATCAATTAGCAATTTGATTGCTAATTGACTTAATTTGACTAACCTAGTAGGCTGAGATTAAGTCTAATTAAATATAATTTAATTAGATTTGGTTTGGCCTTGATTGGATCAAATCCATTTGACTTCTTAGATAAGCCAAGTGCAAGGAAAAACTAGTCCTAGTTCAACTAGAACATGGATCAATCCAATTTTCTAATTTAATTAGAAAATTAAATTAGAATTAAATCTAATTTAATCTAATTTAATTAAGTTTTTAAATGGATTAAGGCCTAATTTAATTGGGTTGGTTTACTCTTGATTTTATTTGGTTAAAAGACCTTGTTTGACCAAGTCAAAACAGGAGTCCTAGTGTGACTAGGACTCTCCATCACTTGCACCACCTAATCCTCATGCCCCATCCTTTTTGGCTTTTTATTTTTATGTGAAGATTCTCCATGCCAAGGCCTTCTCACGCCCCCCTCCTCTCCTCTATTTCACATTGGGATGTTGGGTAATGGACTAAGTCCAAGTTGGAGTTTGTTTTGATTTGAAATCCTATGAGATAGTATTTTGAAATCACCAAAACTCTTCCCATAAGTGTGCCAACCCATCCTTCCTTATTTTCTTTGATTTTCATGGTAAAAGAGGACCTTTTTGTGTGCCCCCCTTGCTGGTCCATGGATGAGAAAAAAGGATGGGGGCACCCAAGAGTTGGGTGCCCTAACAACTTCCCTTATTTGGTCCTTCCTAGTCTAGGTTTTTGACTTAACTTGAACTCTGCATATCTCTTTATTTAAATAGAATTTTTTATTAAAATTTTTATGAATTGTAGAAATTTGAGAGGTCAATTTATTTTAGAAAAATCAGAGAACAATTCATCTAGGTCATGGAGATATTAAAAACATAAATTAGGATGTCTAGAAAAAGAACAAATAAGAAGAAGAGGGTCTTCTTCTATGGTTTTTGTTCTAAATCTCTTCCTTCTTTTTGTGAGATTTTGAGAGGTGTCTTAGCATCACAAATCTTCTTCATTTTCTTCTAGTATTTTGGAGAGTCCCTATTTTGAAGCAAAAAGCATTGGATTGACCGTCGAAGAGAGATCAGCACAATACTAGCATACTATGCTGATTTCCTGCATCAGGATCTCTGATCGTGTTCGTGGGCTTGTGTGGATGACTCCTAGAGGTTGGATGCATGTGTGGCTCATGACTTTATTCTCAAGTCTGGATCACTAAGTTAGAACGTCTCACTTGCTCAGATAATAGATCTGCTCTATTAACTTCATACCTGCATTTGATGTAGTGTAGATCTAGGTTGATTTGATCAACCTTTTCTTTCTTGTTTGATTTTAAATTCTAATTTAAATATCATGTCTTGATCATATAATAGATCTAAGATCTAGATATTTATATATTTATTTAAATAAAAATTTAATTTATTTAAGTCTTTTGCTGTCTGATCTTGAAAAAGTTTCAAGATCTACCCGTGCAACACTAGATCTATTTACTTCAATTGGTATCAGAGCCGAGGTTCTTATTATATAATTTTTATGCATGTTTAGATTATTTCTAATATTATATCTAATTTATAATATAATTATTAAATCTAAAATTAAAAAAAGAATTAGATCTCACGAACTGCTATAAGATTGTCTTGTTGTAAGGTTTATCCCTTATAGTGAAAAGGTTGCCCTAGTTCATGATGATCTAACTCTAATCATCAATTTATTAGATTTGATCTAATTATATTTATGATTTAATAGATTTAAAATAGTTTTAGATCTAAAAATAAAATATTTTAGATTGCACTGAAAGAACCAGATCTAGGGTTTCACAGGTAGATCTTGAAACTTTTTTAAGATCTTGCAGTGGAAGACTTAAATAAATCTAAAATTTATTTAAATAATTATATAAATACCTAGATCTCGAATCTATTATATGATTAAGGAATGATATTAAATTAAAAGAATTAAAATCAAATAAAAAAAAAATGGTTGATCAAATCAACCTAGATCTACACTACATCAAATGCAGGTATGAAGTTTATAGATCAGATCTATTACCTAAGCAAGTTTAGATATTCTAACTTATTGATCCAGGCTTGAGGATAAAGTCATGAGCCACACACACATCTGGGCTCTAGGAGTTGTCCACACAAGCCTACGATCTCTGATCTAAAGTCTGATGCAGGAAATTAGCACAGCATGCTAGTACTGTGCTAATTCTTTCTTCATTGATCGATCCGATGCTTTCTTATTCAAAATTTGGACTCTCCAAAGTATGAGAAGAAAGATCAGAGTTTGCTGATCTAGGACTCTCTTAAAAAAACTTAAAAGAAAAGAGGAGAGATTGAAAATAAAACAGCCCTAGAAGAAGACCCTCTTCTTCTTCTCATTACTCTCATCTAGACACCTAGTTTGGTGCCTATGGAACCCCACACCCAAGGACCCTCTTCCTCTAATTTATGCACACCCCAAACCTATCCCAAAGCTCTATATTTCAGAAAAAATTCATAATAAAATTCATCTAATAAATAAAGAAAAAGTAGAGTCCAAGTTAGGTCCAATTTCTAGACTAGGAATATCCAAACATGAAAAGTTGTTGGGCGCCCAACTCTTGGGTGCCTCCTCCACAATTTTTGGCATGGGCTAGCAAGGGAGGGTACACAAAGAATGAGATTATTTTTATGAAATAAGAGAAGAATTAATTAAAAGAGGGGGTGCACTCAAGGAAAGATATTTTGGTCAACAAGGATTCTATCTCATAGAATCCTAAGCAAAACCAATTCCTCCTTTGACTTGGTCTTCCACCTAACTTCCAAATATGACTTGGAGGGAGAGAGGGGGCATGGAAATCAGGAAGAAAAGGATTTTCCATGAAAAATACTTAAAAAATAGGTATGGAGGGTGTTGGAACAAAGGTGGCGCAAGGAGATAGGGAGTCCTAGTCACACTAGGACTCCTATTTTGACTTGCTCAAGCAAGATCTTTTAACCAAATAAAATCAAGATTAAACCAACCCAATTAAATAAGACCCTAACCTATTTAAGAACATAATTAAATTAGATTAAATTTAGTTTAATTTTAATTTATTTTCTAGTTAAATTAGAAAATTGGGTCAATCCGAGTCCTAGTTAGACTAGGACTAGTTCTTCATTGCACTTGGCTTATCCAATAAACCAATTAGACTTGATCCAATCAAGCCCAAACTAAATCTAATTAAATTATATTTAATTAAACTTAATCTTAGCCTATTGGCTTAATCAAATTAAGCTAGTTAGTAATTCAATTGCTAATTGATCTTCCTATAATACTTGCACTAGGTTAAACACCAATCGTATTGATTGTTTAACCCTAGAATGATTCTTAATCGTTGATCAACCATCCGATCAGATTGTAAGCTCTAATGTGTGTGACCTCATAGATTTAAACCTAAGTCAATAGCATAGGAATAAATTTTTATACCAATTAAAGTAACCATCTAGCAATGATACCCAATGGTCGGATAGATCGAAGGTGTAGAACGCCATCCTTAGAACCCATGTGGATATAGTTTTCATATAATTCATCCCCTTGACCATAATGCTCGTAGGACACATTAGAGTTCAATTGTCAACTCTGATCAGGTTGTCCATATTATATTTCAAAATATCAAATCCATCTGATGGATTACCTTGGCCAAGGTTTTGCTATATTGAAATACAGTGATACATTCTTCTCTAACTCTTCGAGTGGTCAATTCTATCTTGATCACACTCCAACATTGTAAGTACTTGACTATGCCTAGAAGTCTTCCATTGCTGAATTAAAAATTTAGTTAGTTCGATACCAAAGCATAGTTAGTTGCTTGCAAGTCACTGAGGTGATCTCAGGTTTAAGAGATACTTATACCTATATCCCATCAGAGATATTCTCGATAGTAGAATACTCTGAAGTTGGTCACGTTCAATGATGATGTACCCATACATCTCACCTATATGCCATACCAGTGTCTCCACACTCCTTGGTTAAGAGGACAACCAATCTATATGGCATATTGCAACCTATGCTCGATAGATGCTGTCATCCTAATTAACAACCTATCATTTGGTCATGAACAAATTTAGTGACTAATCGATAAATCCTCTCTTTATCGAAACTAAATAGTCCTAAGGACTTCATCATAATAATGGAGTTCACTAGAAGATGTAAACATATGATGAAAAAAGATGCCAAAATATTTTTTATTAATTAATAAATCAATTACAATATCTCAACCATCAACAAGCTGATGATTGTCTTTAGGACACAATTTCCAATAATTCTCACTTGTCCTAAAGCCACTCGGCATAGTATCTAATACCCATCTTCAACTTATGGTTGTCGAACTCCTTGATTGCCAGGGCTTTAGTGAAGGGGTCGGTTAGGTTCTCCTTTCCATTGATCTTCTGAAGGTCGATGTCACCACGATCCATGATCTCAAAGACAAATGAAAGCGGCACAGAATGTGCTTTATTCACTGGTGTGCCTTCAGTTCCCTTGCTTGTGCTATGGCACCAATGCTGTCGTAGTAGAGTAGGACTGGACCGTCAATAAAGGATGCTACTTCGAGCTCGGTGGTGAAATTTCTCAACCACACGGCTTTCTTTGCTGAATCTGATGCTGCCATATACTCTACTTCGCAAACAGAGTCAGCCACTGTATGCTGCTTGAAACTTTTTCAGTAGTTGGCTCCATCATTTAGAGTAAGGATATTCCCCGACACACTTTTACCATCATCATGATCAGATTGAAAGCTGGAGTCTGTAAACCCCTTAAGCTTCAGATCTAACTTACCATAAATCAACCATTGGTCCTTAGTATTTCTTAAATACTTAAGAATGGTTTTAACCATCTTTCAATGATTTTCTCTAGGGTCAGACTGGTATCTACTCACTACTCCTAGTGAGTATGCCACGCCTGATCTCAAATATGTCATTGCATACATAATAGATCCCACTATCGAAGCATATGAAATTCTAGTCATACACACTCTCTCTTCAGAAGTTGTCAGACAATCCTTCTTAGAGAGAGAAATTCTTTGTTCTATCGAAAGATAGCCCTTTTTGAAATTCTACATGCTGAACCTCTTCAGCACTGTTTCTATGTATGTGGATTGTGACATACCAAGCATCCTTTTAGATCTATCTCTATAGATCTTCATCCCTAGGATGTAGGATGCTTCACCCAAGTGTTTCATGAAGAACTGTGATGACAACCAGACTTTTATTCTTTGTAGTGCGGGGATGTCATTTTTGATTAAGAGAATATCATCCATGTATAAAATAAGAAACACCACTACTGGATCATTTGCCCATTTGTAAATGTAGGATTCTTCTCCATTCTTAATGAAGCTATACATTTTGATTACTTTATCAAAATGCATGTTCCAACTTCAAGATGCCTGCTTCAATTCATAAATGGATCTCTAAAGCTTGCACACCTTGGACTCATCTGTGGATATGAATCCTTCAGGTTGTATCATATATGCCTCTTCGGTCAGCTCTTCATTTAGAAAAGCTGTCTTCACATCCATCTACCAGATCTCATAGTCCAAATGGACAGCAATGGCAAGCATGATTTAAATAGTCTTAAGCATTGCCACAAGAAAGAACATCTCATCATAGTCAATACCATAACGTTGATGATATTCCTTGGCAACCAAATGGGCTTTATAGGTCTCCACCTTTCCATCTGTGCCCCTCTTTGCTTTATAGGTCTCCACCTTTCCATCTGTGCCCCTCTTTCTTTTGAAGACCTATTTATATCTAATGGGTTTAACCTCTTTAGGTGGGTTAACTAATATCCATGCATCATTGACCTTCATGGAATCTATTTTGGATCTCATGGCTTCTAGCCATTTCTCAAAGTCAGGTCTCTGCATCGCATCCATATAAGTGATCGAATCCTCATCATTCTCGTCGAGTTCGATGGGATTACCATCCTGGACCAAGAATCCATTGTATCTATCTAGATGGTGGGGTACTCTACCGGATCGCCTTAATGGTGTGGGTTCACTAGGCTTCAAATCTGATCCGATCAAATCCGACTTAGGTTCAACATTCTGTGTTGGACTTTCTATCTATTGAACTTCATCAAGTTCAAGCTTAGAGGCAATAGTTCCATCATCAAGGAACTCCTTTTTCAAAAAGGTTAACCTAAGGCTGACGAACATCTTTTCTTCATCAGCATGATAGAAATAGTATCCTTTGGTCTCTTTTGAATATCCTATGAATGTACACTTGTCAGACCTAGGTCCAATTTTGTCTATAACTAACCGTTTGACATAAATCGGGCACCCCAAATCCTAAGATGTGAAAGTACTGGCTTACGCCCTATCCATATCTCATATAGAATTTTAACTACGAACTTACTTGAAATTCTATTTAATAGATAACAAGCCGATTCGAGCGCATATCCTCAGAAGGATATCGGCAAGCTGGCAAATCCCATCATGGATCGAACCATGTCTAATAGAGTCCGATTCCTCCTTTCAAACACACCATTATGCTATGGTGTTCCAAGAAAAGTCCATTAGAAGAGAATTCCATTCTCTCCTAGATATGTGAGAAACTTACTAGAAAGGTATTCTCCTGCTCGATCAGATCGAAGAGTTTTAATACTCTTTCCAGTTTATTTTTCTAATTCACTTCAAAATTGTTTGAACATTTCAAAAGAATCCAACTTATGTTTCATCAGATAGATATATCTATATCTAGATAGATCATCTATGAAAGTGATGAAGCAGACATATCCACCTCTAGCACTTGTGCTCATTGGTCCACATACATTAGTATGTACTAGACCTAAGAGCTCATTGGCTCTCTCATCTTTTTCAATAAAAGGTGATTTGGTCATTTTATCAAGAAGATAGGACTTACAGGTTGGAAGTGATTCACAATCATTAACTTCGAGGATTTCCTCCTAAGTCAATCTATTTATTTTATTCTTATTTATATGACCTAGCCTACAGTGCCATAAGTAGATATCTGATACACTATCTAATCTAGGATGTTTGTCAATAGAATAGACTACATTAACAGGTTGTGATAACATATATACACCATTGTTCAATTGTCCACAGAAAGCAGTAACACCATTCACAATGACATTACAAACTCATTTATTTGTTGAAATTTCATAATTGTTCATTACCAAAAGGCCTACAGAAATAATATTTAAAAAAAAATTAGGACAAAAATGATAATCACTAAGAACAATGGTATAAGATTCAATACAAGTTTCAAAATTTCTAAAGCTAGAACTAAAACTGATCTTCTATCTCCAACATTCAGGAATCTCTCACCTTGCTCGAATCTTCTGCTGACCTACAACCCCTACAATGAATTGCAAATATGGTAAGGGCTACCGGTATCTAATACCCAATCAGTAATATCTCAAATAAAAAAATTATAAGGAGTTATCTTATAAATACCTTGTCCAGCAATAGCTTGCTTCTTTCTCTGCCTGTTCGAATCTAGGGAGGTAATGTAATGAGGATAGTTCCTCTTTCAGTGCCATTGCTTCTTGCAAAAGAAGCATTTGGCTTGACTCTTATCAGGCTTGGTCTTTGGGGTCTGAGCCTGCACAAGTGTCCTAGCATGAACATGCACCTTCTTGGCTTTCTTCATCTTCTTCTTCTTCCCTTTTCCAAAGGATCAAGATGAGAAGATGAACCTCCCACTAAGTTCACCGACTCCGTATGGAGTTGGTGATCCTTCTCAAAGTTCTGAAGTAACCCCAGTAACCCATGGTAGTCCACTTCAGGCTTTGACATTCTATAACGTGTAAGAAATGGAAGATAAGACTTGGGCAGCGAGTTTAGTATAGCATCATTTTTAAGTTGTTTGTGCAAGAAAAAGTCGAGCTTGCTCAAGCACTCTATCAGCTCGATCATGTACAATACATGATCAGTGATAGAGGCACCATCCCACATTATAACGTTGAAGATAGCACAACTAGTCTTGTGCCTCTTAACATCATCGGATGTGCCAAAAGAATCCTCCAACACTTGGAGCATTTCATTTGGCTAAGCTATCTCAAACTTGCAACTGAACTCATCGCTCATCATAGCCAGCATAATGCAGTGCACCATGATTCGATCACTGAGCCACTCTTAATAAGTGTCTCTGACTATTCCATGTGTATTGGCAGCTGGCTCCTTAGGTGTAGGATCCGTCAGCACATATAGGATCCGTTCATGCTCCAGGATAATCTTAAATTTTTGGTACCAGCTATCGAAGTTGAGTCCCACCAACTTATCTTTGTCCAACAATGATCGAAGCGATAGAGAAGTGGCCATGTCTGCGCAAAGAAAAATCAAAATCTAAATAGTAATTGATTCATTAAACCTAAAGATTTGGACTTTAATCAAAAGGTTTCTTCCACTATTTTATTTGAATTGATAGCCTCTACCTCCAATTCGAGGAATTACACTAATTCCTTAGTAGATACTAGAATCCACATAGACTGTACACAAGCCAAACTTTGGTTGGCCCACCCATGTACATCTAAGCATAGGTTCATAGCCAATTGTTTATCTAAATAATTTTCAATAATTAAATTTTGCCCCAGGCCTTGATCAGTTGGCTTTGGCCTTCTCAGAAAAGAGTCCAGTTAGGTCTAACCATTAACATGACCATATTTTGCCCATCCAACTAATGAATCATCAGGCCCAACTTTGGTTGGCCCACTTAACCATCATTTTGAAAGATGTATCCAAGAGATCATATAATGAATGATAATTCCATCAATCGATAAGCACTAGGCCTTTAGGCCTCCAATGATTATCCAACTAATAGACCCATTATCATCCACTTTAATGAGAGGTTGTGATCCAGTTATCATATAACTATTTTATTTTAGGGACCTAATAATTTTAGAGGATTTATTTATATAAGTTCGTCAGATTAACCAGCTTGTCATGATTCTTCCACTAACTTTACCAAGTCAGCTTAAGGGAGACCATTAATAGGCTGATCTAGGAGCACCTAAATCAGTCAAACTGATTTACCTAGTTGACATGGGTCAACTCAAATAGTTAAACGATCTGATCAAAATATAATCTCACCAAGAGGTTAGGTAAGTTCGATCAGTGGAAGGGTCTCTGCCAGGCTTGCCTTAGACACCATAAAAAATGGTCAGGTAAGTAGGCTGCCAATTAAAAACCACAGGTTTAGTTTACCTTAGATACCAACTGATTTAATTAGCTTCAATTAGATCAACCTAATAGTTCATACTAGATCATGTAGCCGAGAATCAAGTCCATCTTGGGTCTTATTAAAGACATGGACTTGACCAACTACAACTATTGTAATTGATCTAGAGAATTTTTGACCTAATCTAAGACAACAGTTGATTAGACTTAGTCAATTCTCTAATTAAGTTCATTATTTAATCTAACCTTAGGTCTAATCCAGTTAATGGACCTAATCTCTACTAACCCATTTAACCCAATGTATTACGATTTGCATCTTAGGATCTTCAATTCATAATCCTAGACCCTAATCAATCAACTTCTTAATTCTTAATTAAGTTTTGGGCTGAGGGTTGGGGTTCGGCTTTTCGAAAATAATTTATATGTTTGCAAAATATTTTACAACATGGTTCTATCAACCAAGATGCATGCTTGATTTATAATCAATATGCAAGTAAAATAAACATAAAACTACTATAGATCTAATCTAAACAGGTTCGTGTAATTGAAACAGTTTCAATAATAATGAATCATAAATCTTCCTAGATCAAATCTAATATATTTATGATAATTAAAAATAGATTAAAATATTTTTAATTAGATCATAAAATCTCTTAGATCTAATCTAAAATTTTATGATTAATATTTTAGATCAGCATGTACTAGGACAATCTATTCATTGTAAGGGATAAACCTTACAGCAGGACAACCTTATGGTAGTCCATGCAATCTAAAATATTTTATTTTTTTAATTTTAAATTAAGTAATTAAATTATAAATTAGATCTAATCTAAAAAATAATCTAGATATATACAAAAATTATGTAATAGGAACCTAGACTCTGATACCAATTGAAGAAACTAGATCTAGGATTTCATAGGTAGATCTTGAAACTTTCTCAAGATCTTACAGCGAAAGACTTAAATAAATCTAAAATTTATTTAAAAAATTATATAAATACCTATATTTTAGGTCAATTACATGATTAAGGCATGATATTAAATTAAAAAAATTAAAATTAAATAAGAAGAAAAAAGATTGATCAAATCAACCTAGATCTACACTACATCAAATGCAAGTATAAAGTTTATAGATCAGATCTATTACCTGAGCAAGTTTAGATGTTCTAACTTGCTGATCCAAGCTTAAGGATGAAGTCATGAGCTGTAAATGCATCTTGCCTCTAGGAGTCATCCACACGAGCCTACGATCTCTGATCTAAAATCCGATGCAGAAAATCAGCATAGCGTGCTAGTACTGTGCTGATCCTTTCTTCGATGGTCGATCCGATGCTCCCTTCTTCAAAATTTGGACTCTCCAAAATATGAGAGGGAAGATGAGAGTTTGCTGATCTGAGACTCTCTCAATAAAACTCAAAACAAAGGAGGAGAGATTGAAAATAAAACAGCCTTAGAAGAAGACCCTCTTCTTCTTCTCTTTTCTCTCACCTAGACACCTAGTTTGGTGCCAATGGAACCCCCATGCCCAAGGACCCTCTTCCTCTGATTTTTACATACCCCAAACATCTCCCAAAGCTCTATATTTTATAAAAAAATCAAAATAAAATTTATCAAATAAATAGAGAAAAAGAAGAGACCAAGTTAGGTCAAATTCCTAGACTAGGAATATCCAAACATAGGAAGTTGTTGGGGCACCCAACTCTTGGGCGCCTCCTCCATAATTTTTGGCATGGACTAGCAAGGGAGGATGCACAAAAAAGAGATTATTTTCAGGGAATAAGAGAAGAATTAATTAAAGGATTGGGCGCTACTCAAGGGAAGATGTTTTTGTTAGTAAGGATTCTATCTCATAGAATCCTAAGCAAAACCAATTCTTCCTTTGACTTGATCTTCCACCTAACATCCAAATATGACTTGGAGGGAAAGAGAGGGCATGTAAATTAGGAAGAAAGGGATTTTCCTCAAAAAATATCTAAAAAATAGGTATGGGGGGCTTTGGGACCAAGGTGGTGCAAGGAGATAGGGAGTCCTAGTCACACTAGGACTCCTATTTTGACTTGGTCAAACAAGATCTTTTAATCAAATAAAATCAAGATTAAACCAACCCAATTAAATAAAAACCTAACCCATTTAAGAACTTAATTAAATCAAATCAAATTAGATTTAGTTTTGATTTATTTTCTAGTCAAATTAGAAAATTGGGTCAATCCTAGTCCTAGTTAGACTAGGACTAGATCTTTCTTACACTTGGCTTATACAATAAACCAATTGAACTTGATCTAATCAAGTCCAAACTAAATCTAATTAAATTATATTTAATTAAACTTAATCTCAGTCCATTGGTTTAATCATAGCAATCCAATTGCTAATCAATCCTCCTACAATATTTACACTAGGTTAAACACCAATCGTATTGATTGTTTAATCCTAGAACGATTCTTAATCATTGATCAACCATCCGATCAGATCGTAAGCTCTAATGTGTGTGACCTCATAGATTCGAACCTAAGCTAATAGCATAGAAATAAATTTTTATACCAATTAAAATGACCATCTAGCAATGATACCCGACAGTCGGATAGGTCAAAGGTATAGAACACCATCCTTAGAATCCATATGGATATAGTTTCCATATAATTCATCCTCTTGACCACAATGCTTGTAGGATACATCAGAGTTCAACTATCAACTCTGATCAGGATGTCTACATTATATTTAAAATATCAAATCCATCTGATGGATTAGCTTGGCCAAGGTTTTGCTATATTAAAGTATAGTGATACATTCTTCTCCAACTCTTGGAGTGGTCAATTTCATTTTGATCACACTCTGACTTCACAAGTACTTGACTATGCCTAGAAGCCTTCCATTACTGAATTAGAAATTCAATTAGTCTGGTACTAAAGCATAGTGAGTTGCTTGTAAGTCACTAAGGTGATCTCAAGTCTAAGGGATACTTATACCTATATCCCATCAGAGACATTTTCGATAGTAGAATACTCTAAAGTTGGTCACGTTCAATGATGATGTACCCATACATCTCACTTGTATGCCATACGAGGGTCTCCATACTCCTTGGTTAAGATGACAACCAACCTATATGGCATATAGTGACCTATGCTCGATAGATGCTGTCATCCTAATTAACGGCCTATCATTTGGTTGTGAATAAATTTAAGGACTAATCGATAAATCCTCTCCTTATTGAAACTAAATAGTCCTAAAGACTTCATCACAATAATGAAGTTCAATAGAAGATGTAAACTTATGATGAAAAAAGATGCCAAAATATTTTTTATTAATTAATAAATTAATTATAATATCTCAACTATCAATAGACTGATGATTGGCTTTGGGACATAATTTTTAACAGCACGAACTGCCATAAAATTATCCTACTATATGGTTTACCCCTTACAGTGGATAGGTTATCCTACTATGCGCTGATCTAAAATATTGATCATAAAATTTTAGATTAGATCTAAGAGATTTTATGATCTAATTAAAAATATTTTAATTTAATTTTAATCATCATAAATATATTAAATTTGATCTAGGAAGATTTATGATTGATTATTATTGAAACTATTTCAATTACATGAACCTGTTTAGATTAGATCTAAAGTGTTTTTAAGTTTATTTTACATGCGTATTGATTATGAATCAAACATGCAACTTTGTTGATAGAACTATATTGTAAAAATATTTTACAAACATAAAAATTATTTTTGAAAAGCCAAACCCCAACCCTCAGCCTAAAACTTAATTAAGAATTAAGAAGTTGTTTGATTAGGTTCTAGGATTGTAAATTGAAGATCCTATGACACAAATCATAACACATTAGGTTAATGGGTTAGTGGAAATTAGGTCAACTAATTGGATTAGACCTAAGGTTAGATTAAAGAATGGACTTAATTAGAGAATTGACTAAATCTAATCAATTATTATCTTAGATTAGGTCAAGGATTCTCTAGATCAATTATAGTAGTTGTAATTGGTCAGGTCCATGTCTTTAACAAGAACTAAATGGACTTGATTCTTGGCTAAGAGGTCTAGCTTGAACTGTTAGATTGATCTAATCAAGACTAATTAAACCAGCTGATGTCTAAGATAAGTTTGGCACATACGATCGATGGTTTTTAATTGGCAGCCCACTTACTTGGCCATTTTTGATGGTATCTAAGGCAAACTTTGGCAGACCCTTCCACCAAACTCACTTACCTGGCCTTCTTGGTGAGATTGAGTTTTGATCAGATCATTTGATAATTTGAGTACATCCATGTCAGCTAGGTAAATCAGTGTGACTGATTTAGGTGCTCCTAGACCAGCCTATTAGTGGTCTCCCTTAAGTTGACTTGATGAAGCCAGTGGGAGGATCATGATAAGCTGGTTAATTTGACCTACTTACTTTTATAAATAAATTCTCTAAAATTATTAAGTCCCTAAAATAAAATAGTTATATGATAACAGGATCATAGCCTCCTATTAAAGTGGATGATAATGGGTCCATCAGTTAGATAATCATTAGTGGCCCAAAGGCCTGGTGCTTATTGGTTGATGGAATTAGCATTTATTATATAATCTCCTGGATACATCTTTCTAAATGGTGGTCAGATGGGCCAATCAATGTTGGGCCTGATCATTCATTAGTTGGATAGACTAAGTATGGTCATGTTAATGGTTGGACCTAACTGGATCCTTTTTTAAAAAGTCCAAAGCCAACTGATCAGGAACTAGGGCAAAATTTAATTACTAAAAATTATTTGGAGAAACAGTTGGTTATGAACCTACCCTTGATGTACATGGGTGGGCCAACCAAAGTTGGGCTTGTCTACAGTCTATGTGAATTCTAGTACCTACTAAAGAATTAGGGTAATTCCTCAAATTGAAGGTAGAGGCTACCAATTCGAATAAAATAGTGAGAGACACTTTTGATTAAAGTCTAAATCTCTATGTTTAATAAATTAATTACTAATTAGATTATATTTTTTCTTTATGCAGATATGGCCACTTTTCTATTACTCTGATCATTATTGGACAATGATAAGTTGGTGGGATCCAACTTCGATAGCTGGTACCAAAACTTGAAGATTAACTTGGAGCATAAACGGATCCTATATGTGCTGACAGATCCTGCACCTGAGGAGCCAGCTGCCAATGGATATGGAACAATCAGTAACACTTATCAGAAGTGGCTCAGTGATCGAACCATGGTGCGCTACATTATGCTAGCTGCGATGAGCGATAAGTTCAGTCGCAGGTTTGAGATAGCTCAGCCAAATAAAATGCTCCATGTGTTGGAGGATTCTTTTGGCACACCCAATGACGTTGAGAGGCACAAGACTAGTTGTGCCACCTTCAATGCCAGAATGTGGGATGGAGTCTCAGTCACTGATCATATACTGTACATGATCGAGCTGATAGAGCACTTGAACAAGATTGGCTTTTCCTTGCACAAACAACTTGAAAAAGATGCAATCCTGAACTTGCTGCCCAAGTCTTATCTCCTATTCCTCATACATTATAAAATGTCAAAGCTTGAAGTTGACTACCACGGGTCACTGGGGTTACTTCAAAACTTTAAGAAGGATCACCAGCTCCATAAAGAGTCGGTGAACTTAGTGGGAGGTTTGTCTTCTCATTCTCGATCCTTTGGGAAAGGGAAGAAGAACAAGAAGAAGAAAGCCAAGAAGGTGCATGTTCAAGCTAGAACATCTATGCAGGCTCAGACCCAAAAAAATCAAGCCCAATAAGAGTCAAGCTGAATGCTTCTTCTGCAAGAAGTGAGGGCACTGGAAGAGGAACTGTCCTTAGTATATTGCCTCCCTAGACTCGAACAGGCGAAGGAAGAAGCAAGCTGTTGCTAGGCAAGATATTTATATGATAACTTCTTGCAATTTCTCTCTGTGTGTGATATTACTGACTGGGTATTGGATACCAGAAGCCCTTATCATATTTGTAATTCATTACAGGGGTTGCAGATCAATAGAAGATTCGAGCAAGGCGAGAGATTCCTGAATATTGGAGATGGAAGATCGGTTCCAGTTCTAGCTTAGAAATTTTGTAACTTGTATTTGAATCTCATACCATTGTTCTTAGTGATTGTCATTTTTGTCCTAGTTTCTTTTTAAATATCATTTCTATAGGTCTTTTGACTATGAACAATTATGAAATTTCAATAAAGAAACAAGTTTGTAATGTCATTATGAATGGTGTTACTGCTTTCTATGGACAATTGAATAATGGTGTATATATGTTATCACTACTTGTTAATATAGTCTATTCAACTAGCAAACATCCTAGATTAGATAATGTGATAGATATCTATTTATGGCACTGTAGGTTGGGTCATATAAACAAGAACAGGATAAGTAGGTTGGCTCAAGAGGGTATCCTCAAACTTAGTGATTGTGAATTGCTTCCAACCTATGAATCTTGTCTTCTTGGTAAAATGACTAAGTCATCTTTTACTGAAAAAGCTGAGAGAGCCACTGAACTCTTAGGACTAGTACATATTGATGTATGTAGATCAATGAGTACTAGTGCCAAAGGTGGATATGTCTATATCATTGCTTTCATAGATGATCTATCCAAATTTGGATATGTCTATCTGATGAAACATAAGTCGAATTCATTTAAAATGTTCAAACGATTCTGAAGTGAAGTAGAAAAACATACTAGAAAGAGTTTTAAAATACTTTGATCTGACCGAGGAGGGAAATACCTTTCTGGTGAGTTTGTCACATATCTAGAAGAGAATGGAATTATCTCCCAATGGACTCCTTTAGAAACACCATAGTATAATGGGGTATCTGAAAGGAAAAATTAGATTCTGTTAGACATGGTCCGATCCATGATGGATTTTGCCAGCTTTCAGTATCCCTCTAGGGATATGCACTTGAATCAGCTTGCTATCTTTTAAATAGGATTCCAAGTAAATCTATGGTTAAAACTCCATATGAGATATGGACAGGATGTAAGCTAGTACTTTCATACCTCAGAGTCTGGGGGTGCCCGGCTTATGTCAAATGGATAATTATAGATAAACTTGGACCTAGGTTTGACAAGTGCACATTTATAGGGTACCCAAAAGAGACCAAAGGATACTATTTCTACCATGCTGATGAACAAAAGGTGTTTGTCAGCCTTAGGGCAATCTTTTTGGAAAAGAAGTTTCTTAGTAAAGGAACTGTTGCCTCTAAGGTTGAACTTGACGAAGTTCAATAGGTAGAAAGTCCAACATAAAATATTGAACCTATGTCAGATTTGATCAGATTAGATCTGAAGACTAGTGAACCCGCACCATTAAGGAGATCCAGTAGAGTACCACGCCATCCAGATAGATACTATGGATTCTTGATCTAGGATGGTGATCCCATCGAACTCGATGAGAATGATGAGGATCCGATCACTTATATGGATGCGATGCAGAAATCCGACTCTAAGAAATGGCTAAAAGTCATGAGATCCGAAATGAATTTCATGAAGATCAATGATGTATGGACATTAGTTGATCCACCTAAAGGGGTTAAATCCATTGGGTGTAAATGGGTATTCAAAAGTAATAGAGACATAGATGGAAAGGTGGAGACCTATAAAGCCCATTTGGTTGCTAAGGGGTATCGTCAATGTTATGGTATTGATTATGATAAGACGTTCTCCCCAATGGCAATTGTCAAATCCATTCGAATAATGCTTGCAATTGCTGCCCACCTGGACTATGAAATCTGGTAGATGGATGTGAAGATGGCTTTCCTAAATAGAGAGCTAATCGAAGAGGTGTATATGATACAACCTGAGGGTTTCACATCCACAGATGAGTCTAAGATGTGTAGGCTTTAGAGATCCATTTATGGATTAAAGCAAATATCTCAAAGTTAGAATATGCATTTTGATAAAGTGATCAAAACGTATGGCTTCGTTAAGAATGGAGAAGAATCTTATATTTACAAATGGGCAAATGGTCCAGCAATGGTATTTCTTATTTTATACGTGGATGACATTCTCCTAATCGCGAATGATATCCCCACACTATAAAAAATAAAAGTCAGATTGTCATCACAGTTCTCCATAAAGGACTTGGGTGAAGCATCCTACATCCTAGGGATGAAGATCTATAGGGATAGATCGATCTAAAAGAATACTTAGTATATCCTAGTCCACGTACATAGAAAATGTGCTGAAAGGTTCCACATGAAGAATTCCAAAAAGGACTATCTCTCGATAGGCCAAGAAATTTCTCTCTCTAGATGATGTTGGAAAATGTATCTCAAAGCCAATCGTCAATCTGCTGATGATTGAGCTATTTTATATTTATAATTAATTTATTAATAAATAAAATATATTTTTAAATTTTTTCATCAAAAGTATTCATCTTCTAATGAACTCCATTATTATGATGAAGTCCATAGGACTATTTAGCTTCGATAAAGAGAGGATTTATCGATTAGTCCTTAAATTTGTTCATGACCAAATGATAGGCTGTTAATTAGGATGACAGCGTCTATCGAGCATAGATCGCTATATGCCATATAGGTTGGTTATTCTCTTAACCAAGAAGTGTGGAGATACTAGTATGGCATATAAATGAGATGTATGGGTACATCGTCACTGAACATGACCAACTCCAAAGCATTCTACTATCAAGAATGTTTTTGATGGGATATAGGTATAAGTATCCCTTAGACCTGAGATCACCTCAGTGACATGCAAGCAACTCACTATGCTTTGATATCAGACTAACTAAATTTTTAATTTAGCAATGAAAGGCTTTTGGGAACAGTCAAGTACTTACGAAGTTGGAGTGTGATCAAGATGGAATTGACCACTCCAAGAGTTAGAGAAGAATGTATCACTATATTCTAATATAGCAAAACCTTAGCCAAGATAATCCATCAGATGGATTTGATAATTTGAAATACAATATGGACAACCTAATCAAAGTTGACAATTGAACTCTGAGGTGTCCTACGAGCATTATGGTCAAGTGGATGAATTATGTGGAAACTATATTCGCATGAGTTCTAAGGATGGTGTTTCACACCTTTCGACCTATCCGACAGTTGGGTATCATTGCTAGATGATCACTTCAATTGACATAAAAATTTATTCCTATGCTACCAACTTAAGTTCAGATCTATGAGGTCACACACATTAGAGTTCACATTCCGATCGGATGGTTGATCAGTGATTTAGAATTATTTTAGGGTTAAACAATCAATATGATTGATGTTTGAGCTAGTGCAAGTATTGCAGGAGGATCGATTTACAATTCCATTGCTAATTGGCTTAATTTGATTAAGCCAGTAGGCTAAGATTAAGTTTAATTAAATATCATTTAATTAAATTTGGTTTAGGCTTAATTGGATCAAGTCCAATTGATTTATTGGATAAGCCAAGTGCAAGGAAAAATTGGTCCTAGTTCAACTAGGACTTGGGTCAACCCAATTTTTAAATTTGATTAGAAAATTAAATTAGAATTAAATTTAATTTAATCTAATTTAATTAAGTTCTTAAATAGGTTAAGGCCTAATTTAATTAGGCTGATTTAGTCTTGATTTTATTTGGTTAAAATATCTTGTTTGACCAAGTCAAAATAGGAGTCCTAATGTGACTAGGACTCCCTATCACTTGCACCACCTAATCCTCATGCCCCACCCTTTTTGGTTTTTTATTTTTACATGAAGATTCTCCATGCCAAGGCCTTCTCATGCCCTCCTCCTCTCCTCTATTTCTTATTAGCAAGTTGGGTAATGGACTAAGTCAATGTTGGAGTTTATTTTGATTTGAAATCCTATGAGATAGTATTTTGAAACAACTAAAACTCTTCTCATAAGTTTGCCAACCCATCCTTCCTTATTTTCTTTGATTTTCATGGTAAAAGAGGACTTTTTTGTTTGCCCCCCTTGCTGGACCATGGTAGAAAAAAAAATGTTAGATATGTGTGCCCTAGAAGCCAAAATTGGCTGACAGTTGTTATACACTTCTAAGGGCAAAATTATAATTTTGACTATAAATAATAAAATAGATTATTTTCTATCACAATGTGTATTTAATGTCTATGATACATCCTTTGAGTTAGTGGTAATGATAGTTCATATTTTCAAAAGTTGAAAATTTAAGATATGAATTTTTGTTATTAACTCATAAAATGCTTCCGACTGTAGGATCATCATGAGGATGGTGGTTGATCCAGAAGGTTGGTGTTCGATTGCTTCTTTATAGTAGATAAATTTTGAGTCTATGGTGTAGAGACACTAGAGCGAGAGCATAAGTACTTGTTAAAGAATGAGGGCACTGAGCGTGACCACCTCGAGCAGTTATTAGGAAGTCTACCTTCTCTTCGATGACTGACTCGAAGCTGTAGTTGTGTGTCTGGTTCTTTGAGCTAAGGTGCATCGACAGTTCACCTTGAGGGTGTTATAGTTTGACTATACCATAACTCAGTCTCCTAGCCATTCGAAATCCTGAGGTGTATGTTGGCTATAGCATGTTCATTGTAGGAATTGGATTGCACCAATAGGAAATCTATCTATCTCGGTGGATGAGGAGTAGCCCTATGATGATCATGAGAATCAAGTCCATAAGCCCATGGCCATGGTAGAGTGTAATAATAGAAAGAGTTTCTATTAAGATTGTCATATTGGACTTGAATCGAATGATTAATTATATGACGGACATTAGGGTTTGACGAGTTCACCTTAACCCTAATCCGATCGGGGCTCAAGATAGAGAAACTTAATCACATAGATAACTGCACTGAGAGGTTCGTTCTTAGTTCTGATGGGTTGCCACCATATACTGCTAGGTGTCACTGGTGAATTTTGGGAGCAATTAGAATGATTTGGATGATCGATCATACTAGTTATCTAAATCAGAAAAATTTTGATCCATCGAAAGGTGTTTCGATGATGTCAATGATAGAGATCATGACATATCCCATTACCATACGGAACTAAACCTAACTGGGTCACACAAATAAAGGTTTGGATCTGGATATCATCAATTGGATTAATCCAGTTCAATTGATTTGAATAAGATTCAATTAGGTTCAAGAAAATCGTGCGAGCACACGATTGAGCCTAATGTTCTCCTTCAATAATCATTAAAAATTATCTCAACTAAGCCAAATATGTTTGGACTCACTCAGGTACCTTTACATGATCTGACTGGAGCTTGCCCAGATCAGAAAAGGGTTGTCTTAATTTATGAGATAAATTTGAGACAACACCTATCATTTTTCGTCACCTACTAATTCTTGTCTTTTGACTTTGGTCAAACATTGACCTTTGATAGTTAGACATCTGCCCATGTGTCATGCACCCATAAGAGAGAGATTTAATTTTTGTCCACCTACTAGAAGGAGGAAAGGGAGGGGGTGCATGCCTAGGTAGGCGTGCGTCGAAGGATGATAATGCCTGGAGTCCCATACAGATGGGACTCCAGGTTGCTTCATGGAATAAACTTAGGTGGCACCTAAGACTCTACATTGACCAGTCTTGGTGCCACCCAAGGATGTTTGAGAGGGACACTCATCTGATTGGATCAGGTGATGTCATCCCACCAATCAGATTTAGATCCGATTACATGAAGAGACGTGATTGGTTGGGATGATGTGGCACTGCATGGCGCAATAGGGTTTATATAAACCCTATCTGCGCCTAGGTTTCAAGAGTTCTTTCCTTGCCCATGCCATGTAGCCCCTCTCTCCTCTTCTCCATGCCTACCTATGATCTTCTCTATCCTCTTCATGCCCAAGAGGCCTTGGGCTTTAGTTTGGTGCGATCCAGGCAAGAGAATGGCGACAAGAAAGGAAGAAGGCAGCACTGCTGCAAGAGACGACACCAGATCTTCAAAAATTATTTTGAAGACCATCAAGATTAGATCTAGATCTGATCTTTGGAGGATAGATTGAGAAGAAGAAAATCTCTAGATCCTATCCAAGTGGATACTGGTAGAGGCTAGGCGATTGCGTGGCTGCATCCAAAACCTCAGGCAATCAGTAGGATCATCATAGAGTAATAGGATTAGCCAACAACAAGGTACAAATTTAATTTAATTTAATTTATTTTTATTTTATTTATTAGACCCACCTAATCAGATTTGAAAAGTATCAAATCTAATTTAAATCTAAGAAATTTTTTTTTAAAATATTTTTCTTTGTCAAATCCGATCTGAACGAACCTGACCTGCGAAACAAGATTTTCTCTTCAACTGGTATCACGGCCAGGTTCTCATAAATAATTTAGATCTAATTTTAATTTATTTTTGATCTAATAATTAGATGATTTTATATGTCACATGAGATATGATTAGATCTAAAATTAGAAAAATTAAGAAATTAAAAAATATAGATCTAAGTTGTATGAGATGCATGATTAGTTGTAGAATAGAATTGTTCTATGTATAGTCTTGCATGATCATAATTTAATTTGATTAGTTATAATTTTTAGATCTATTTATTTACTATTTTTTGATATTATAAATATTATAATAAGATCTAAAAAATAAAAAATAAAATTATTTAATATTTGTTCATATGAGATATGATGAATGCATGTTTAGACTAGTTGTAGAATTGTTCTACATAATTATCTAGAATAGATTTTAATTTGACATGATCAGTTTAAATTTTATTTTTTAGATGATTATGAGATAATTTAGATCTAAAAATATACATGATATGATACATGAGATGTATGCAAAATATATTTATAATTAGATCAATTTTTATATATGAGATATATGATGTGGATCTAACTAGTTTTGTAGTTTTCACATTTCTGATTAAGGCGTTCCCCTTAGCCGTCCGGTCATAAGAACGAAGTAAGGATTTAAATGCCCACTCCTCTCATTCGATGCGGTGTTCTTATGATGTGTAGGGGTACTGTGCGTTCATCCTTAATTAGAAACCCAAAACTTATTTTCTACAAAATTCTATATCCTAAAATCCTAGGATTTTATTTACATATTTTGTTTATGAACCCTAAACTTAATTAAGAATTAAGAATATGAAATATGTTAGGTCTAAAATTGATAATTTAATATCTAAGATATATTCATAAAATTGGGTTCGGACATAGATAGCTCAATTAGGTCTAAGCGGTTGATCAAATCGAATCAAGAGTTGGTTAGATGGGATCAAGAGTGCTTAAATTGACCGGCCTAATAGGATTAAGTCTGGATCAAGATCGAATCATATGAGTGATCGATCAAGCTAAGACCTAATTAGGCTCAGTGGTTAGAGTCTAGATTGTAAGCTAACCTAATTGATTCTGGCTCAAAATTTGGTGTCTAAGGTAAGTCTGATAGATACGATCGACTAATTTTTAATTGAGAGCTACTCGACTCGAATGCATTCTTGTCGAGTTAATGGCATATCTCTTCCACCGATCTCACTTACCTGATCATATTTATCGATCTAGTCCTGATCTAAGGTGGTTAACAATCCGAGCTAACTCATGCCACTAGGTTAGTCATGTTAGATATATGTGCCCTAGAAGCTAGAATTGGCTGACACTTGTAATACACTTCTAGGGGCAAAATTATAATTTTGACTAAAATCAATAAATGAGTTATTTTCTATCACATATGTGTATTTAGTGTCTGTGATACATCCTTTGAGTTAATGGCATGAAGGGAAATCCTGATTTCCCGGTCCAGGTTCGTCCAGATCTGATTAGATCAAGAAAGGTTCTGGATCTAGCCATGCAAGCGCCAGGCCTCTATCGGTATCCACTTGGTGGATCTAGAGATCTCTCTTCTCTATCATGCTCCAAAAATCAGATCTGATCTGATCTGGAGGATCTTCAAAACTCTTTTGAAGATCGCAGTCGTCCTTTGCAGCACGCAGCCTTCTTGCTTTTGATCGCTTTCTTGATCTGGAATGCACCAACAAATCCAAAACCCTTTTGGATGTGGAGAGGAGAAGGAGAGGAGGTTTGGCATGGAGGAAGAGGGAGAGGCAGCCTTGGGCGTGGGAATTATATTCTCATCTTCATGTTTAATTGAGTTGGGCGCAGGGTCTTATTTATAGACCTCTTGTGATCCAACTCTCTTTCTTCCCAATAATCACACCCTTTTGAAATTAGATCTAAATCTGATTGGTGGAATAGAGCCCCTGGATTCCTCCTTAGAGGCCCTAAGACCAGTCAAACTGGATTCTAGGAGAACTCTAATTGGAATCCAAAAGGGAGGTGGAGTCCTTGTCCAACAAGGACTCCTAGGCGCCTCCAACTTGGCGCACCGCCTAGGGTGTGTGGCCCCTTCTCCTTGCCAGGTTCTGGCGGGGGGACAGGCCCCCACCAGCTCTCCAATAGGTGCATGACATGTA
>QRFJ01000334.1:286549-308769 GCA_006176705.1 Cocos nucifera | reverse complement strand
CTCAGAATTTGGGGTTGTCCGGCTTATGTCAAAAGACAACAAGCGGACAAGTTAGAATTTAGGTCCTTTAGAGCTCGATTCATAGGATATCCTAAAGAGTCATTAGGATACTATTTCTACATTCCAGAAGACCACAATGTGATTGTGAGTCGACATGCCATATTTCTTGAAAAATAGTTTATTCAAGATAGTGGCATTGGAAAGCAGATTAAGCTTGATGAGAAAGTCTCACAAGCAGAAAGAGCTAAGGACCAAGTGGAACCAAATCAGGTTGAGCCAATAAGAACACTACCTCCTCCACCACGTAGATCGGAAAGAGTTTTCCGTCCTCCTGAAAGATACTTAGGTATTATTTCAGAGGATATAGAGGAAATGTTCCTCATAGGTAATGGTGCTCATGGTGATGATCCCAAAACCTACAACGAGGCGATATCAGATATCGACTCCGAGAAATGGCTTGAGGCAATGAAGTCAGAAATTGACTCGATGCACTCAAACCAAGTCTGGACCTTGGTAGATCCACCAGAAGGTATAGTACCTATTGGGTGTAAATGGATCTTCAAGAGAAAGATTGGTGCAGATGGGAATGTGGAGACATTCAAGGCTAGACTGGTGGCAAAAGGTTATAGTCAACGCGAAGGCATTGACTATCAGGATACCTTTTCCCCGGTAGCTATGCTAAAATCCATCCGCACATTGCTTGCTGTTGCAGCCTATTTCGATTATGAAATATGGCAAATGGACGTGAAAACGGCATTCCTAAATGGATATCTTGAGGAAGATATCCATATGGAACAGCCGCTAGGTTTCACATCCAGTGATACTGATCACAAGGTTTGCAAGCTGCAAAGGTCCATATATGGACTTAAGCAAACATCTCGGAGCTGGAACACTCGTTTCAATGATGTGATCAAAAAGTTTGGTTTCATCAAATACGAAGAGGAACCATGTGTTTTCAAAAGGGTCAGTGGGAGCGCTGTTGTCTTCCTCGTATTGTACGTGGATGACATCCTCC
This sequence comes from Cocos nucifera, assembly GCA_006176705.1. Classification (NCBI taxonomy): domain Eukaryota; kingdom Viridiplantae; phylum Streptophyta; class Magnoliopsida; order Arecales; family Arecaceae; genus Cocos; species Cocos nucifera. Next base: position 307,754 of record QRFJ01000334.1, on the reverse strand, counting down.
TTATTGGGAATGATATTCCCATGTTGACATCAGTCAAGATGTGGTTGTCTAAGGAATTCTCCATGAAAGACCTAGGTGAAGCATCCTTTATTCTAAGAATTAAGGTCTATAGGGATAGACCGAATAGGATGCTAGGACTTTCACAGAAGATGTACATAGAGGAAGTACTAAAGAGGTTTAGTATGGAAAACTCTAAGAGGGGATTAATACCCTTCAGACATGGTATTCATCTTTCCAAGAAGATGTGCCCCAGCACACCTGAGGAAATAGAATGCATGAGCAAGATCCCTTATGCTTCTGCAATAGGGAGCCTCATGTATGCCATGCTATTTACACGACCTGATATAGCCCATGCTGTGAGTGTCACAAGCAGATATCAGTCAAATCCAGGTGAAGAACACTGGACTTCTGTGAAATGTATCCTTAAGTACTTGAGAAGAACTAAGGATATGATGTTGGTCTTTGGTAATGGAGAACTCCAAGTTCAGGGATACACAGACTCGGACTTCATGTCCGATATAGATGATCGAAAGTCGACATCTGGAAGTCTGTTTGTGTGCAATGGTGGAGCTGTCAGCTGGAAGAGTTCCAAGCAAACTGTGATAGCAGATTCCACCATGGAAGCAGAATATATAGCTGCATCAGAGGCTGCAAAGGAAGCGTTCTGGTACAAGAAGTTTGCTGCAGAAATTAGATAATATGCCATCAGATGCCATTCCTCTTTATGCTGACAACAATGGCCCATAGCCTTGCTAAGGAGCCGAGGTCTCACAGAAGTCCAAGCACATTGAGCGGCGATATCATCTCATCGCGATTACCTTGAGAAAAGATTACGTTGAGGTCAAGAGAGTCAACTCCACAGATAATGTGGCAGACCCACTGACAAAGCCATTGGGCCAGAGAAGATCGAAGCCCACCTTGAGAAGATGGGACTTAGACTTATAGCCAATTGCTTTAGGACAAGTGGGAGATTGTAGATATATGTGCCCTAGAAGCCAGAATTGGCTGACACTTGTAATACACTTCTAGGGGCAAAATTGTAATTTTGACTATAATTAATAAAATGGGTTATTTTCTATCACACATGTGTATTTAGTGTCTGTGATACATCCTTTGAGTTAATGGTAATGATAATTCATATTTTCAAGAGTTGAAAATTTAAGACATGAATAATCATTATTAACTCATAAACAGCTCCCGACCATAGGATCATCACGAGGATGGTGATTGATCCGGAAGGTTGGTGTATGATCGCTTCTCTTTAGTAGATGAGTCTTGAGTCTATGGTGTGGAGACACCGGAGTGAGAGTACAGGTACTCGTTAGAGAACGAGGGCACTGAGCGTGACCACCTCGAGTAGTCATTAGGAAGTCTACCTTCTCGTCAATGAATGACTCGATGCTGCAGTAGTGTGTCTGGTTCTTTGACTTGAGATGCATCGGCAGTTCACCTTGAGGGTGTTATAGTTTGACTACACCATTACTCGGCCTCCTAGCCATATGGAACCTTGAGGTGTATGTTGGCTGTGACATGTTCATTGTAGGAACTGGATTGCATCAAGATGGGATCTATCTACCTCGGTGGTAGAGGAGTAGCCCTATGATGATCATGAGAATCAAGTCCAGAAAACCATGGCCATGGTAGAGTGAAATAATAGAAAGAGTTTCTATTTAGATTTTCACATTGGACTCAAATCGAATGATTACATCATATGACAGAGACTAGGGTTTGACGAGTTTACCTTAACCCTAATCTGATCGGGGCTCAAGATAGAAGAACTTAATCACACAGGTAGCTGCACCAAGAGGTTCGCATTCAGCTCTGATGGGTTGCCACCATATACTGCTAGGTGTCACTGGTGGATTTTGGGAGCAATTAGAATGATTTAGATGATCGATCATTCTAGCTGTTCGAATCAGAAGAGTTCTGATCCATCGAAAGGAGTTTCGATGATGTCTATGATAGAGATCATGACATATCCCATTACCATACAGAACTGAACCTAACTGGGTCACACAAATAAGGGTTTGAATCTGGTGATCATCAGTTGAACTGATCCAGTTCAATTGATCTGAATGAGATTCAATTAGGTTCAAGGAAATCGTGCTAGCACTCGATTGAACCTAACGTTCTTCTTTTACTATCATAAATAAGTTGTCCTGACTGAGCCAAAGGAGTTTGTGCTCAATCAGAGGCCTTCATATGGTCTGACTGGAGGTTGTCCAAGTCAGAATAGGTTGTCTTATTTGTAAGACATTACCTGTCATTTTTGGTCACCTGCCATTTCTTGTTCTTTGACTTTGGTCAAAAGTCTACCTTTGACTGGTCAAACGTTGACCATTGACCCTTTGACTTTTGACCACATGTCATGCACCTATTGGAGAGCTGGTGGGGGCCTGTCCCCCTGCCAGACCTGGCAAGGAGAAGGGCGCACGCCAAGGGTGGCGTGAGCCCAAGTAGGAGGCGCCTAGGAGTCCTTGTTGGACAAGGACTCCACCTCCCTTTTGGATTCCAATCAGAGTTCTCCTAAGAATCCAGTTTGACTGGTCTTAGGCACCCTCTAAGAGAATCCAGGGGTCTCTATTTCAACCAATCAGATTTAGATCTGATTTCACAAAGGGTTGTGATTGGTTGAGAGGAAAGAGAGTTGGATCACAAGAGGTCTATAAATAAGACCCTGCGCCCAACCCTAATTCTAAGTGAAATGAGATTTCCCACGCCCCAAGGCTGCCTCTCCCCTCCTTCTCCAGCCATAGTCTCTTCTCCCCTTGCTCTCCACGTCCAAAAGTGTTTTGGATTTAGTGTTGTGCAATTCAGATCAAGGAAAGGCGATCAAAACAAGAAGGCTGCGCTGCTGCAAAAGGACGACTGCAGATCTTCAAAAGAGTTTTGAAGATCCTCCAGATCAGATCCAGATCTGATTTTTGGAGGTGTGATAGAGAAGAAGAGGTTCTCCAGATCCAACCTGAGTGGATACCGGTAGAGGCCAGGCGCTTGCGTGGCTAGATCCAGAACCTTCCGCTGCAATCAGGATCATCTACAAGGTAATAGGATTACCCAAATCAGGTAAATTGAATTTGATTTAATTTATCTTATTTTATTTTATTTATTAAAATAATAAGAATCAGATCTGAAACATATCAAGATCTGATTAAGTCAAGAGAAATTTTTGAAATATATTCTCTTTCTGCATACCAGGATCATCATAGGATAATAGGATACCCAAATCAGGTAAATTAAATTTGATTTAATTTATCCTTATTTATTTTATTTATTAAAATAATAAGAATTAGATCTGAAACATCTCAGATCTGATATAGATCAAAGAAAAAAAATTTGAAATATATCTCTTGATCTGATCAGATCTGAACAAACCTAAACCGAGAAATCAGGATTTTTCTTCAAGTCATAATTGTTATGGCTATTGTAAGTCAAGTTTAAAGAGACCTAAATTAAATCTTCCTAAGAAAAGATTAAGTCTAAGATCCTCCACCATTGTAGATATGCGGGCCCGTCTCAAGGTTGATAGTTCTCGACTGATCACAGTGGTTCAATTGCATCGAAAAGATGCAACCATGTCTATTAAGCATTGGATGCTATGGGCTAGAGGATGAATTGGGCTCAATATTTCAGATACGGTGAGAGACCTAATTAAAAATCCAATCTATGCAAATGGTGGGTCTGACTTAACTAAGGAGTAAATCAATATTCTGGGCATGGTGAGATTCATGAATTAGAGATCAAGTTTAGGTGCACCATGACTAGAGAATCATTAGACAAGAGTTGTTCACTTATTGGCTAACCCATCACCAATAACTGTTAGGTGAGGTGATGAGTCAGTTGGTGGGACTACACCACCCACTTGAAATCATTAATCATGAAGATTTTTGCATCTTTACAAAGAAAGTGTAGGAATCCAAGAAAATAATAAGAGCTAATTTATTTAAAAATAAAATTCTTAAACAAATTAGTTAAGTCTTAATTATAAAATCTAACTAAAAACTTTGACTTTCTATAGGAAAATGTCTGCATCCAACCCATTAGCCCGTATCTTGGACACCCATAGACTGACCGAACCTAATTACAACGATTGGCTCCAAAACTTTAAAATTATTTTGGGTTTTGAAAAGTTAACTCATATTTTGGATCAGGATCCTTCCACCTTACTAGTATGTCTACCCGCTGAATAGAGAGCATCTCTCGATAAATGGATGGATGAAAATACTACATGTTGGGCTCTGATAAGTACCATAAATTCATCAATAAAAATATTAATTTATTAATTAATTCATACTAATTTTTAAGAATTAATGATTAATTTATATATAATTTTTGAGAAAATTATATTTTTATTAATTAAAAAATTAATTAAAAAATAATAAAATTTAAAAATAAAATTTTATAATTAATAAAAAGAGCTCATTTTTTTTATCATAATAAAATAAGTTTCGAGTAAAATAGAGCTAAAATAGAAAAGATATAAATTTCTAAAAATAAAAAAAAAATAAATAAGAAAAGGAAAATGGCTTAGCCGGCTTCGCAAACCAAGCCACCAAGCCAAGCCAAGCCATCAAAGCCGACTCAGCCACGAAAGCCATCAGCCGATCCATGATCTAGGCATGGACCACCAGCTCAGTAGAAATCAGCGAATCACGAAGCGACATGTGGTGGACCTAGACTCTTAAAGGGTTCACAGAAAATCCATCATGATCTACAGGGCCAAAAGGTAATTTTGCATCAAAGCAACGAGCGCTGATTGGTTGTGGCATATGTTGTAGCCAGTCCATGCAGTCCATGGCAACAGTAAAGGTGTGATCGAATGGCTCTGGTAGCTTGCGGTCAAGATCAGATGATGGAAGAATTTTTAGCTTCAGACTTCACGCGGATCGCCATCCAATGGCAGCGCTCGATCCAGGGGATGATCCAATGGTCCAGAATGCTTCTAACGATGATCAGAACTCTCAACGCACGATCAACGGTCAGATTTCCTCCATCAACGCATGATCGGAAGGCCAGAATTTAATCCGACCTGATCTGGGCTGATACACATCCGATTTTGATGATTTTTAGTCCGTTGGATTTCTATCAATTGTCAAATTTCATCCAGAGTAACAAAATTCATCAAGGACTCCTTTTAATCCAATTTTTATTTAGATTTTTTTATATTTTGATGATTAAAGAGCTCCTTAGTCCCATATTGTCCAGAAGAAAACTCTCCAGCCCTCCTAGCTCTATAAAAAGGACCTCAGGCCTCTAGAAATCGATATCTCCAATCAAGGTGAAGCTTTGGCACAGAGGAAAGCTAGGCCATGGGTTAATGGTTGCTTCAAAGCAATGGATGCCAAGAAGAAGAGTTGGGCTTCTACACCATCTTTCTACCAATGCCGATCCAAGATCAAAGATCAAGCTATTTTATTTTATTTTTTTTTCTTCTTAAATTTCATGTATTTAAATTTTAAAATTTTAATTAATGCAAATTTTATTTTTTTGCACTTCGATTTCATCTTTTTATTTTTATTGCAATTTAATTTTTATACTTTAATTATTGTTCTTTATTTTATTGTAAGTAGATGCTAAGATATAATTAATAGATCTTAGTACCATATTTACTTTTCTACATAATTTAATTTTCACTACATAATTTTAATTTTTAATTTTCAATTTTAAATTCTATTTTTAAATTTTTTTCTTTTTCTTTTAAGGAAATCAAAGATTTGAAATCTAAAAATACTATCTTCCCTATGGATTCGACCTGACTCACTGCTATCTATGCATTTTTAACTATTTTAAGAAAATAGATTAAACTCATAAATATTATGTCTTAACGACAACATCGCATTCCTATCAAGTTTTTGGTGCCATTATCGGGGAAGAAATAGATGCTATTTTTTCTTTGATTTCATTAATTTTTTTTGTAAATTAATTATAAATAATTTTTTTAAATATTGCTTACTAACTTTTTATTTATTTATTTATAGAAAAAAGAGAAAAGAAAAAAAAAGAAGGGAAAAGGAAGAAAGCATCTAATCTTGGTGAGATCAATCCTAACTCTAGTTCTCTTTCCTTTTTATTTATTTATTTTTTACTTTATTTTTAAATTAATTTTAAAAAAAATCTATTTAAACCTAATTAAAAGTCTCATGATAAGATTAGAAATCCTAACTGTTTAGAGCATGGATCATATTAATTTTTTTTTTTTTTTAGTGATTGTTAGAGGCAAGGTAAGTCTTTCAAAATTCAATTAGTTGCATGCATCTAGTTTAAATTGCATAGAACCCTTTGATTGAAATTTTTTTTTGTGTACATATTCATATTAAACCAAATTAAGGGCACAACCCAATTAAACAAGATAAGATGGAGATTTGATCATCCTTCCTTAGTCCACAAATAATCTATCAGTATCCTGCATTAACCTAAGCCTTTAATTTTAAAATCAATTAGGCATCAGCCCTAAGAACTAGAGCTCAATAGGACAAAAATTCTAAGAGTTGAACCAGGTTAGGGTCAGTCAATTTGACTGGTGTCTAGAAAAGTAGTTCAGGGATGATTGAGCTCGAAGGAAGGTGGTTTCTAATTGGTTCCATTTGCTTACCTGGCCAAGCACAATTGGTGTCTAAGGCAAGCAATGGAGAGACTCCCACCACCTTACACTTAGCTGGCCAGTTGATTGACTGATCCTACACTTGGAGGGCTTGAAGGTGATCTTGGCAGTTAGGAGCTATCTAGATCTAGGATAATTCTTAGTCAGGATTGATTGACCAACTTGATTGCTAACCAACATCAAACCTAATTAAACTTAATTCTTCTCTCTCTTCTTAGTTCTAGGACTTCTTAAGACCTCTTTTTTAGAATTCTTCTTTCTTTCTTCTCCTTTCTCCTCTAAAAATAAAATAAAATAAAAATTAAATTAAACTAACTAAAAAATATTAAAAATAATAATTAAATTAAATTAAATTAAATTAAAATTAATAAATAAAATAATTTAAAAAATTTAATAATAAAAAAATATATATAAATTCTAAAAAGTATCTAAAAAATTTTGAACCATATATTAGGGTTACACTAATACATGCATGATAGAAAATCATATTTTCTGATTTAGTTAAACTTAATTGAATGGTTGATTCACATTAAACCTGATAATTAAATGACTAATCTGAACCTAATAGTCCAAAAATTAGATAAAATTGACCTTCTTGCTCAAAAACTAGATCAACTCCTAATCCTAGGTCAACAATCTCCTGCATAATTCACGTCACCTAGCCCAACCCATTATGCTGCACAGTTTTCAAATTTTATCCAAGAACAAGTTCAAACTATTCAAGGCTACTCCAAGCCGGTTAATAATCTTCTTTCAAATTCATATAATCCACATTGGAGTAACTACTCTAATTTTTCTTGGACATCTCAATAGACTCAGACTCAGATCCAAATTTTACCTATCCAAAATTATCAAAACAGGCCCCAATACCAAAACTATAACTATAATAATGGTCAGCCTAGTCAGTTTACCTAGCCATCATATAACAATCAGCTATCATACCCACCTCCTCAACAGACCAATCTAGCTAATGATAAATTTAACTAACTTCAATAATTGATTCTGACTCAACAAAAATCTATCATCAAACTAGAAGCTCAAATTGGACAACTAGCTGAATATAACTTGAGGAGAGAACTAAGTCAACTATCGAGCCTACCAATTTCAAATAATCCACCTAATATCCACCAACCACCTGGATCAAGTTATCAATCTAATTTCTCACTTAAGAATCCCCAATTTGAGAATGCGAAAGTAATTCCTGAACTTAAAAGTTATAGAATTTTTATGGACCCATACCAAGATCAGGTGAAAGAGGATAGTACTGATGCTAGCCAAAATAAAAATTTAGAGGAATAGGTTAGTACTGAGACTAACCATATAGAAGAACCCGAGCCAGAAATTAGTATCGATGCTAGTTCCAATTTAAATAAGATAGAAAAAGAGAATAGATGATTTATCCAAAACTTATAAACCTAAAAGCCTATTTTCTTCAACCCTAGAAGCCGGTTATTCTTACAAAAATCAAGAAGTATGTAATGAAGAGTCAACAGAGTTGTTTAAGCAAGATCACATTAATTTACCTTCAGAGTTAAAACCACCTTTAGTCACCCTTCCAGCACCCATTGAATCAAATTTAACTCCTAATACAAAAGCTCAATTTATGAGTATTTTAGAAGAACAAATAGGAAAAATTCTTAATAAACAAGGGCCTAAGAGTGGGGTCACAAACTATGTTTCCCTAATTAATAATGAATATATCAATAATGGGATTATAAATCTACTTTCTGAGATTGGCAATCCAAAACCATTAGAATTTATCAATCTAGTATTCGATACAGGATAGTAAGCTGCATTGTGTCTGGCTGAAGATGGTAAACTTAGTGCTTGTTGAAAGGCAACCTAATATTTAGTTTTCATTAGTTTAATTTATCTTTTTATTTAATTTTTTTGGGATAATTTGAATAAGTTGGATGGAGAGCTTAAATTTTCAAAGACATATGCTGGACCAAAAATATAGTCAGGTATATTCTTTCATGTTCTTTATTACACTCTTTATTTTTTCTTCTCTATTGAGGACAATGTTGATTAAGTTGGAAGGAAGAAAAATAAAAATTTTAAAATTTTAAGCCCTTAAAAAAGTTAGTATTTAGTATTTAGATACCTGATTATACTTAAGAATCGAATTAAACTAAGCATTTTTTAAAAAAATTGATTCACAGATCAGAGAATCTATGAGATATTGAGGAATCAAGTATTAAGAAAATTCAACAAAAAGTTAAGTGTAGAACATAAAAAGCTTTTCCTTAGCATTTCTAATTTTTTCTACTATCATCAAAGAAAAATCTACTTTTTATTGGCTTGTGTAGGGTAACTATACATTTTTTCATATAAAAAAATTAAATAAAATAGTTTTCAAATACTTCTCACTGAGTAACCGGGCCTCTTTGTCTAAGCAAGCATTAAATTTTGCGTCAAAAGATGGGAAGGATAAAGAAGCTCATTGTAAAGCTAGTCTTAACTCCTAGCCTATTTGATTCAAGCTAGTAAGCCCGAGAGGTATTCTATACCTAGCGCCCTAAAGTCAACTGGTTTGGAAGTCATTGGCCCAAGACTCACTACATGGATCAAATAGAAATCTTAATGGGTTCAGACACTCAATAGTGGTACAACATTAAAAAATAAATGACTTTTCATCAAATAATCAGATCCTATTGCCTAAGTAAGCAATGATATTCACATCAAAAAGTGGGCAATGTAAAAATAAAAATCAATAAATGAAGGATGGAAGTAGCAATACACTTGTCTATATGAAAGTTTAGACAAATTAGAGATAAAGGTGGGATAATTTAGAAAAAGATCAAAAAAATTTAATATTCTTAACTTAATTTTTCTATTGATAAGTATTAATATCCCAATGATATATTTCACTTAAGCTCTACTGAATATCAATGGCCATTTTGAAAACTACTTAGGTAAAATTCGAAACTCTAAAGTTAAAAGGTATTTAAAACTAAATTCTTTCTTTACTCGAGGACGAGCGAAGCTTAAGTTGGGGGATGCGATAAGTACCATAAATTCATCAATAAAAGTATTAATTTATTAATTAATTTATATTAATTTTTAAAAATTAATGATTAATTTATAAATAATTTTTAAGAAATTCATATTTTTATAAATTAAAAAATTAATTTAAAAATAATAAAAATTTAAAAATAAAATTTTATAATCAGTAGAAAGAGCTCATTTTTTTTATCATAATAAAATAAGTTTCAGGCAAAATAGAGCTAAAATGGAGAAGATATGAGTTTCTAAAGATAAAAGAAAAGAATTAAATAAAAAAAGAAAAATAGCTCAGTCGGCTCTGCAAGCCAAGCTACCAAGCCAAGCCAAGCCATCAAAGCCGACTCAGCCATGGAAGCCATCAGTCGGTCCATAATCCAGGCATGGATCGCCAGCTTAGTAGAAACCGGTGAATCACAAAGCCACACGTGGTGGACCTAGACACTTAAAGGGTTCAAAGAAAATCAATCATGGTCTACAAGGCAAAAAGATAATTTTGCATCAAAGCAGTGAGTGCTGATTGGTTACGATGTATGATGTAGCCAGTCCACATGGTCCATGGCAATAGTAAAGGCACGATCAAATGGCTCTAGTAGCTTGTGGTCAAGATCAGATGGTGGAAAAATTTTTCAGCTTCAGACTTCACGTGGATCACCATCCAATAGCAGTGCTCGATCCAGAGGATGATCCAATGATCCAGAATGCTCCTGACGATGATCAGGACTCTCGATGCATGATTAGCAGCCAGATTTCCTCCATCAACGCATGATCGAACGGCCAGAATTTAATCCAACCTAATCTGGGCTGATACACATCCAATTTTGATGATTTTTGATCCGTTGGATTCCTATCTATTGATGCAGAATCTGGCCATCATCGAAGTCTATTGGGAGTGGAGGCCGATGAGGTCACCGTTGGGGACCTACAAAATAAAGTTTCGTCCAGAGTCGATGGAGGGTAGCTCCGGTAGGACCCTCCGACGATCAAGTCAGCACCAACAGGAATGGAGTGCTCAGTGTGTGGTTCAATAGAGTTTTGAGGAGAAGAGAAGGGTTTTTAGAACCTGACGTAAACGTATCTGGAGGGTCCTTTTTATAGAGGGAGCTTGTTGTAACTGCCTTCATTAATGATTGTCGTAACTGTCCTGATCAATGCTGATCGTTATTGACTCGATAAATGCCGATCGTTATTGACTCGATAAATGCCGATTGTTATTATCGTGTAATCGTTTAGTAGTGGAATCGCCTGCAGAAATTCATCATAAGAAGTTTGGCTTTCATGGGAGTTTCGGCCAATGAGATGTTTGACTGTTGGAGGAGTCCGCAAGGAGTTCGGCTTCAGTAGAAGCCCGACCGTTGGAGGAGTTTGGAGGGAGTTCGGCTCCCACAGGCACCTGGCTGTAACGACGTGGAGAGAGTTCGGCTCTTGCAGGAGTCTGACTGGAGCTTGACGATTGGGGAGTCAGAAGGAGTTCAGTCGAGGGACTACTGTTGTGGAGTTCGACCAGCTAAAGGGATGGTCGCTTGAGGAGTTCGACCGCTGGGCAGTTTGGTCGGTTGTAATAGTTTGGCCAAGATCCATCCATCGAAGTTCTTCCATGGCTACTGGCCACATCAGGCTGGGCACCGAACTTGACTTCGGTAGGAGCGGCGTTTATCCCCAACACTAGCCCCCGCACTCCCGAGTTCAAAACTCAAAGGAAGGGAGTGGAGAAAAGGCGACTGCCGAAGTCTTCCTCTAAGCCCCGTGCTGGTCTAGGTCGAAGCTCGGGGGAGATCTCATCTCAGGATGAGGTTATCTCCGATCTTATCTCTGGCTGAAGTGGAAGTTGAAGCTCTCCAACTGAGGTTGGCCCGATCACTCAGGGGAGATCTTATCCCCTTTTGCCGAGGTTGATGTGCGCACTCGCATTAGGATAAGGTTCTCCTCCTATTTCTAACATCGACTTTGCTCGCGTGAGGATGAGGTTCTCCTCCTATTCCTAACGGGCTATAGCGGCACATTCGGACCGTCGTCCATCTCCCTCCGTCTCATCTAAGGTGAACGAGGCCTTCGACTTTGCTCGCGTTAAGATGAGGTCCTCATCCTGTTCATAACGGGCTATGGGGGCACATACGGACCGTTGTCTGCGCCTCTCCTCCGTCTCATCCTTTGTGAACGAGGCCTTCGACTTTGCTCGCGTTAGGATGAGGTCCTCCTCCTATTCCTAACAGGCTATGGGGGCACATTCGGACCATCGTCCATCTCCCTATGTCTCGTCTAAGGTGAATGAGGCCTTCGACTTTGCTCGCGTTAAAACGAGATCCTCCTCCTATTTCTAACAGGCTGTGGGGGCACATACGGACCGTCGTCCGCGCCTCTCCCCCTATCTCGTTCTTTGTGAACGATGCCTTCGACTTTGCTTGCGTTAGGATGAGGTCCTCCTCCTATTCCTAATGGGCTGTGGGGGCACATTCGGACCATCGTCCGTCTCCCCCCATCTCATCTAAGGTGAATGAGGCCTTCAACTTTGCTCGCGTTAAGATGAGGTCCTCCTCCTATTCCTAACGGGCTGTGGGGGCACATACGGACCATCGTCCGTGCCTCTCCCCCTATCTCGTTCTTTGTGAATGAGGCCTTCAATTTTGGGAAAGTCTTATTTCCCGCAGCCGATGTTAACCCGGGGGAGATCTTGTCTCCTGCAACCGAGGTTTAGAGGTCTTTGACCTGCTCTCGTTAGGACGAGGTTCTCCTCCTGATCCTAACGGGCTATTTTTGCTCATTTCTTTCCTACCATCACATAATCCTGATGCTAGAAATCAATAATGCAGTGCAAAGGAGTTTTTAAAGGAGGTCTACTGATAATACATCCTCAAATTTTCTGAGTTCCACGGTTGGGGAAGCATTACCCCTCCGAGTTCCTTCAGGCGATAGGTTTCGGGTCGGATGACCTCCGTCACCTCATACGGACCTTCCCAGTTTGGGGTGAGCTTCCCTTGACTCTGAGGCTGAGCGACAGTGGTTCATCGGAGCACTAAGTCCCCCGCTCTGAACATCTTATTTTTAACCCTGGAGTTGTAGTACCGAGCCACCTTCTGTTTGTAGGCTGTCATTTGGATGCAGGCTTCCTCCCTTTTTTCTTCTAGAAGATCGAGGTTGACTCTGAGGTCCTGGGGGTTGTGCCGCTCGTTGAAACCCATGACTCATCCAGATGGGAGCTTAAGCTCGACCGGGATAACTACCTTAGTACCGAAGGCCAAGACGAAGGGTGTTTCTCCGGTCGGCACCCTTTGAGTAGTTCGGTATGCCAAGAGGACATGGTAGAGTTCGTCCACCCAGGCCCCTTTTATCCTATCGAGTCTCGCTTTGATTCCTTCCAGTAGGGTCCGGTTGGTTATCTCAGCTTCCCCATTGGCCTGTGGGTGAGCCACCGATGTGAAGCGGTGGAAGATGTTTAGTCCTTCGCAGAACTCGGCGAACCTCATCCCGACGAACTGTCGCCCATTATCGGTTATGAGGGTTCGGGGCAGGCCGAATCGGTAGACTAGTGACTTCCAGATGAAGTCTTGCACCTTTACCTCGGTAATCTTCGTGAGTGGTTCGAATTCGACCCACTTGGTGAAGTAATCGATTGCGACCAGGAGGAACTACTGCTGCCCAGACGCCATTGGGAAGGGGTCGAGTATATCCATTCCCCACTATGCAAATGGTCAGGATGAGCTGAGCGGAGTGAGTTTGGATGCTGGCTGCCTCTGCACGCTGGCATTCTTCTGACAGCGATCGCACCTCTTTACATATTCTACGGAATCGCAAAATAAAGTCGGCCAGTAGTACCCCTATCGGAGTAGTTTTTGCAATAGGGACCTGGCTCCAACGTAACTTCCACAGAGTCCTTTGTGCACATCCCATAGCGCGAGGTCAGCCTCTGAAGGTCGGAGACAACTCAGCAACGGGAGGGAGTATGACCTCTTATACAACCTACCTTCGTGTAAGACGTAGCGGGAGGCCTGATTCCTGAGCTTCCGAGCTTTCTTTCGATCGCGGGGAAGGACCCCCTCTTGAAGGTAGGCGATCAATGGGTCGATCCAGCTGGGCTCGAATTCCATTTGCAGGATGGCCTGAGATTCCTCTATGGTCGAGCACTTCAAAGTTTTCAAAAATACTTCTTTGGGCAGTTCGGCCGGCGTTGAAGTGGCCAACTTGGAGAGAAGATCGACTCTTGCATTTTCCACCCTCGGGATGTGCTGAATGCCGAAACTGTCGAAGGCCGGGATCAAATTCTTTACTTTCTCGAGGTATCTCACCATGCTTTCCTTCCATGACTCGTAGCCACTGCCAACTTGACCAACCATCAGCTGGAAATCGCTGTAGACTTGAAGCCGATCTATTTTTAATTTCTTTGCTATCTTTAATCTAGCGATAAGTGCTTCATACTCAGTCTCATTGTTGGTCGCGTAGAACTCGAGATGCAGTGCGTACTCGACGACGACTCCTTTGGGGCTGACCAAGATGAGCCCCGCACCGGCTCCAGTGGAGTTGGACGAACCATCCACGTGCAGAGCCTAGGAACCTTCAGGGAGGTCGATGCCCTCTTTGGGGAAGATCGACCATGACAGCTCGGCTTTGTCGAAGTTCGGCCTCACTCTGGTGCCGATTCCGCTCAACTCAAGCTCGGCTTCAACTAGAATGGTGCATTCTAGCACAAAATCCGCCAGTATCTAGGCTTTGATCGATGGCCTAGGCTGGTAGTTGATGTCGAACTCTTTGAGCTCGATTGCTCATTTTGCGATTCTTCCGGAGGCGTCTGCTCGATGGAGAACTGCTTTTATTGGTTGGTCCATGAGGACCGTTATGGTGTGCTCCTGAAAGTAAGGTCAGACCTCCTGGCAGCAATTAGGAGATAGTAAGTCAATTTTTCTAACCTAGAGTACCTGGTCTCCGCGTTCCTCAGAACTCGGCTCACGTAGTAGATCGGTTGCTGCGTCTTTGCTTCTTCCCTGACCAAGACTACCGCCAGGGCCACCGGTGAGATAGCTAGATACAGGAACAATTCTTCACCGGGTTCGTGTTACATATATGTGCCCTAGAAGCCAGAATTGGCTGACACTTGTAATACACTTCTAGGGGCAAAATTGTTATTTTGACTAAAAGCAATAAATGGGTTATTTTCTATCACATATGTGTATTTAGTGTCTGTGATACATCCTTTGAGTTAATGGTAATGATAATTCATATTTTCAAGAGTTGAAAATTTAAGACATAAATAATCATTATTAACTCATAAATTGCTCCCGACCATAGGATCATCACGAGGATGGTGATTGATACGGAAGGTTGGTGTATAATCGCTTCTCTTCAGCAGATGAGTCTTAAGTCTACCATGTGGAGACACCGGAGCGAGAGTACAGGTACTCGTTAGAGAACGAGGGCACTGAGTTTGACCACCTCGAGTAGTCATTAGGGAGTCTACCTTCTCGTCAATGACTGACTCGATGCTGCAGTAGTGTGTCTGGTTCTTTGACCTGAGGTGCATCGGCAGTTCACCTTGAGGGTGTTATAGTTTGACTACACCATTACTCGGTCTCCTAGCCATATGGAACCCTGAGGTGTATGTTGGCTATAGACATGTTCATTGTAGGAACTGGATGGCAATCAAGATGGAATCTATCTACCTCGGTGGTAGAGGAGCAGCCCTATGATGATCATGAGAATCAAGTCCAGAAGCCCATGGCCATGGCAGAGTGAAATAATAGAAAGAGTTTCTATTTAGATTTTCACATTGGACTTCGAATCGAATGATTACATCATATGACAGAGACTAGGGTTTGACGAGTTTACCTTAACCCTAATCTGATCGGGGCTCAAGATAGAAGAACTTAATCACACAGGTAGCTGCACCAAGAGGTTCGCATTCAGCTCTGATGGGTTGCCACCATATACTGCTAGGTGTCACTGGTGGATTTTGGGAGCAATTAGAATGATTTAGATGATCGATCATTCTAGCTGTTCGAATCAGAAGAGTTCTGATCCATCGAAAGGAGTTTCGATGATGTCGATGATAGAGATCATGACATATCCCATTACCATACAGAACTGAACCTAACTGGGTCACACAAACAAGGGTTTGAATCTGGTGATCATCAATTGAACTGATCTAGTTCAATTGATCTGAATGAGATTCAATTAGGTTCAAGGAAAATCGTGCTAGCACTCGATTGAACCTAACGTTCTTCTTTTGCTATCATAAATAAGTTGTCCTGTCTGAGCCAAAGGAGTTTGTGCTCAATCAGAGGCCTTCATATGGTCTGACTGGAGGTTGTCCAAGTCAGAAAAGGTTGTCTTATTTTGTAAGACATTACCTGCCATTTTTGGTCACCTGCCATTTCTTGTTCTTTGACTTTGGTCAAAAGTCTACCTTTGACTGGTCAAACGTTGACCATTGACACTTTGACTTTTGACCACATGTCATGCACCTATTGGAGAGCTGGTGGGGGCCTGTCCCCCTGCCAGAACCTGGCAAGGAGGAGGGCGCACGCCAAGGGTGGCGTGTGCCCAAGTTTGGAGGCGCCTTAGGAGTCCTTGTTGGACAAGGACTCCACCTCTCTTTTGGATTCCAATTAGAGTTCTCCCTAAGAACCAACTTTGACTGGTCTTAGGCACCCTCTAAGGTAGGAATCCAGGGGACTCTATTCCCACCAATCAGATTTAGATCTGATTTCACAAAGGGTTGTGATTGGTTGGGAATAAGAGAAGTTGGATCACAGTCAGTCTATAAATAAGACCCTGTGCCCAACTCAAAAAAGAAGAAGTAACTGAATTGAGATCAAAGTTTCCCATGCCCCAAGGCTGCCTCTCCCCTCTTCCTCCATGCCAAACCATCTTCTCCCCTTGCTCTCCACGTCCAAAAGGAGTTTTGGACCTTGGTTGGTGCGATCCAGATCAAAGAAAGGCGATCAAAAGCAAGAAGGCTGCACTGCTGCAAAGGACGACTGCAGATCTTCAAAAGGAGTTTTGAAGATCCTCCAGATCAGATCCAGATCTAATTTTTGGAGGTGTGATAGAGAAGAAGAGGATCTCCAGATCCAGCCCGAGTGGATACCGGTAGAGGCCAGGCGCTTGCGTGGCTAGATCCAGAACCTTCCGCTGCAAACAGGATCATCAACAGGGTAATAGGATTACCCAAATCAAGGTAAATTAAATTTGATTTAATTTATCTTTATTTTATTTTATTATTAAAATAATAAAATCAGATCTAAAATATCTCAGATCTGATTGGGATCAAAGAAAAAATTTTTGAAATATATCTCTTGATCTGATCAGATCTGAACGAACCTGGTCCGGAAAATCAGGATTTTCCTTCAACTGGTATCAGAGCCAAGGTTCTAAAAGTATTTAGATCTGATTTTAAATTTATTTTAATTAGAAAATAAGTGATTTTAGATGTCACATGAGATGTGATCAGATCTAAAATCAGAAAAAATTAAAATTAAATGATTTGGATCTAAGATTAGAAAATATGCATGACTAGTTCTAAAATAGAATAGTTCTATAGAATAGTCTTGCATGTTTTTGATTTAATCTGATTAAATCATATTTTAGATCTATTTATTTACTATTTTTTGATATTATAATGGTTATAATAACATCTAAAAAATAGCAAATAAAAATTATTTAATTTTAAATATCATATGAGATATGATTGATGCATGTCTAGACTAGTTGTAGAATAGTTCTACATAATTATCTAGATTAGAATTTATTTTGATTAGATCAATTTAAATCTAATTTTTTAGATTATTATGAGATAATTTAGATCTGAAAATATGCATGATTCGATACATGAGATGTATGCAAAATATGCCATGATTAGATCTAATTTGTATATGAGATATATGATATAGATCTAAAACTATTGTTTTGTAGTATTGCATGTTCCTGATTAAGGCGTTCCTCTTGGCCGTCCGGTCATAAGAACGAAGAAGGGTTTAAAGGCCCTCTCTTCCATTCGATGGGGTGTTCTTATGATGTGTAGGGGTGCTGCGTGTTCGTCCTTAATCAGAAACCCAAAACTTACTTTCTGCAAAACCCTAGATCCTGAAACCCTAGGATTTATTGTGCATATTTTGTTTATGAACCCTACTTAATTAAAGAATTAAGATTATGGAATATTAATTAGGTCTAAAATTGAGAATTTTCAGATCTAAGACATATTCATAATACTGGGTTCGGGCTTGGGTAGCTCAATTAGGTCTAAGCGGTTGATCAAACCGAATCAAGAGTTGGTTAGATGGGATCAACAATGCTTAAATTGACCAGCCTAATAGGATTAAGTCTGGGTCAAGATCGAGTCACGATCAAGCAAGACCTAATTAGGCTCAGAGGTTAGAGTCTGGATTGTAGGCTAACCCAATTGGTTCTGGACTCAACAATTTGGTGTCTAAGGTAAGTTTGGCACATACGACCGACTGGTTTTTAATTGGAAGCTACTCGACCTGAATGCATTCTTGTACGAGTTAATGGCATATTCCTTCCACCGGTCTCACTTACCTGGCCATATCTGTTGACACAGTTCTGATCTGAGGTGGTCAATAATCCGAGCTAACCCATGCCACTAGGTTAGTCATAATTGTTATGACTATGACAAGTCTAGTTTAATGAGACCTGAATCAATTCTCCCTAAGAAAAGATTAAGTCTGAGGTCTTCCACCATTGTAGATGTGCGGGCCCTTCCCGGGGTTGATTGTTCTCGGCTGGATACAGTGGCTCAGTTGCACCGGGAAGATGCAACCATGTCTATTAGGCATTGGATGCTATGGGCTGGAGGATGAGTTGGGCTCAATATTTTGGATACGGTGAGAGACTCAATTAGGAACCCAGTCTATGCAAATGGTGGGTCTGACTTAACTAAGGAGTGGATCAATATTTCGGATACGGTGAGATTCATGAATTAGAGACCAAGTTTGGGTGCACCATGATTAGAGAATCATTGAACAAGAGTTGTTCACTCATTGGCTAACCCATCACCAATAACTGTTAGGTGAGGTGATGAGTCAGTTGGTGAGACCGCACCACCCACTAGAAATCATTAATCGTGAGATTTTCGCATCTCTACAGAGGGAGTGTAGGGATCCGAGAAAATAGTGGGAGCTAATTTGTTTAAAAATAAAATTCCTAAACAAATTGGTCAAGTCAAAATTACAGTATCTAACTAGAATCTTTGACTCTCTACAGGAAAATGTCTGCGTCCAACCCATTGGCACGTATCCTGGACACACATAGACTGACTGGACCCAATTATAAAGATTGGCTCAGGAACTACAAAATTATTTTGGGTTTCGAGAAGTTAACCCATGTTTTGGACCAGGACCCTCCCACCTTACCAGCCCGTCCATCCTGTTGAACAGAGAGCGTCTCTGGAAAAATGGATAGACGAAGATAATAAGGCCAGATATTACATGTTGGGCTCGATGTCTGATGAGCTCCAGCGCCAACATGAAGATATCGGGACTGCTCGCCAAATGTTGGCTCACCTGCAGGAGATGTTTGGTGAACAGAGTCGCGCAGCCAAATATCAAGTCACGAAATGACTTTTTAAGGCTAAGATGCGTGATGGGCAGTCAGTCCAAGATCACTGTCTGACAATGATCAAGGACATGGAAGAGCTTGAGAAGCTCGGTGTGAAGTTAGACTTGGACCTGCAGAATGATATTATTCTGCAATCCTTGACTGATGCATATGGGCAATTCATCATGAATTACCACATGCATAAACTTCAAAATTCCTTGGCCGAATTAATGAATATGCTGGTTACCGCTGAGCTTTCTATGAAAGGTTCTAAAGGCTCAGTTCTTGCTATGGAACGGACTTCTTCCAAAAGAAAGTCTTATGGAAAGAAAAAGAAGTCTGTGAAAAAGCAAAAGGTGGAAGGATCAAAGAAGAAGAAGGCAGAAGCCGAAGAAAAAGGCCGATGTCAAAGGAAAGTGTTTCCATTGCAACAGCGACGGCCATTGGAAGCGGAACTGCCCTACTTACCTGGCCACCCTGAAGAACAAGAAGGAAGGTCCTTCTGGAGGTATGCTCGTTATTGAGTCTAACCTTACGGTTTCTTCTGCATCCAGTTGGGTGCTTGACTCTGGTTCTAGTGCTCATCTGTGCACTTCCATGCAGGGTCTTGAGGATAGCAGGAGGCTGAGGGATGGAGACATGATCCTACGCATCGGTAATGGAGCAAGAGTTGCTGCAGTAGCCGTGGGAACATACCCTCTTCGATTACCATCTGGTTTAGACTTAGTTTTGAAAGACTGTTATTATGTGCCTGCAGCTAGCAGGAATTTGATTTCTGTTTCATGCTTAGCACAAGAAGGTTATGTGATTCACCTTCTTTAAGGACCATTGTAACATTCTTTATGAAAGAAATAAAATTGCAAATGGTTTCCTTATTAATGGTCTTTATCAGCTACATATTGATGTACCTATTCTAACTATCGAGCAAAACGTGAATGCCAAACGACCTAGGGATAGTCCAAACGATAGATATCTATGGCACCTGAGATTAGGTCATATAGCAGAAGATAGGATCAACAAATTGGAGAAAAATGGGCTATTGAGTCCATTGACTTTTCCGAGTCATATCCAACTTGTGAATCTTGTCTTCAAGGCAAAATGACTAAACTCCCTTTTGTTGGACATGGGGAGAGGGCCACAGATCTCCTTGCCCTAGTACATACTGATGTGTGCGGCCCATTTGATGTGCCGGCTAGAGGCAATTTTGTCTACTTCATTACCTTTACCGATGATCTGTCTAGGTATGGGTATGTGTATCTTATGAGACACAAGTCTGAAGCTTTTGAAAAGTTCAAAGAATTCAGACATGAAGTAGAAAAACAAACTGGAAAACCCATTAAGGTTCTTCGATCAGATCGAGGAGGTGAATACCTTAGCCGAGAATTCCTAGACTATCTCAAGGAAAATGGCATAGTCTCTCAATGGACTCCACCAGGAACACCTCAACTCAACGGGGTTTCAGAATGGAGAAATCGGACTCTATTGGATATGGTTCGATCCATGATGAGCTTCACAGACCTCCCTGATTTTCTTTGGGGACACTCATTGTTAACTTCAATTTATCTACTGAATAGGGTTCCCTCTAAAACCGTTCCTACCACACCGTATGAGATATGGCACGGTAAGAAACCAAGTCTGAGTCATCTCAGAATTTGGGGTTGTCCGGCTCATGTCAAAAGACAACAAGCGGACAAGTTAGAGTTTAGGTCCTTTCAGAGCTCGATTCATAGGATATCCTAAAGAGTCATTAGGATACTATTTCTACATTCCAGAAGACCACAATGTGATTGTGAGTCGACATGCCATCTTTCTTGAAAAATAGTTTATTCAAGATAGCGGCATTGGAAAGCAGATTCAAGCTTGATGAGAAAGTCTCACAAGCAGAACGAGCTAAGGACCAATTGGAACCAAATCAGGTTGAGCCAATAAGAACACTACCTCCTCCACCTCGTAGATCGGAAAGAGTTTTCCCATCCCCCTGAAAGATACTTAGGTATTATTTCAGAGGATGTAGAGGAAATGTTCCTCGTAGGTAATGGTGCTCATGGTGATGATCCC
>QRFJ01000334.1:185079-285549 GCA_006176705.1 Cocos nucifera | reverse complement strand
AAGATTGGCTCAGGAACTACAAAATTATTTTGGGTTCAGAGAAGTTAACCCATGTTTTGGACCAGGACCCTCCCACCTTACCAGCCCGTCCATCCACTGTTGAACAGAGAGCGTCTCTGGAAAATGGATTGACGAAGATAATAAGGCCAGATATTACATGTTGGGCTCGATGTCTGATGAGCTCCAGCGCCAACATGAAGATATCGGGACTGCTCGCCAAATGTTGGCTCACCTGCAGGAGATGTTTGGTGAACAGAGTCGCGCAGCCAAATATCAAGTCACGAAATGACTTTTTAAGGCTAAGATGCGTGATGGGCAGTCAGTCCAAGATCACTGTCTGACAATGATCAAGGACATGGAAGAGCTTGAGAAGCTCGGTGTGAAGTTAGGACTTGGACCTGCAGAACGATATTATTCTGCAATCCTTGACTGATGCATATGGGCAATTCATCATGAATTACCACATGCATAAACTTCAAAATTCCTTGGCCGAGTTAATGAATATGCTGGTTACCGCTGAGCTTTCTATGAAAGGTTCTAAAGGCTCAGTTCTTGCTATGGAACGGACTTCTTCCAAAAGAAAGTCTTATGGAAAGAAAAAGAAGTCTGTGAAAAAGCAAAAGGTGGAAGGATCAAAGAAGAAGAAGGCAGAGCCGAAGAAAAAGGCCGATGGCAAAGGAAAGTGTTTCCATTGCAACAGCGACGGCCATTGGAAGCGGAACTGCCCTACTTACCTGGCCACCCTGAAGAACAAGAAGGAAGGTCCTTCTGGAGGTATGCTCGTTATTGAGTCTAACCTTACGGTTTCTTCTGCATCCAGTTGGGTGCTTGACTCTGGTTCTAGTGCTCATCTGTGCACTTCTATGCAGGGTCTTGAGGATAGCAGGAGGCTGAGGGATGGAGACATGATCCTACGCATCGGTAATGGAGCAAGAGTTGCTGCAGTAGCCGTGGGAACATACCCTCTTCGATTACCATCTGGTTTAGACTTAGTTTTAAAAGACTGTTATTATGTGCCTGCAGCTAGCAGGAATTTGATTTCTGTTTCATGCTTAGCACAAGAAGGTTATGTGATCACCTTCTTTAAGGACCATTGTAACATTCTTTATGAAAGAAATAAAATTGCAAATGGTTTCCTTATTAATGGTCTTTATCAGCTACATATTGATGTACCTATTCTAACTATCGAGCAAAACGTGAATGCCAAACGACCTAGGGATAGTCCAAACGACAGATATCTATGGCACCTGAGATTAGGTCATATAGCAGAAGATAGGATCAACAAATTGGAGAAAAATGGGCTATTGAGTCCATTGACTTTTGAGTCATATCCAACTTGTGAATCTTGTCTTCAAGGCAAAATGACTAAACTCCCTTTTGTTGGACATGGGGAGAGGGCCACAGATCTCCTTGCCCTAGTACATACTGATGTGTGCGGCCCATTTGATGTGCCGGCTAGAGGCAATTTTGTCTACTTCATTACCTTTACCGATGATCTGTCTAGGTATGGGTATGTGTATCTTATGAGACACAAGTCTGAAGCTTTTGAAAAGTTCAAAGAATTCAGACATGAAGTAGAAAAACAAACTGGAAAACCCATTAAGGTTCTTCGATCAGATCGAGGAGGTGAATACCTTAGCCGGGAATTCCTAGACTATCTTAAGGAAAATGGCATAGTCTCTCAATGGACTCCACCAGGAACACCTCAACTCAACGGGGTTTCAGAATGGAGAAATCGGACTCTATTGGATATGGTTCGATCCATGATGAGCTTCACAGACCTCCCTGATTTTCTTTGGGGACACTTCATTGTTAACTTCAATCTTATCTACTGAATAGGGTTCCCTCTAAAACCGTTCCTACCACACCGTATGAGATATGGCACGGTAAGAAACCAAGTCTGAGTCATCTCAGAATTTGGGGTTGTCCGGCTCATGTCAAAAGACAACAAGCGGACAAGTTAGAGTTTAGGTCCTTTAGAGCTCGATTCATAGGATATCCTAAAGAGTCATTAGGATACTATTTCTACATTCCAGAAGACCACAATGTGATTGTGAGTCGACATGCCATCTTTCTTGAAAAATAGTTTATTCAAGATAGCGGCATTGGAAAGCAGATCAAGCTTGATGAGAAAGTCTCACAAGCAGAACGAGCTAAGGACCAAGTGGAACCAAATCAGGTTGAGCCAATAAGAACACTACCTCCTCCACCTCGTAGATCGGAAAGAGTTTCCCGTCCCCCTGAAAGATACTTAGGTATTATTTCAGAGGATGTAGAGGAAATGTTCCTCATAGGTAATGGTGCTCATGGTGATGATCCCAAAACCTACAACGAGGCGATATCAGATATCGACTCCGAGAAATGGCTAGAGGCAATGCAGTCAGAAATTGACTCGATGCACTCAAACCAAGTCTGGACCTTGGTAGATCCACCAGAAGGTATAGTACCTATTGGGTGTAAATGGATCTTCAAGAGAAAGATTGGTGCAGATGGGAATGTGGAGACATTCAAGGCTAGACTAGTGGCAAAAGGTTATAGTCAACGCGAAGGCATTGACTATCAGGATACCTTTTCCCCAGTGGCTATGCTAAAATCCATCCGCACATTGCTTGCCGTTGCAGCCTATTTCGATTATGAAATATGGCAAATGGACGTGAAAACGGCATTCTTAAATGGATATCTTGAGGAAGATATCTATATGGAACAGCCGCTAGGTTTCACATCCAGTGATACTGATCACAAGGTTTGCAAGCTGCAAAGGTCCATATATGGACTTAAGCAAGCATCTCGGAGCTGGAACACTCGTTTCAATGATGTGATCAAAAAGTTTGGTTTCATCAAAAATGAAGAGGAACCATGTGTTTTCAAAAGGGTCAGTGGGAGCGCTGTTGTCTTCCTCGTATTGTACGTGGATGACATCCTCCTTATTGGGAATGATATTCCCATGTTGACATCAGTCAAGATGTGGTTGTCCAAGGAATTCTCCATGAAAGACCTAGGTGAAGCATCCTTTATTCTAGGAATTAAGGTCTATAGGGATAGACCGAATAGGATGCTAGGACTTTCACAGAAGATGTACATAGAGAAAGTACTAAAGAGGTTTAGTATGGAAAACTCTAAGAGGGGATTAATACCCTTCAGACATGGTATTCATCTTTCCAAGAAGATGTGCCCTAGCACACCTGAGGAAATAGAACGCATGAGCAAGATCCCTTATGCTTCTGCAATAGGGAGCCTCATGTATGCCATGCTATGTACACGACCTGATATAGCCCATGCTGTGAGTGTCACAAGCAGATATCAGTCAAATCCAGGTGAAGAACACTGGACTTCTGTGAAATGTATCCTTAAGTACTTGAGAAGAACTAAGGATATGATGTTGGTCTTTGGTAATGGAGAACTCCAAGTCCAGGGATACACAGACTCGGATTTCATGTCCGATATAGATGATCGAAAGTCGACATCTGGAAGTCTGTTTGTGTGCAATGGTGGAGCTGTCAGCTGGAAGAGTTCCAAGCAAACTGGTGATAGCAGATTCCACCATGGAAGCAGAATATATCGCTGCATCAGAGGCTGCAAAGGAAGCATTCTGGTACAAGAAGTTTGCTGCAGAAATTGGAGTAATGCCATCAGATGCCATTCCTCTATACTGCGACAACAATGGCGCCATAGCCCTTGCTAAGGAGCCGAGGTCTCACCAGAAATCCAAGCATATTGAGCGGCGATACCACCTCATCCGCGATTACCTCGAGAAGGTTATGTCGAGGTCAAGAGAGTCAACTCCACAGATAATGTGGCAGACCCACTTACAAAGCCGTTGGGCCAGCAGAAGATCGAAGCCCACCTTGAGAAGATGGGACTTAGACTTGTAGCCAATTGGCTTTAGGACAAGTGGGAGATTGTTAGATATATGTGCCCTAGAAGCCAGAATTGGCTGACACTTGTAATACACTTCTAGGGGCAAAATTATAATTTTGACTATAATCAATAAAATGGGTTATTTTCTATCACATATGTGTATTTAGTGTCTGTGATACATCCTTTGAGTTAATGGTAATGATAATTCATATTTTCAAGAGTTGAAAATTTAAGACATGAATAATCATTATTAACTCATAAAATGCTCCCGACCATAGGATCATCACGAGGATGGTGATTGATCCGGAAGGTTGGTGTACAATCGCTTCTCTTTAGTAGATGAGTCTTGAGTCTACGGTGTGGAGACACCGGAGCGAGAGTACAGGTACTCGTTAGAGAACGAGGGCACTGAGCGTGACCACCTCGAGTAGTCATTAGGGAGTCTACCTTCTCGTCAATGACTGACTCGATGCTGCAGTAGTGTGTCTGGTTCTTTGACCTGAGATGCATCGGCAGTTCACCTTGAGGGTGTTATAGTTTGACTACACCATTACTCGGTCTCCTAGCCATATGGAACCCTGAGGTGTATGTTGGCTATGACATGTTCATTGTAGGAACTGGATTGCATCAAGATGGAATCTATCTACCTCGGTGGTAGAGGAGCAGCCCTATGATGATCATGAGAATCAAGTCCAGAAATCCATGGCCATGGTAGAGTGAAATAATAGAAAGAGTTTCTATTTAGATTTTCACATTGGACTCGAATCGAATGATTACATCATATGACAGAGACTAGGGTTTGACGAGTTCACCTTAACCCTAATCTGATCGGGGCTCAAGATAGAAGAACTTAATCACACAGGTAGCTGCACCAAGAGGTTCGCATTCAGCTCTGATGGGTTGCCACCATATACTGCTAGGTGTCACTGGTGGATTTTGGGAGCAATTAGAATGATTTAGATGATCGATCATTCTAGCTGTTCGAATCAGAAGAGTTCTGATCCATCGAAAGGAGTTTCGATGATGTCGATGATAGAGATCATGACATATCCCATTACCATACAGAACTGAACCTAACTGGGTCACACAAACAAGGGTTTGAATCTGGTGATCATCAATTGAACTGATCTAGTTCAATTGATCTGAATGAGATTCAATTAGGTTCAAGGAAATCGTGCTAGCACTCGATTGAACCTAACGTTCTTCTTTTGCTATCATAAATAAGTTGTCCTGACTGAGCCAAAGGAGTTTGTGCTCAATCAGAGGCCTTCATATGGTCTGACTGGAGGTTGTCCAAGTCAGAAAAGGTTGTCTTATTTGTAAGACATTACCTGCCATTTTTGGTCACCTGCCATTTCTTGTTCTTTGACTTTGGTCAAAAGTCTACCTTTGACTGGTCAAACGTTGACCATTGACCCTTTGACTTTTGACCACATGTCATGCACCTATTGGAGAGCTGGTGGGGGCCTGTCCCCCTGCCAGAACCTGGCAAGGAGAAGGGCGCACGCCAAGGGTGGCGTGAGCCCAAGTTGGAGGCGCCTAGGAGTCCTTGTTGGACAAGGACTCCACCTCCCTTTTGGATTCCAATTAGAGTTCTCCCTAAGAATCCAACTTTGACTGGTCTTAGGCACCCTCTAAGGAGGAATCCAGGGGACTCTATTCCCAACCAATCAGATTTAGATCTGATTTCACAAAGGGTTGTGATTGGTTGGGAAGGAAGAGGAGTTGGATCACAAGCTTAGTCTATAAATAAGACCCTGCGCCCAACTCAAAATAAGTAATTGAATTGAGATCAAAGTTTCCCACGCCCCAAGGCTGCCTCTCCCCTCCTTCCTCCATGCCAAACCTCTTCTCCCCTTGCTCTCCACGTCCAAAAGGAGTTTTGGACCTTGGTTGGTGCGATTCAGATCAAAGAAAGGCGATCAAAAGCAAGAAGGCTGCGCTGCTGCAAAGGACGACTGCAGATCTTCAAAAGAGTTTTGAAGATCCTCCAGATCAGATCCAGATCTAATTTTTGGAGGTGTGATAGAGAAGAAGAGGATCTCCAGATCCAACCCGAGTGGATACCGGTAGAGGCCAGGCGCTTGCGTGGCTAGATCCAGAACCTTCCGCTGCAATCAGGATCATCAACAGGGTAATAGGATTACCCAAATCAGGTAAATTAAATTTGATTTAATTTATCTTTATTTTATTTTATTTATTAAAATAATAAGAATCAGATCTGAAACATATCAAGATCTGATTGGGATCAAGAGAAAAATTTTTGAAATATATCTCTTGATCTGATCAGATCTGAACGAACCTGGACCGGGAAATCAGGATTTCCCTTCAGGGTTTCACAGGGAGCATTACTCTTGATCTGACTCGCTTGTCATACTGGACTCAAGAAGTCTCATTCACCTTAGACAACATTAGTTTACTCGACAGTCTGAATTCTGATCCTTGAATCTTGAGGCTGATTTTGGGGGTTTGCCTCGATTTCGCATCTCGACACCATGAACCTGAGAAATTTTTCGGAGGTTACACCAAAGGCGCATTTGGTTGGTTTCAGCTTCATCTTGTGCTTCCTGAGTGCATCGAAGGTCTCTTCAAGGTCGGCAGGTGTTCTGTTGAAGCCCGACTTTTGACGAGCATATCATCTACGTACACTTTCATGTTGCGGCCGATCTGCTCCTTGAAGACCTTATTAACCAAATGCTGGTATGTTGCCCCTGCGTTCTTGAGTCCAAAATACATGACCTTGTAGCAATAAAGACCTCGATCAGTAATGAAGGCAGTCTTCTCTTCATCCTCGGGTGCCATGCATATCGGTTGTAACCAAAAAAGGCATCCATGAAGGTGAGGAGATCATGGCCCAAGGTTGCATCCACTAGCTGGTCGATCCAGGGTAGGGGGTAGCTATCCTTCGGGCAAGTCTTGTTCAGCATCTTGAAGTCGATGCACATCCTCCACTTGTTATTCGCTTTCTTGATAAGAACCACATTCGAGACCCAGGTCGAATAATTAACCTCCCGGATGAGTCTAGCTTTGAGGAGCTTGTCTACTTCTTCGGCGATCACTTTCTATCTCTCTGGGGCATGGTGGTGCAGCTTTTCTCTAATCGGCTAGTGCCTCGAATCAACGGCCAGCCGATGTTCCATGACCTCGACGTCGATCCCTGGCATATCCCCTAGGGTCCAGGAGAAGACGTCCGTGTTTCTTCTGAGGAAAGCGACGAGCTACTTCTGAACCTTGGCCGCCAAGTTGAAGCTGATCTGCACCACGTGCTCCGAGTTTCCATTATTCAAGGGCACAGAGATGAGGTCCTCCGTAGGTTTGCCCCACTCCTCAGTGAGGTCATCACGGACGTCCAATCCATCAACAAGATAAGGATCGGGCTGATCTCCCTTATGCAGGGCAATCGAGTAGCAATACCTTGCCAAAGCCTGGTCTCCTCTGACTTCTCCAACCCCGTGACTCATCGAAAACTTCATCTTCAAATAATAGGTTGATACTACCGCTCAGAGTGCATTTAGACCAGGTCGGCCAAGGATCGCGTTATAGGCGAACGAGGTCCTTACGACTAAGAAATCGACCCGAGCTTTGGCCAGCTTCGGGCGCTGCCCTACCGCTACGATCAATGTTATTATGCCTTCGACTGGTACGGCATTTCCAGCAAATCCTACCGGCGGGGAATTCATCGGCCCCAAGCGATCGTCGAGCAAGGACATTTTTGAGAAGGCATCATAAAATAACACATCGATCGAGCTTCCATTATCTACCAAAATGCAGCATACATCATAGTCAGTAATATTCAAAAAAATTACAACCGCATCATTGTGTGGAAATTGGATTCCCTGACCATCCTCCTCAGTGAAGGCCACGAGCCCCACGATCCTCCACCTCTTCACCAATCCTCCGGATCAACTAGTCTCCCCTTGCTGAGGTCCCGCTAAGATAGTATTGATGATGCCAAGGGGCAGCCGATCTTCTTGCTGGTTTTCTCCACTTGATAGTAATGCTCTTGGCTGATCTTCTTTTTCCTCAGGCCGTCTTCATAGAAATCAGATAAGTCTGCCTCACTTGACGAGCTCTTCGATCTCATCCTGAAGTTGGATGCACTCCTCAATGTCATGACCGTGGTCGTGATGGTAAAGGCAGAACTTGTTGGGATTGTGCTTTCTAGGATGGGAATGCATTCTCTCTGATCTTGGAAGTCACTCCCAGATCTCCATCAATACTTGAGTCTTCGGGACGTTAAGGGGGGCGTAGTTGTGAAATCATCATCATCAAGGAGAACTTCGATGCTGGGGGAACCTCGGCATGCCCTTCCATCAGGGCTTCCCTGCCTCTGAGCTTGAGGGGGAGTCCGAGCTCGCCCACGACCAGGGGGAGTCTAAAAATGTAGTCGAACTTTAGTCCACTTCCTTTCTTCGGTGGACCTGCCTGGCCCATCGATTCACCGCTTGCCACCGACTTCGTTGTCCTTAGCCTCGAAGGCCTCCTCTGCTCGAGCATAACTTTCGGCTCGAGCCAGCATGTCGGCAAAGTCCCTGGGATACTTCTTTTCCAGGTAGAACAGTAAGTCGTTCTTCTGAAGGTCGCTTTTGAGAGCGGCCATGGTGACTGACTGATCCAGGTCCCGGACCTCTAGCGCAGCAGTATTAAACTAGGTGACGTAAGGCCGGATAGGTTCTCCCTTCTTTTGTCTGATGTCCATTAAGGAATCTGAACCTCGGCGCGGACGTCGACTATTGACAAAGTGGGTCACGAACTATTGATTCATCTAGTCAAAGGATAAGATGGTATTCGGCTTGAGCATCGAGTACCAGTTCCTGGCGGCCCCTTTAAGGGTAGAGGGGAAAGCCCGACATAGGATAGCGTCTGGCGTGCCATGGAGCAGCATCATTGTCCGAAAGGCTTCTAGGTGGTCGATTGGGTCGGTGGTCCCATCATAGCTCTCAAACTGTGAGAGCTTAAAGTTCGGCGGGACCAGTTTCTGCATGATTTTCTATGAAAAATGAGGGTCAGTGCAGATGTCATTACCGCATGAGGAGGGAGTGTGACGGAGTTCTTCAATTCGTCGGCTCATTTCTAAGAGCCTTTGATCCAGAAGGTCTTCACGGTCTCTGATCTCCATGGTCTTCTTGCCGAATGGATGCAAAGCTTCACCCTAGGTCGAGCCACGGTCCGAGCAGGGGCTCTCCCTCCATTGCCTTCCTCTTCTAGGGATTGGAGGTTGGGTAGCCCATGTCGGTTGCCCCTAGACTGGACCGCACGACTCTGGAGAGTCCTGTGTCGGTTGAGTTGGTACTGGGGCTTGCTGGTGCATGGCCTGTACCGCCTGCACTGCCTCCATGAGACCACGAATCTACTGGATGAGCAGGTTGAACTGCTCTACGTCTACCATGGCTACAGAGTGAACCTTGGTTGCTGGGGCTGGAGTGGAAGCGGACGGATCTGAACGGGATCAGACCGCGGAGGCCATCGATTGCTGGGTTGAGGCTCTCCTAGGGGGCATTTTTTTTTTTTTTGGAAAGAAATTCGAAAGAGGAAGAAGAGAGATCTCTAGAGTGGGAAGAGAGAAATTATCGTCGAGCACTCTTTTAAGAACAAGGGAACC
This sequence comes from Cocos nucifera, assembly GCA_006176705.1. Lineage (NCBI taxonomy): Eukaryota > Viridiplantae > Streptophyta > Magnoliopsida > Arecales > Arecaceae > Cocos > Cocos nucifera. Next base: position 276,089 of record QRFJ01000334.1, on the reverse strand, counting down.
TCGGCTTCCTTTAAGAGAGAAATCATCGCCGTGCCCTTCCTCTAGCGCCAATCTATTGACGCAAAATCTGGCCATCGTCGGAGTCTACTGGAGTGGAGGCCGATGAGGTCGCCATCGGAGACCTACAAAATAAAGTCCCATCCAGAGCTGGTGGGGGGTAGCTTTGGTAGGACAATATAGTGCTCAGTGTGGGGTTCAATAGAGTTTTGAGGAGAAGAGAAGTGCTTTTAGAACCTAGCATAAACGTATCTGGAGGATCCTTTTTATAGAGGGAGCTTGTTGTAACTGCCTTGATTAATGATTGTCGTAATTGTCCTGATCAATGCCGATCGTTATTGACTTGATAAATGCCGATCGTTATTATCGTGTAACCATTTAGTAGTGGGATCGCCTACAGAAATCCATCATAAGAAGTTCGGCTTTCATGAAAATTCGGCCATTGAGAAGTTTGACTGCTGGAGGAGTCCGCAAGGAGTCCGCTTCAATAGAAGCCCGGCCGTTGGAGGAGTTTGGAGGGAGTTCAGCTCCCGCAGGCACCTGGCTGTAACGACGTGGAGAGAGTTCGGCTCTTGCGGGAGTCTGACTGGAGCTCGATGATTGGGGAGTCAGAAGGAGTTCGATCGAGGGACTACTACTGCGGAGTTCGGCCAGCTGAAGGGACGATCGCTTGAGGAGTTTGATCGTTGGGTAGTTCGATCGGTTGTAATAGTTCAGCCAAGATCCATCTACCGAAGTTCTTCCATGGCTACTGGCCGCATCAGGCTGGGCACCGAACTTGACTTCGACAGGAGCGGGGTTTATCCCCAACACTATCAATGGTCAAATTTCATCCAGAGAAATAGAATTCATCCAAGACTCTTTTTAATCTAATTTTTGCTCAAATTTCTCTATATTTTTATGATGAAAGAGCTCCTTAGTCCCACATTGTCTAGAAGAAAACTCTCCAACCGTCCTAGCTCTATAAAAAAGACCCTAGGCCTCTAGAAATCGATATCTCCAATCAAGGTGAAGCTTTGGTATAGAGGGAAGTCAGGCTATGGGTTAATGGCTGCTTCAAAGCAATGGGTGCTGAGAAGAAGAGCTAGGCTTCTACACCATCTTACTACCAATGCCGATCCAAAATCAAAGATCATGCTATTTTATTTTATTTTTTAAATTTTATGTATTTAAATTTTAAAATTTTAATTAATATAAATTTTATTTTTTAAAATTTTGATTTCAATTTTTTATTTTTATTATAGTTTAATTTTTATATTTTAATTATTATTCTTTATTTTACTACAAGTAGATGCTAAGATCTAATTAATAGATCTTAGTACCAAGTTTACTTTTCTACATAATTTAATTTCCACTTTACAATTTTAATTTTTAATTTCTAACTTCAAATTCTATTTTTAAATTTTTTTCTTTTTTTTTAAGAAAATCAAAGATTTTAAATCTAAAAATACTACCTTCTCTATGGATTTGACCCGACTCACTACTATTTATGCCTTTTTAATTATTTTAAGAAGTCAGATTAAACTAATAAACATGGTGTCTTAATGACAATATTGTGTTCCTATCAGGCTCGATGTTTGATGAGCTTCAGCGCTAACATGAAGATATCAAGACTGCCCACCAAATGTTGGCTCACCTATAAGAATTGTTTGGTGAACAGAGTCGCGCAACCAAATATTAGATCACTAAACAACTTTTTAAGGCTTAGATACATGATGGGCAGTTAGTCCAAGATCATTGTCTGATGATGATCAAGGACTTGGAAGAGCTTATGAAGCTCAGAGTGATGTTAGATCAGAATTTGCAGAATGACATAATTCTGCAATTCTTGACAGATGCGTATAGGCAATTCATCATGAACTATCATATGCATAAACTTCAGAGTACTTTGGCCGAACTTATGAACATGCTAGTTACTATTGAACTTTTTATGAATGGTTCTAAAGGCTCAGTGCTTGCTATGGAATAGACTTCTTCCAAGAGAAAGTCTTTTGGAAAGAAGAAGAAGTCTGTGAAAAGGCAAAAGGTGAAAGATGGAAAGAAGAAGAAAGCAGAGCTGAAGAAGAATGCTGTTGACAAAGAAAAGTTTTTTCATTGCAATACTGATGGCCACTAGAAGCGGAACTGCCCTACATATCTGACCATCCTGAAGTATAAGAAGGAGACAGGTCCTTCTGGAGGTATGCTCGTTATTGAATCTAATTTTATGATTTCTTTTGCATCTAGTTGGGTGCTTCACTCTGGTTCTAGTACTCATTTGTGCACTTCCATGTAGGATCTTGAGGATAGCAGGAGGCTGAGGGATGGTGAGATGATCCTACACATCGAAAATGAAGCAAGAGTTGCTGTTGTGGCCGTGGGAACCTATTCTCTTCACCTACCGTCTAGCTTAGATTTGGTACTTAAGGATTGTTACTATGTGCCTGCTGCAAGCAGAAATTTGATTTCTGTTTCATGTTTAGCACAAGAAGGCTATGTAATTAGTTTTCTTAAGGACCATTGTAATATTCTTTATGAAAGAAATAAAATTATAAGTGGTTTCCTCATTAACGATCTCTATCAGTTACCTAATGATAGGTATCTATGGAACCTAAGACTAGGTCATATAGCAGAAGATAGGATTAACAAATTGAAGAAAATTGGGCTATTGAGTCTATTGACTTCTAAGTCATATCCAATTTGTGAATTTTGTCTTCATGACAAAATGACTAAGCTTCCTTTTGTAGGACATGGGGAAAGGGCCACAGATCAACTTGCCCTAGTACATACTGATGTGTGCGACCCATTTGATGTGCCGACTAGAGGCAACTTTATTTATTTCATAACCTTTGTCGATGATTTATCTCGGTATGGGTACGTGTATCTTATGAGACACAAGTCTGAAGCTTTTGAAAAGTTCAAGAAATTCAGACATGAAGTCGAAAAGCTAACTGAAAAACCCATTAAGGTTCTTCAATCAGATCGAGGAGGTGAATACCTTAGTCAAAAATTTCTTAACTATCTCAAGAAAAATGGCATAGTCTCTCAATGGACTCCACCTAGAATACCTCAACTCAATGAGATTCCAGAACAGAGGAACTAGATCTTATTAGATATGGTCTGATCCATGATGAGCTTCATAGACCTTCCTGATTTTTTTTGAGGACATAGTCTATTAACAGCAATATAATTACTAAATAGGGTTTCCTCTAAAACTGTTCCTACCACACCGTATAAGATATGGCATAGTAAGAAATGAAGTCTAAGTCATCTCAGAATTTGGGGTTGTCCGACTCATATCAAAAGACAACAAGCAGACAAGTTAGACTTCAGATCCTTTAGAGCTTGATTCATAGGATATCCTAAAGAGTCATTAGGATATTATTTCTACTTTTCAGAAGATCACAACGTGATTATGAGTCGGCATGGCATCTTTCTCGAAAAATAATTTATTCAAGATGGCAGCATTGAAAAGTAGATCAAGCTCGAGGAGAAAGTCTCAGAAGAGCAATGAGCTAAGGACTAAATGGAACCAAATTAGATCGAGCCAATACAATCACTACCTCCTCCACCTCGTAGATCAGAAAGAATTTTCCGTCCTCTTGAGAGGTACCTAGGTACTATTTCAAAAAAAATAGAAAAAATATTCCTCATAGGTAATGAAGTTCATGGTGATGATCCCAAAATCTATAACAAGGGGATACCAGATATCGACTCCAAGAAATGGTTAGAGGCAATGAAGTCAGAAATTGACACAATGCACTCAAACCAAGTCTGAACCTTGGTAGATCCACCGGAAGGTATAGTACCTATTAGGTGTAAATGGATCTACAAGAGAAAGATTGGTGCAGATGGAAATGTGGAGACATTCAAAGCTAGATTAGTGGCAAAAGGATATAGTCAATGTGAAGGCATTGACTATCAAGATACCTTTTCGCCAGTAGCTATGCTAAAATCCATCTGCACATTGCTTGCTATTGCAGTCTATTTTGATTATGAAATATGGCAAATGGACATGAAAATGATATTCATAATGGATACCTTGAGGAAGATATCTATATAGAACAGTCGTCAGATTTCACATCTAGTGATGCTGATCATAAAGTATGCAAGCAGCAAAGGTCCATATATAGACTTATGTAAGCATCTCAGAGTTGGAATACTCATTTTAATGATGCGATGAAATTATTTGGTTTCATCAAAAATGAGGAGGAACTATGTGTATTTAAAAAGGTCAGTGGGAGCGCTATTGTTTTCCTCGTATTGTAGGTGGATGATATCCTCCTTACTAGGAATGATATTCCTATGTTGACCACAGTTAAAATATGGTTATCTAAAAAATTCTCCATGGAAGACCTAGAAGAAGCATCCTTTATTCTATGAATCAAAGTTTATATAGATAGACCAAATAGGATGCTAGGTCTTTCACATAAAATGTACATAGAGAAAGTGCTAAAGAGGTTTAGCATGGAAAACTCCAAGAGGAATTTGGTACCCTTCAGACATGGCATTCATCACTCCAAGAAGATGTGCCCTAACACATCTGAGGAAATAGAATGCATGAGCAAGATTCCTTATGATTCAGCAATAAGGAGCCTCATGTATGCTATGTTATGTACACGACTTGATATAGCTCATGTTGTGAGTGTCACGAGCAGATATTACTCAAATTCAGGCAAAGAACACTGGACTTCTATGAAATGTGTCCTTAAGTACTTAAGAAGAACTATGGATATGTTGTTGGTTTTTAGTAATGGAGAACTCCAAGTCTAGAGGTATACAGACTCGAATTTTATATCCGATGTAGATGATCGAAAGTCAACATCTAGGAGTCTATTTGTGTGTAATGGTGGTGCTTTCAATTGGAAGAGTTCCAAGCAGACATTGATCGTAGATTCCACCATGAAAGCAGAATACATCGCCGCATCAGAAGCTGCAAAGAAGGCATTCTAGTATAAGAAGTTTGCCACAGAGATCGGAGTGATACCATCATATGTCATTCCTCTATACTGCAATAATGGCACCATAGCCCTTGCTAAGGAGCCAAAGTCTCACCAAAAATTCAAGCACATCGAGCGGCGATACCACCTCATCCGTGATTACCTTGAGAAAAATTACGTCGAGGTCAAGAGAGTCGACTCTGTAGATAATGCAGCGGACCCACTCACAAAGCCATTGGGCTAGCAGAAGATCGAAGCCCACCTTGAGAAGATGGGACTTGGAATTGTCACCAATTGTCTTTAGGTCAAGTGGGAGTTTGTTAGATATATATGCCCTAGAAGCCAGAATTGGCTAACACTTGTTATACACTTCTAAGGGCAAAATTATAATTTTGACTATAAATAATAAAATAGATTATTTTTATCATAATATGTATTTAGTGTCTGTGATACATCTCTTGAGTTAATGGTAATGATAGTTCATATTTTTAAGAGTTGAAAATTTAAGACATGAATTTTCGTTATTAACTCATAAAATGCTCCCGATCGTAGGATCATCATGACGATGGTGGTTGATTTAGAAGGTTGGTGTATAATCGCTTCTTTATAGTAGATGAATCTTGAGTCTATAGTGTAGAGACATCGGAGTAAGAGTATAGGTACTCGTTAATGAACAAGGGCATTAAGCGTGACCACCTCTAGCAGTCAGTAGAAAGTCTACCTTCTTATCGATAACTGGCTCGAAGTTGCAGTTGTGTGTCTAATTCTTTGACCTGAGGTGCATCGACAGTTCACCTTGAGGGTGTTATAGTTTGACTACACCATAACTCGGTCTCCTAGCCATTCAGAACCCTAAGGTGTATTTTAGCTATAGCATGTTCTTTGTAGGAATTGGATTGCACCAATAGGAAATCTATCTACCTCGGTGGATGAGGAGTAGCCTTATGATGATCATGAGAATCAAGTCCATAAGCCCATGGCGATGGCAGAGTGAAATAATAAAAAGAGTTTTTATTAAGGTTTTCATTTTGAACTTGAATCGAATGATTGATTATATGATGGATATTAGGGTTTGACGAGTTCACCTTAACCCTAATCCGATCGGGGCTCAAGATAGAAAAACTTAATCACATAGGTAACTGCATCGAGAGGTTCATTTTTAGTTCTGATGGGTTACTACCATATACTGCTAGATGTCACTAGTAGATTTTGGAAGCAATTAGAATGATTTGGATGATCGATCATACAAGTTGTCTGAATCAGAAAAGTTCTGATCCATCGAAAGATGTTTCGATGATGTCGATGATAGAAATCATGACACATCCCATTATCATATAAAACTGAACCTAATTGGATCATACAAATAAGGATTTGGATCTAGATATCATCAATTAGATTAACCTAGTTTAATTGATTTGAATAAAATTCAATTAGGTTCAAGGAAATTATGCTAGCACACGATTGAGCCTAATGTTCTCCTTAAACCATCATTAAAAGTTGTCTTGACTGAGCCAAATATGTTTGGGCTCACTTAGGTATTTTTATTTGGTCTGACTGAAGCTTGTCTAGGTTAGAAAAGGATTATCTTAATTTATGAGATAAATTTGAGACAACACCTATTATTTTTCATCACCTGCTAATTCTTATCTTTTGAATTTGGTCAAATGTTGACCTTTGACACTTAGACATCTACCCATGTGTCATGCACCCATAGGAGAGAGATTTGAGTTTTGTCCACCTGCTAAAAGAAGGAAAGGGAGGGAGTGCATGCCTAGGGAGGCGTGCACCCAAGGATGTTGACGCTTGGAGTCCCATACAGATGGGACTCTAGGTTGCTTCGTGGAATAAACTTAGGTGGTGCCTAAGACTCTACTTTGACCAATCTTGGTGCCACCCAGAAATGTCTTAGAGGGGCTCTCATCTGATTGGATCAAGTGATGTCATCCCACCAATTAAATTTAGATCTAATTACACGAAGAGACATGATTGGCCGGGATGATGTGGCACTGCATGGCACAGCAGGGTTTATATAAATCCTGTCTACGCCTAGGTTTCAAGAGTTCTTCCCTTGCCCATGCCACATAGCCCCTCTCCCCTCTTCTCCATGCCTACCTCTAATCTTCTCTCTCCTCTCCATGCCCAAGAGGCCTTGGGCTTTAGTTTGGTGCGATCCAGGCAAGAGAAAGGTTACAAGAAAGGAAGAAGGCATCACTGCTGCAAGAGATGAAACCCGATCTTCAAAAATTATTTTGAAGACCTTCAAGATCAGATCCAGATCTGATTTTTGATGGATAGATTGAGAAGAAAAAAATCTCCAGATCCTGTCAGAGTGGATATCGGTAAAGGCCAGGTGATTGCGTGGCTGCATCCAGAACCTTAGACAATCAACAAGATCATCACAGGATGATAGGATTACCCAACAACAAGGTATAAATTAAATTTGATTTAATTTAATTTAATTTTATTTATTAGGTCCATCTAATTAGATTTGAAAAGTATCAAATCTGATTTAGATCTAATAGAAAATTTTTTTGAAATATACCTTTTGGTCAAATCAGATCTGAACGAATCTAATCCGAGAAATAAGATTTTCCATTCAAAAAAAGGATGGGGGCACTCAAGAGTTGGGCACCCCAATAACATTCCTTATTTGGTTTTTCGTGGTCTAGATTTTTGACCTAACTTGAACTTTGCATATCTCTTTATTTAAAAAGAAATTTTTGCTAAAATTTTTATAGATTATAGAAATTTGAGAGTTCTCTTTGTTGTAGAAAAATTCATCTAGGTCATGGAGATATTAAAAGCAAAAATCAAGGTGTCTAGAAAAAGAACAAAGAAGAAGAAGAGGGTCTTCCTCTAGGATTTTTGTTCTAAATCTCTTCCTTCTTTCTGTGAGATTTTGAGAGATGTCTCGACATCACAAGTCCACTTCCTTTCCTTCTGGTATTTTGGAGAGTCTAAGTTTCGAAGAAGAAAGTATTGGATCGACCATCGAAGAGAGATCAGCATAGTACTAGCATACTGTGCTGATTTCCTGCATCAAGATCTCTAATCATGTTCATGGGCTCATATGAACGACTCCTAGAGGTCGGACACGTGTGTGGCTCATAACATCATCCTCAAACCTAGATCAGCAAGTTAGAACATCTAACTTGCTCAGGTAATAGATCTGATCTATTTACTTCATACCTGTATTTGATGTAGTATAGATCTAGGTTAATTTGATCAGCCTTTTATTTCTAATTTGATTTTAATTTTTGATTTAAATATCATGCCTTGATCATGTAATAGATCTGAGATCTAGGTATTTATATATTTATTTAAATAAATATTTAATTTATTTAATCTTTCATTGGCTGATCTTGAAAAAATTTTAAGATCTACCTATGCAACCCTAGATCTATTTCCTTCATGAGAGCTCCTGCTCTGATGATGACTTTACCCCTGGAGGGACTTTGCTCTCATTTAGTCAGAAGACCTTGGAGATCCATGATCGAGAGGATCTTCTAGATCGAAAATTGTAAGAGATAAATCGACAGATCGAGAAACTCCATCGTGCCCCCTACCACAGTAATGATATCTGTACTGACCCTCCTTTCTCTCATAGATCATGCAGGAACCTATTCTACCGAACTTCAAGCTCCCTTAGTTTAAGAGCTACGATGGGACTATCGATCTAATCGAGCACCTAGAAGCCTTTCAAACAATGATGCTGCTCCATGGTGCATCAGATGCCATCCTGTGCCGGGCTTTTTCATCTACTTTGAAAGAAGCAGCCAGAAATTGGTATTTGACCCTTAAGTCGGATATCATGTTTTTCTTTGATCAAATGAGCCACCAGTTCGTGGCTCATTTCATCAGTAGCCGATGCCCCCACCGAGGTTCCGACTCCCTCATGAATATTAAGCAGTAAGAGAAAGAATTTATCCGAGCTCATGTCAACTGCTTCAATGCAGCTATCCTAGAAGTCCAGAATCTGGATCAGTCTATCGCTATGACCACACTAAAAGGAAGCCTTCAGAAGAACAGCCTATTGTTCTCCCAAGAGAAAAAGTATCCCAGAGATTTTGCTGATATGTTAGCTCGGGCTGAAGGCTATGGCCGAGTAGAAGAGGCCTTCAAGGCCAAGGATAATGAAGCAGTAGAAGAGCGGCGAATGGGCGAGCCAAACCAGCTTGCATCTAAAGAGAAGTCAAACAAGGTTCGACCGCGCTCCCGAACTCCCCCTGAGCACATGGGAGCCCAAATCCCTCACCGGGCTTGGAAGTAGGGAAGCCCTGACAGAAGGACGTGGTGGGGCTTGCCCCTCTGAAGGTTCCACAACTTTGCCCCCCTTAATGCTCCAAAAATATAAGTACTGATGGAGATCAAGGAGCAACTGCCTAGACTAGAGAGGATGCGCTTTCACTCCAGCAAGCGCAATCCCAATAAGTACTACCTTTATCATCCTGACCATGGTCATGATACAGAAGAATGTATCCAGCTCCAAGATAAGATCGAGGAGCTCATCAGGCAAGGCAGGCTTGGTTGATTCCTATGGCATCGGCCCGAAGGAAGAGAGGATCGACCAAGGGCATTGTCGTAACCTGAGCCGCCAAGGAAAACCCTATTTTTTAAGTCAGGTTTGTTAAGATCTGATTAGATCAAGAGGGATATTTCAAAAATTTTCTCTTAGATCTAAATCAAATCTAAGACTCTTCAGATCTAATTTTATTGATCTAATAAAATAAAATAAAAATAAAATAAATTAATTCTAATTTCATTATACCTAATTATGGGTAATCCTATTACCCTATGATGATCCCGATGTTTGCCTGAGGTTCTGGATATAGCCATGCAAGTGCCTAGCCTTTACCGATATCCACTCAAGCAAGATCTAGACATCTTCTTCTTCTCAATCTGTATTCCAAAGATCAAATCTAGATCTGATCTTGAAGGTCTTCAAAATAGCTTTTGAAGATCGGGTGTTGTCTCTTGTAGTAGTGCTGCCTTCTTGCTTTCTTGTCACTTTTCTCCTGCCTGGATCACACCAAACTGAAGCCCAAAACTTTTGGGTGCGGAGAAGAGAGAGAGAATCTGAAGGAGGAATGGAGGAGAGAGAGAGGGGCTATGTGGCATAGGCAAAGGGTAGAAGTCCTTAATCTTAGGCATAGATAGGGTTTTTATAGACCCTGCTGCGCCATGCAGTGCCACATCATCCCGATCAATCATGGCTCTTTGAATAATCAGATCTAAATATGATTGGTGAGATGACATCATCTGATCTAATCAAATTAGACTCCCTCACAAACCTCCTTATATGGCACCAAGACTAGTCAAAGAAGAGTCTTTGGTGCCACCCAAGTAGAGAGCATGAAGCAAGTGGAGTCCCATCCGTATGGGACTCCAATCTTTATCCTCTTTGGGTGCATGCCTCCCTAGGCATGCACCCCCTCCCTTTCCTCCTTTTAGCAGAGGGACAAAGCCCCATCTACTCTCCTATGAGTGTATGACACATGGGCAGATGTCTATATGTCAAAGGTTAACGTTTGACCAAAGTCAAAAAACAAGATTTAGCAGGTGATGAAAAATGGCAGGTATTGTCTCAAATTTATCTTATAAATTAAGACAACTCTTTTCTGACCTGGACAAGTTCTAGTCAGATCAAGTAAAGATTTTTGAGTGAGCCCAAACATATTTAGCTCAGTCGAGATAACTTTTAATGATTGTTGAAGGAAAACATTAGGCTCAATCATGTGCTAGCATAATTTCCTTGAACATAATTGAATCTTATTCAAGTCAATTGAACTGGATTAGTCCAATTAATGATATCTAGATCCAAATCCTTGTTTGTGTAATCTAGTTAAGTTTAGTTCTATATGGTAATAGGATATGTCATGATCTCTATCATTGACATCATCGAAACATCTTTCGATGGATCAAAACTTTTCTGATTCAGATAACTAGTATGATCGACCGTCCAAATCGTTCTAATTGCTCCCAAAATCCACCAGTGACACCAGCAGCATATGGCGGCAACCTATCAAAACTAAAAATGAATCTCTCGATACAGTTACCTGTGTAATTAAGTTTCTCCATCTTGAGCCCCGATCGGATTAGGGTTAAGGTGATCTCGTCAATTCCTAATTTCATCATATGAATTAATCATTCGATTCAAGTCCAATGTGAAAATTCTGATAGAAACTCTTTCTACTATTTCACTCTACCATGTTCAGGGGCTTATGGACTTGATTCTCATGATCATCATAGGGCTGCTTCTCATCTACCGAGGTAGATAGATCCCTTATTGGTGTAATCCAATTCCTACAATGATCATGCTATAACCAACATACACCTCAGGATTTCGAATGGCTAGAAGATCGAGTTATGGTGTAGTCAAACTATAACACCCTCAAGATGAACTACCGATACACCTTAGGTCAAAGAACTAGATACACTACTACAACTTCGAGCCAGTCATTGATGAGAAGGTAGACTTCCTGATGACTGCTCGAGATGGTCATGCTCAGTGCTCTCGTTCTCTAACGAGTATCTGTACTCTCGCTCTAGTGTCTCTACACCATAGACTCAAGACTCATCTATCCTAAAGAAGCAATCGTACACCAACCTTCTGTATCAATCACCATCCTCATGATGATCCTACGGTCGGGTGCATTTTATGAGTTAATAATAAATTTATGTCTTAAATTTTCAACTCTTGAAAAGATGAACTATTATTACCATTAACTCAAGAGATGTATCACAGCCACTTTCAAATACATACTGTGATAGAAAATAATCAATTTTATTATTTATAGTTAAAATTATAATTTTGTCCTTAGATGTGTATTACAAGTATTAGTCAATTCTGGCTTCTAGGGCACATATATCTAACAAACTCCCACTTGATCTAAAGCCAATTGGCTACAAATCTAAGTCTCATCTTCTCAAGATGGGTTTCGATCTTCTGTTGGGCCAACGACTTTATGAGTGGGTCTGCCACATTGTTTGCAGAGTTGACTCTCTTGACCTCGACATAACCCTTCTCGAGGTAATCGTGGATAAGATGGTATCGCCGCTCGATGTGGTTAGATTTTTGGTGAGACCTCGACTCGTTAGCAAGGGCTATGGTGCCATTATTGTCGCAGTACAGAAAAATAGCATCTAATGGCCTCACTCCAATTTCTATGGTGAATTTCTTATACCAGAATGCTTCCTTCGCAACTTCTGATGCAGCGATGTATTCTACATCCATGGTGGAATCTACTATCACTGTCTGCTTGGGACTCTTCCAGCTGACAACACCACTATTACATACAAACAGACTTTCAGATGTCGACTTTCGATCATCTATATTGGACATAAAATTCGAGTCTGTATACGCCTGGACTTGGAGTTCTCCATTACCAAAAACCAACAACATATCCTTAGTTCTTCTTAAGTACTTAAGGATACATTTTATAGAAGTCCAATATTCTTCACCTGGATTCGACTGATATCTACTCGTGACACTCACAGCATGGGCTATATTAGGTCGTGTACATAACATGGCATATATGAGGCTTCCTATTGTTGAAGCATTAGGGATCTTGCTCATGTGTTCTATCTTCTCAGGTGTGCTAGGGCACATCTTCTTGGAGAGATGAATGTCATGTCTGAAGGATACCAAACTCCTCTTAGAGTTTTTCATGCTAAACCTCTTTAGCATTTCCTCTATGTACATCTTCTATGAAAGACCTAGCATCCTACTTGGTCTATATCCATAGACCTTAATTCCTAGAATGAAGGATGCTTCTTCTAGGTCTTTCATGGAGAATTCTTTTGATAACCACATTTTGACTCTGGTCAACATGGGAATATGATTCCCAATAAGGAGGATATCATCCACATACAATACGAGAAAGATAATAGTGCTCCCACTTACTTTTTTGAAGATACATGGTTCCTCCTCATTTTTGATGAAACCAAATAGTTTGATCACATCATTAATACAAGTATTCCAGCTCTGAGATGCTTGCTTAAGTCCATATATGCACGTTTGCAGCTTGCATACCTTATGATCAGCAATACTAGATGTGAAACCTAGCGGTTGTTCCATATAGATATCTTCCTCAAGATATCCATTTAAGAATGTCGTTTTCACATTCATTTGCCATATTTCATAATCAAAATAGGTTGAAATAGCAAGTAATGTGCGGATGGACTTTAGCATAGCTACTGGCGAAAAGGTATCCTGATAGTCAATGACTTCATGCTGACTATACCCTTTTGCCACTAATCTAGCTTTGAATGTCTCCACATTCTCATATGCACCAATCTTTCTCTTGTAGATCCATTTAAATCCAATAGGTACTATACCTTCTAGTGGATCTACCAAGATCCAGACTTGGTTTGAGTGCATCGAGTCAATTTCTGACTTCATTGCCTCTAACCATTTCTCGAAGTCGATATCTGATATTGCCTCATCATAGATTTTGGGATCATCACCATGAACCCCATTACCTACAAGAAACATTTCCTCTACTTCCTCCGAAATAGTACCTAAGTATCTTTCAGGGGGATGGGAAATCCTTTCTGATCTATGAGGTGGAGGAGATAGTGATTGTATTGGCTCAACCTGATTTGGTTCCATAGGATGCTTAGCTTGTTGCTCTTGTGAGACTTTTTCCTCAAGCTTGATCTGCTTTCTAATGATGCTATCTTGAATAAACTATTTTTCAAGAAAGATGGCATGCCGAGTTACAATCACATTGTGATCTTCTGGAATGTAGAAATAATATCCTAATGACTCTTTAGGATATCCTATAAATCGACCTCTAAAGGATCTATACTCTAACTTGAGCTGGACAACCCCAAATTCTGAGATGACTCAGACTTAGTTTCTTACCATGCCATATCTCATACGGTGTGGTAGGAATGATTTTAGAGGAAACCCTATTCAGTATATATATAGCAATTAATAGACTATGTCCCCAAAGAAAATTAGGAAGGTCTGTGAAGCTCATCATGGATTGGACCATATTTAATAGGATCCGATTCCTCCATTTTGAAATCTTGTTGAGTTGAGGTGTTTCAGATGGAGTCCATTGAGAGATTATGCCATTTTGCTTGAGATAGTCAAGAAATTCTCGACCAAGGTATTCACCTCCTCGATCTGATCGAAGAATCTTAATGGATTTTTTAGTTTGCTTTTCTATTTCATATCTGAATTTCTTAAACTATTCAAAAGCTTCAGACTTGTGTCTCATAAGATACACATACTCATACTGAGATAAATCATCAATAAAGATTATGAAGTAGACAAAGTTGCCTCTAGTCGGCACATCGAATAGGCCACACACATCAATATGTACTAGAGCAAGTAGATCCATGGCCCTTTTCCCATGTCCCATAAAAGGGAGCTTAGTCATTTTACCATGAAGACATGATTCATAAATTGGATATCAATCGAAAGTAAACAGACTCAATAGTCCGATTTTCTCCAATTTGTTAACCCTATCTTCTGCTATATGATCTTGAAGAAAAATCCTGATTTCCCGGTCCAGGTTCGTTCAGATCTGATCAGATCAAGAGATATATTTCAATATTTTTTTTCTTTGATCTATATTAGATCTAGGATGTTTTAGATCTGATTCCTATTATTTTAATAAATAAAATAAAATAAGGATAAATTAAATCAAATTTAATTTACCTGATTTCGGTAATCCTATTACTCGTTGATGATCCTATTTGCAGCAGAAGATTCTGGATCTAGCCACACAAGCACCTGGCCTCTACCGATATCCACTCGGGCTAGATCTGGAGATCCTCTTCTTCTCTATCATGCCTCCAAAAATTAGATCTGGATCTAATCTGGAGGATCTTCAAAACTCCTTTTGAAGATCAGTAGTCGTCCTTTGCAGCAGCGCAGCCTTCTAACTTTCAGTCGTCTTTCTTTGATCTAGATTGCACCAACCAAGGTCCAAAACTTCTTTTGGACGTGGAGAGGAGAGGGAGAAGGTGAGTTTGGCATGGAGGAAGAAGGGAGAGGCAAACTTGGGGTGTGGGGTTTCTCTATTCTCTATTCTCTATTAGAATCTGAGTTGGGCGCAGGGTCTTATTTATAGACTGACTGTGATCCAACTTCTCTTCTTCCCAACCAATCACAACTCTTTGTGAAATCAGATCTAAATTTGATTGGTGGGAATAGAGTCCCCTGGATTTCTCCTTAGAGGGCACCTAAGACCAGTCAAAGTTGATTCTTAGGAGAACTCTAATTGAAATCCAAAAAGGAGATGGAGTCCTTGTCCAACAAGGACTCCTAGGCGCCTCCAACTTGGGCACATGCCTAGGGTGGCGTGCGCCCTCTTTCTTGCCAGGTTCTAGTAGGGGGACAAGCCCCCACCAGCTCTCCAATAGGTACATGACATATGGTCAAAAGTCAAAGTATCAATGGTCAACATTTGACCAGTCAAAGATAGACTTTTGACCAAAGTCAAAGAATAAGAAATGGCAGGTGACCAAAAATGGCAGGTAATGTCTTACAAAATAAGACAACCTTTTCTGACTTGGACAACCTCTAGTCAGACCATATGAAGGCCTCTGATTGAGCACAAACTCCTTTGGCTCAGATAGGACAACTTATTTATGATAGCAAAAGAAGAACGTTAGGCTCAATCGAGTGCTAGTACGATTTTCTTGAACCTAATTGAATCTCATTCAGATCAATTGAACTGGATCAGTTCAATTGATGATCACTAGATTCAAACCCTTATTTGTGTGATCCAGTTAGGTTTACTTCTATATGGTAATGGGATATGTCATGATCTCTATCATCGACATCATCGAAACTCCTTTCGATGGATCAAAACTCTTCTGATTCGAACAGCTAGAATGATCGATCATCTAAATCATTCAAATTGCTCCCAAAATCCACTAGTGACACCTAGCAGTATATGGTGGCAACCCATCAGAGCTGAATGTGAACCTCTTGGTGCAGCTACCTGTGTGATTAAGTTCTTCTATCTTGAGCCCCGATCAGATTAGGGTTAAGGTAAACTTGTCAAACCCTAGTCTCTGTCATATGATGTAATCATTCGATTCGAGTCTGATGTGAAAATCTAAATAGAAACTCTTTCTATTATTTCACTCTACCATGGCCATGGACTTCTGGACTTGATTCTCATGACTATCATAGGGCTGCTCCTCTACCACCGAGGTAGATAGATTCCATCTTGATGCCATCCAGTTCCTATAATGAACATGCTATAGCCAACATACACCTCAGGGTTCCATATGGCTAGGAGATCGAGTAATGGTGTAGTCAAACTATAACACCCTCAAGGTGAACTACCGATGCACCTCGGGTCAAAGAACCAGACACACTACTGCAGCATCGAGTCAGTCATTGATGAGAAGGTAGACTCTCTAATGACTACTCGAGGTGGTCACGCTCAGTGCCCTCGTTCTTTAACGAGTATCTATACTCTCACTCCGGTGTCTCCACACCGTAGACTCAAGACTCATCTACTAAAGAGAAGCGATTGTACACCAACCTTCTGGATCAATCACCATCCTCATGATGGTCCTATGGTCGGGAGCATTTTATGAGTTAACAATGATTATTCATGTCTTAAATTTTCAACTCTTGAAAATATGAATTATCATTACCATTAACTCAAAGGATGTATCACAGACACTAAATACACATATGTGATAGAAAATAATCCATTTTATTCATTATAGTCAAAATTATAATTTTGCCCCTAGAAGTGTATTACAAGTGTCAGCCAATTCTGGCTTCTAGGGCACATATATCTAACAATATCCCACTTATCCTAAAGCCAATTGGCTACAAGTCTAAGTCCCATCTTCTCAAGGTGGGTTGCGATCTTCTACTGGCCCAATGGCTTTGTAAGTGGGTCTGCCACATTATCTATGGAGTTGACTCTCTTGACCTCGACGTAACCCTTCTCAAGGTAATCGCGGATGAGGTAGTATCGCCACTCAATATGCTTGGATTTTTGGTGAGACCTTGGCTCCTTAGCAAGGGATATGGTGCCATTGTTGTTGCGGTATAGAGGAATGGCATTTGATGGCATTACTCCAATTTTTGCAGCAAACTTCTTGTACCAGAATACTTCCTTCGCAGTCTCTGATGCAACGATATATTCTGCTTCCATGGTGGAATCTGCTATCACCATTTGCTTGGAACTCTTCTAGCTAATAGCACTACCATTGCACACAAACAGACTCCCAGATGTCGACTTTCGATCATCTATATCGGATATGAAATTCGAGTCTGTGTATCCCTGGACTTGGAGTTCTCCGTTACCAAAGACCAACATCATATCCTTAGTTCTTCTTAAGTACTTAAGGATACATTTCACAAAAGTCCAATGTTCTTCACCTGGATTTGACTGATATTTGCTTGTGACACTCATAGGGATGGGCTATATCAGGTCGTGTACATAGCATGGCATGCATGAGGCTCCCTATTGCAGAAGCATAAGGGATTTTGCTCATGCATTCTATTTTCTCAGGTGTGCTGGGGCACAACTTCTTGGAAAGATGAATACCATGTCTGAAGGGTATTAATCCCCTCTTAGAGTTTTCCATATTAAACCTCTTTAGTACTTTCTCTATGTACATCTTCTTTGAAAGTCCTAGCATCCTATTCGGTCTATCCCTATAGACCTTAATTCCTAGAATAAAGGATGCTTCACCTAGGTCTTTCATGGAAAATTTCTTGGACAACCATAATTTGACTGTTGTCATCATGGGAACATCATTCCTAATAAGGAGGATGTCATCCACGTACAATATGAGGAAGACAACAGCGCTCCTACTGACCCTTTTGAAAACACACGGTTCCTCATCATTTTTGATGAAACCAAATGTTTTGATCACATCATTAAAACGAGTGTTCCAGCTCTGAGATGCTTGCTTAAGTCCATATATGGACCTTTGTAGCTTACAAACCTTGTGATCAGTATCACTGGATGTGAAACCTAGCGGCTGTTCCATATAGATATCTTCCCTAAGATATGCATTTAAGAACGCCATTTTCACATCCATTTGCCATATTTCATAATCGAAATAGGCTGCAACGGCAAGCAATGTGCGGATGGATTTCAGCATAGCCACTGAGAAAAAGGTATCCTGATAGTCAATGCCTTCGCATTGACTATAACCTTTTGCCACTAGTCTAGCCTTGAATGTCTCCACATTTTCATCTACACTAATCTTTCTCTTGAAGATCCATTTACACCCAATAGGTACTATACCTTCTAGTGGATCTACCAAGGTCCAGACTTGGTTTGAGTGCATCGAGTCAATTTCTAACTGCATTGCCTCTAGCCATTTCTAGAAGTCGATATCTGATATCGCCTCATTGTAGGTTTTGGGATCATCACCATGAACACCATTATCTACGAGGAACATTTCCTCTACTTTCTCTGAAACAATACCTAAGTATCTCTCAGGAGGACGGAAAACTCTTTCTGATCTACGAGGTGGAGGAGGTAGTGTTCTTATTGGCTCAATCTGATTTGGTTCCAATTGATCCTTAGCTCGTTCCACTTGTGAGACTTTCTCATCAAGCTTGATCTATTTTCCAATGCTGCTATCTTGAATAAACTATTTTTCAAGAAAGATGGCATGCCGACTCACAATCACATTATGGTCTTCTGGAATGTAGAAATAGTATCCTAATGACTCTTTAGGATATCCTATGAATCGAGCTCTAAAGGACCTAAACTCTAACTTGCCCGCTTGTTGTCTTTTGACGTGAGCCGAACAATCCCAAATTCTGAGATGACTCAGACTTGGTTTCTTACCGTGCCATATCTCATATGGTGTGGTAGGAACGGTTTTAAAGGAAACCCTATTTAGTAGATAAATTGAAGTTAACAATGAGTGTCCCCAAAGGAAATCAGAGAGGTCCATGAAGTTCATCATGGATCGAACCATATCCAATAGGGTCCAATTTCTCCATTCTGAAACTCCGTTGAGTTGAGGTGTTCCTGGTGGAGTCCATTAAGAGACTATGCCATTTTTTTTTAGATAGTCTAGGAATTCCCAGCTAAGATATTCACCTCCTCGATCCGATCGAAGAACCTTAATGGATTTTCCAATTTATTTTTCTACTTCATGTCTGAATTTTTTGAACTTTCAAAAGCTTCAGACTTGTGTCTCATAAGATACACATACCCATACCTAGACAGATCATCGGTAAAGGTAATGAAGTAGACAAAATTACCTCTAGCCGGCACATCAAATGGGCCGCACACATCTGTATGTACTAGGGTAAGGAGATCTGTGGCCCTCTCCCCATGAGTTTAGTCATTTTGCCTTGAAGATAAGATTCACAAGTTGGATATGACTCGAAAGTCAATGGACTTAATAGCCCATTTTTCTCCAATTTGTTGATCCTATCTTCTACTATATGACCTAATCTTAGGTGCTATAGATACCGATTGTTTGGACTATTCCTAGGTCGTTTGGCATTCACGTTTTGCTCGATAGTTAGAATAGGTACATCAATATGTAGTTGATAAAGACCATTAATAAGGAAACCATTTGCAATTTTATTTCTTTCATAAAGAATGTTATAATGGTCCTTAAAGAAGGTAATCATATAGCCTTCTTGTGCTAAGCATGAAACAGAAATTAAATTCCTGCTAGCTGCAGGCACATAATAACAGTCTTTCAAAACTAAGTCTAAACCAGATAGTAATCGAAGAGGGTATGTTCCCATGGCTACTACAGCAACTCTTGCTCCATTACTGATGCATAGGATCATGTCTCCATCCCTCAGCCTCCTACTATCCTCAAGACCCTGCATGGAAGTGCACAGATGAGCACTAGAACCAGAGTCAAGCACCCAACTAGATGCATAAGAAATCGTAAGGTTAGACTCAATAACGAGCATACCTCCAGAAAGACCTTCCTTCTTGTTCTTCAGGGTGGCCAGGTAAGTAGGGCAGTTCCGCTTCCAATGGCCATCGCTGTTGCAATGGAAATACTTTTCTTTGCCAGCGGCTTTCATCTTCGGCTCTGCCTTCTTCTTCTTTACTCCTTCCACCTTTTGCTTTTTCGCAGACTTCTTTTTCTTTTCATTAGACTTTCTTTTGGAAGAAGTCCATTCCATAGCAAGAACTGAGCCTTTAGAACCTTTCATAGAAAGCTCAGCGGTAAACAGCATATTCATTAATTCGGCCAAGAAATTTTGAAGTTTATGCATGTGGTAATTCATGATGAATTGCCCGTATGCATCAGTCAAGGATTGCAGAATAATATCGTTCTATAGGTCCAAGTCTAACTTCACACTGAGCTTCTCAAGCTCTTCCATGTCCTTGATCATTGTCAGATAGTGATCTTGGACTGACTGCCCATCATGCATCTTAGCCTTAAAAAGTTATTTCATGACTTGATACTTGGCTGTGCGACTCTGTTCACCAAATATCTCCTGCAGGTGAGCCAACATTTGGCGAGTAGTCCCGATATCCTCATGTTGGCGCTGGAGCTCATCAGACATCGAGCCCAACATGTAATATCTGGCCTTATTATCTTCGTCTATCCATTTCTCCAGAGACGCTCTCTGTTCAATGGATGGACGGACTGGTAAGGTGGGAGGGTCCTGGTCCAGTACATGGGTTAACTTCTCAGAACCCAAAACTATTTTGTAGTTCCTGAGCCAATCTTTATAATTGGGTCTGATCAATCTATGTGTGTCCAAGATATGTGCCAATAGATTGAACGCAGACATTTTTCTGTAGAGAGTCAAAGATTCTAGTTAGATACTGTAATTATGACTTGACCAATTTGTTTAGGGATTTTATTTTTAAACAAATTAGCTTCCACTATTTCTCGATCCCTACACTCCTCTGTAGAGATGCGAAAATCTCTCACGATTAATGTTCTAGTGGGTGGTGCGGTCTCACCAACTGACTCATCACCTCACCTAATAGTTATTGTGATGGGTTAGCCAATGAGTGAACAACTCTTGTTCAATGATTCTCTAATCATGGTGCACCCAAACATGGTCTCTAATTCATGAATCTCACCGTATCCGAAATATTGATCCACTCCTTAGTTAAGTCAGACCCACCATTTGCATAGACTGGGTTCCTAATTGAGTCTCTCATCGTATCTAGAATATTGAGCCCAACTCATCCTCCAGCCCATAGCATCCAATGCTTAATAGATATGGTTGCGTCTTCCCGGTGCAACTAAGCTATTGTATCCAGCCGAGAACAATCAACCTCAGGAAGGGCCCGCATGTCTACAATGGTGGAAGACCTCAGACTTAATCTTTTCTTATGAAGAATTGATTTAGGTCTCATTAAACTAGACTTGTCATAGTCATAACAATTATGACTAACCTAGTAGCATGGGTTAGCTTGGATTATTGACCACCTCAGATCAGAACCATGTCAACAAATATGGCTAGGTAAGTGAGTTCGGTGGAAGGAATATGCCATTAACTCATACAAGAACGCATTCAGGTTGAGTAGCTTCTAATTAAAAATCAGTCGGTCGTATGTGCCAAACTTACCTTAGACACCAAATTGTTGAGCTAGAACCAATTGGGTTAGCCTACAATCTAGACTCTAACCTCTGAGCCTAATTAGGTCTTGCTTGATCATGACTCGATCTTGACCCAGACTTAATCCTATTAGGCCGGTCAATTTAAGCATTATTGATCCCATCTAACCAACTCTTGATTCGGTTTGATCAACCGCTTAGACCTAATTGAGCTACCCAAGCCCGAACCCAATATTATGAATATGTCTTAGATCTAAAATTCTTAATTTTAGACCTAATTGATATTTTATAATCTTAATTTTTAATTAAGTAGGGTACATAAATAAAATATGCATAATAAATCCTAGGGTTTCAGGATCCAGGGTTTTGCAGAAAGTAAGTTTTGGATTTCTGATTAAGGACGAGCATGCAGCACCCCTACACATCATAAGAACACCCCATCGAATGGAAAGAGAGGGCTTTTAAATCCTTCTTCGTTCTTATGACCGGACGGCCAAGAGAAATGCCTTAATCAGGAACATGTAATACTACAAAACAGTTTTAGATCTATATCATATATCTCATATACAAATCAGATCTAAACATGGCATCTTTTGCATACATCTCATGTATCGAATCATGCATGTTTTCAGATCTAAATTATCTCATAATAATCTAAAAAATTAGATTTAAATTGATCAAATTAAAATAAATTCTAATCTAGACAACTATGTAGAACTATTCTACAACTAGTCTAGACATGCATCAATCATATCTCATATGATGTTAAAATTAAATAATTTTATTTGCTATTTTTTAGATGTTATTATAACACTTATAATATCAAAAAATAGTAAATAAAAGGATCTAAAATATGATTTAATCAGATTAAATCAAAAACATGCAAGACTATTCTATAGAATTGTTCTATTTTAGAACTAGTCATGCATATTTTCTAATCTTAGATCTAAATTATTTAATTTTAATTTTTTCTGATTTTAGAACTGATCACATCTCATGTGACATCTGAAATCATTTATTTTCTAATTAAAATAAATTTGAAATCAGATCTAAATAATTTAGAACCTTGGCTCTGATACCAGTTGAAGGAAAATCCTGATTTCTCGGTCTAGGTTCGTTCAGATCTGATCAGATCAAGAGATATATTTCAAAATTTTTTCTCTTTGATCTGTATCAGATATAGGATGTTTTAGATCTAATTCTTATTATTTTAATAAATAAAATAAAATAAAGATAAATTAAATCAAATTTAATTTACCTGACTTGGGTAATCCTATTATCCGTTGATGATCCTGTTTATAGTGGAAGGTTCTGGTTCTAACCACGCAAGCACCTGACCTCTACCGATATCCACTCGGGCTGAATATGGAGATCCTCTTCTTCTCTATCATACCTCCAATAATCAGATCTGGATCTGATCTGGAGGATCTTCAAAACTCCTTTTGAAGATCAGCAGTCGTCCTTTGCAGCAGCGCAGCCTTCTAGCATTCAGTCGCCTTTCTTTGATCTGTATTGCACCAACCAAGGTCCAAAACTCCTTTTGGATGTGGAGAGGAGAGGGAGAAGGTGAGTTTGGCATGAAGGAAGAAGGGAGAGGTAGCCTTGGGGCGTGGGGTTTCTCTATTCTCTATTCTCTATTAGAATCTGAGTTGGGTGCAGGGTCTTATTTATAGACTGACTGTGATCCAACTTCTCTTCTTCCCAACCAATCACAACTCTTTATGAAATCAGATCTAAATCTGATTGGTGGGAATAGTGTCCCCTGGATTCCTCCTTAGAGGGCGCCTAGGACCAGTCAAAGTTGATTCTTAGGAGAACTCTAATTGGAATCCAAAAAGTAGATGGAGTCCTTGTCCAATAAGGACTCCTAGGCGCCTCCAACTTGGGCACATGCCTAGGGTGGCATGCGCCCTCTTCCTTGCCAGGTTCTAGTAGGGGGACAAGCCCCCACCAGCTCTCCAATAGGTGCATGACATGTGGTCAAAAGTCAAAGTGTCAATGGTCAACATTTGACCAGTTAAAGGCAGACTTTTGACCAAAGTAAAAGAATAAGAAATGGCAGGTGTCCAAAAATGACAGGTAATGTCTTACAAAATAAGACAAGCTTTTTTGACTTGGACAACCTCCAGTCAGACTATATGAAGGCCTCTGATTGAGCACAAACTCCTTTGGCTCAGATAGGACAACTTATTTATGATAGCAAAAGAAGAACGTTAGGCTCAATCGAGTGCTAGCACGGTTTTCTTGAACCTAATTGAATCTCATTCAGATCAATTGAACTGGATCAGTTCAATTGATGATCACCAGATTCAAACCCTTGTTTGTATGATCCAGTTAGGTTCAGTTCTGTATGGTAATGGGATATGTCATGATCTCTATCATTGACATCATCGAAACTCCTTTCGATGGATCAGAACTCTTCTGATTCGAACAGCTAGAATGATCGATCATCTAAATCATTCTAATTGCTCCCAAAATCCACTAGTGACACCTAGTAGTATATGGTGGCAACCCATCAGAGATGAATGTGAACCTCTTGGTGCAGCTACCTGTGTGATTAAGTTCTTCTATCTTGAGCCTCGATCAGATCAGGGTTAAGATAAACTCGTCAAATCCTAGTCTCTATCATATGATGTAATCATTCGATTCGAATCTGATGTGAAAATCTAAGTAAAAACTCTTTCTATTATTTCACTCTGCCATGGCCATAGACTTCTGGACTTAATTCTCATGATTATCATAGGGCTGCTCCTCTACCACTGAGGTAGATAGATTCTATCTTGATGCCATCCAGTTCCTACAATGAACATGCTATAGCCAACATACACCTCAGGGTTTCATATGGCTAGGAGATCGAGTAATGGTGTAGTCAAACTATAACACCCTCAAGGTGAACTGCCGATGCACCTCAGGTCAAAGAACTAGACACACTACTACAGCATCGAGTCAGTCATTGACGAGAAGGTAGACTCCCTAATGACTACTCAAGGTGGTCACGCTCAGTGCCCTCGTTCTCTAACGAGTATCTGTACTCTTGCTCTGGTGTCTCCACATTGTAGACTCAAGACTCATCTACTAAAGAGAAGCGATTGTACACCAACCTTCCGAGTCAATCACCATCCTCGTGATGGTCCTATGATCGAAAGCATTTTATGAGTTAACAATGATTATTCATGTCTTAAATTTTCAACTCTTGAAAATATGAATTATCATTACCATTAACTCAAAGGATGTATCACAGACACTAAATACACATATGTGATAGAAAATAACCCATTTTATTCATTATAGTCAAAATTATAATTTTGCCCCTAGAAGTGTATTACAAGTGTCAGCCAATTCTGGCTTCTAGGGCACATATATCTAACAGATCTAACCTTAGGTACCATAGATACCTATCATTTGGACTATCCGTAGGTCATTTTGATCTTATGGCTTTCATATTTTGCTTGATATTAAAGATAGATACATCAATATGTAATTGATAGGGACCGTTAATGAGAAAACCACTTATAATTTTATTTATTTCATAAAGAATATTACAATGGTCCTTAAAAAAATTAATTACACAGACTTTTTGCGCTAAACATGAAATAGAAATCAAATTTCTGCTTAAAGCAGGCACGTAGTAATAATTCCTATGTACTAAATCTAAACCAGACGGTAGTTGAAGAGGATAGGTTCCCACGGCCATAGCAGCAACTCTTGCTCTATTTTCGATGCATAGGATCATCTAACCATCCCTCAGCCTCCTGCTATCCTCAAGATCCTGCATGGAAGTGCATAAATGAGCACTAGAACCAGAGTCAAGCACCCAACTGGATGCAGAAGAAATCATAAGGTTACATTCAATAACAAGCATACTTTCAGAAGGACCTGTCTCCTTTTTATTCTTCAAGGTGGTCAGGTATATAGGGCAATTCCGCTTCTAGTGGCCATCAGTATTACAATGGAAATACTTTCTTTTGTCAGCAGCCTTCTTCTTCAGCTCTGTCTTTTTTTTCTTTCCACCTTCTGTCTTTTCACAGACTTCTTCTTCTTTCCAAAAGACTTTCTCTTGAAAGAAGTCCATTCCATAGCATGTACTTAGCTTTTAGAACCTTTCATAGAAACCTCAGTAATAACCAGCATGTTCTAAGTTCGGCCAGAGTACTTTGAAGTTTATGCATATGGTAGTTCATGATGAATTGCCCATACGCATCAGTCAAGGATTGTAGAATTATGTGATTCTGTAGATCCTGATCTAACTTCACTCCGAGCTTCTTAAGCACTTCTAAGTTTTGATTATCATCAGACAATGATCTTGGACTGACTGCCCATCATGCATTTTAGCCTTAAAAAGTTGTTTAGTGACCTGATATTTGGCTGCACGACTCTGATCATCAAACAACTCTTACAGACGAGCTAACATTTGGTGGGCAGTCTTGATATCTTCATGTTGGTGCTTAAGCTCATCAGACATCGAGCCCAACATGTAGTATCTGACCTTGTTATCTTCATCCATCCATTTGTTAAGAGATGCTCTCTGTTCAACGAATGGACGGGATGGTAAGATGGGGGGATCTTGGTCCAATACATGAGTTAACTTCTCAAAACCCAAAATTGATTTTAAAGTTTTCAGAGCCAATCCTTGTAATTAGGTCCGGTCAGTCTATGGGTGTCTAGGATATGGGCTAGTGGGTTAGATGTAGATATTTTTTTGTAGAGAGTCAAAGTTTCTAGTTAGATTTTATAATTAAGACTTGATCAATTTGTTTAGGGCTTTGATTTTTAAACAAATTAGCTTCCACTATTTTCTCGAATCCCTATACTTTCTTTGTAGAGATGCAAAAATCTCCATGATTAATGATTTCTAGTGGATGGTGTAGTCCCACCAACTGACTCATCACCTCACCTAACAGTTATTGGATGATGGGTTAGCCAATGAGTGAACAACTCTTGTTCCAATGATTCTCTAATCATGGTGCACCCAAACTTGGTCTCTAATTCATGAATCTCACCATGCCGAAAATATTGATCCACTCCTTAGTTAAGTCAGACCCACCATTTGCATAGATTGGATTCCTAATTGGGTCTCTCATCGTATCCAAAATATTGAGCCCAATCCATCCTCCAGCCCGTAGCATCCAATGCCTAATAGACATGGTTGCATCTTTTCGGTGCAACTGAACCACTGTGATCCAGCCAAGAACAATCAACCCCAAGAAGGGCCCGCACATCTACAATGGTGGAAGACCTTAGACTTAATATTTTCTTAGGAAGATTTGATTTTGGTTTCTTTAAAGTTAACTTGACATAGTCATAATCATTATGACTAACGTAGTGTCATGGATTAGCTCGGATTATTATTCACCTCAGATCAGGACTGAGCCAACAAATATGGTCAGGTAAGTAAGATAGGTGGAAGGGATATGCCATTAACTCGATAAGAATGCATTCGAGTTGAGTAGCTCTCAATTAAAAATTAGTCAGTCGTATCTGTCAAACTTATCTTAGACACCAAATTATTGAGCCAGAACCAATCAGATTAGCCTATAATCCAAACTCTAACCACTGAGCCTAATTAGGTCTTAACTTGATCGACCACTCATGTGACTCAACCATGACCCAGACTTAATCCTATTAGGCTAGTCAATTTAAGCACTCTTGATCCCATCTAACCGACTCTTAATTCAATTTGATCAACCGCTAGACCTATTTGAGCTCCCCAAGCTCGAACCCAATTTTATGAATATGTCATAGATCTAAAATTCTTAATTTTTGATCTAATATATTTCATAATCTTAATTTTTAATTAAGTTTAGGATTCATAAATAAAACATGTAAATAAAATCTTAGGATTTTAGGATCTAGGGTTTTACAAAAAATAAGTTTTTAATTTTTGATTAAGGACGAACGCGTAGCACCCCTACACATCATAAGAACACCCCATTGAATGAAAGAAGAGAATCTTTAAATCCTTCTTTGTTCTTATGACTGGACGGGCAAGGAAAATGCCTTAATCAAAAATATGATGAATCTACAAAACTAGTTAGATCTACATATATATCATATATATAAAATTGATCTAACTTAAAAATATATTTTGCATACATCTCATGTATCATATCATGCATATTTCTAGATCTAAATTATCTCATAAATATCTAAAAAATAAAATTTATATTTGATCATATCAAATTAAATTTATTCTGGACAACTTTATAGAACTATTCTATAACTAGTCTAAACATGCATCTAGCATATCTCATATGAAGAAAATTAAATAAATTTATTTTTTTATTTTTTAGATCAAATTATAATATTTATAATATTAAAAAATAGTAAATAAATAGATCTAAAATCATAATTAATTAAATTAAAACTATGATCATCCTAGACTATATATAGAATAATTCTATTCCTAGTTCAATTATTCATCTCATACATCTTAGATCTAGATTATTTAATTTTCCTAATTTTTAATTTTAGATCTAATTACATCTAATGTGATATCTAAAATCATCTAATTATTAGATCAAAATATATTAAAATGAGATTTAAATAATTATGGAACCTGGCTCTGATACCAGTTGAAGGGAAAATCCTATTTTTCGGATCAAATTCGTTCAGATTTGATTAGATTAAGAGAGATATTTTAAAATTTTATTTTTAGATCTAAATCAGATACAAAACTCTTTAGATTTAATTTTATTAATTTAATAAAAATAAAATAAAAATAAAATAAATTAAATCTAATTTAATTATACCTTGTTATGGATAATCCTATTACCATATGATGATTCCGATGTTTGCTTGAGATTCTGGATGTAACCACACAAGCAGCTAGCCTCTACCAGTATCCACTCGAGCAGGATCTAGAGATCCTCTCTTTTGCAATCTATACTCCAAAGATTAGATCTAGATCTGATCTTAAAGATCTTCAAAATATCTGAGCATGGAGAGGGGAGAGAGAATCTGAGGGAGGTATGGAGAAGAAGAGAGAGGGGCTATGTGGCATGGGCAAAGGGCAGATGCTCTCAATCTTAGGCGCACATAGGGTTTATATAGACCCTATTGCACCATACAGTGTCACATCATTCCAACCAATCATGGCTCTTTGTATAATCAGATCTAAATCTAATTGATAGGATGACATCATCTGATCCAATCATATTAGAGTTCCTCACAAACCACCTTAGGTGGAGCCAAGATTGGTCAAAGAAGAGTCTTTGGCGCCACCAAAGTAGAGAGCATGAAGCAACTGGAGTCCCATACGGATGGGACTCCAATCTTTATCCTCTTTGGGCACACGCCTCATTAAGCATGCACCCCCTCCCTTTCCTCCTTTTAGTAGGGGGACAAAGCTCCATCTACTCTTCTATGGGTGCATGACACATGGGCAAATGTCTAAGTGTCAAAGGTCAATGCTTGACTAAAGTCAAAGAACAAGACTTAACAGATGATGAAAAATGGCAGGTATTGTCTCAAATTTATCTTATAAATTAAGACAACCCTTTTCTGATCTAGACAAGCTCCAGTCATACCATGTAAAGGTTTTTGAGTGAGTCCAAACATATTTGGCTCAGTCGAGATAATTTTTAATAATTGTTGAAGGAGAACATTAGGCTCAATCGTGTGCTAGCATGATTTTTTTGAACCTAATTAAATCTTATTCAAATCAATTGAATAGGGTTAGTCCAATTGATGATATCCAGATCCAAACCCTTATTTGTGTGATTCAGTTAGGTTTAGTTCTATATGATAATGGGAATATGTCATGATCTCTATCATCGACATCATCGAAACTACCTTTCGATGGATCAGAACTTTTCTGATTCAGACAACTAGAATGATCGATCATCCAAATCATTCTAATTGCTCCCAAAATCCACCTAGTGACACCTAGCAGTATATGGTGGCAACCCATCAGAACTAAAAATGAACCTCTTCAGTGTAGCTACCTGTGTGATTAAGTTCTTCTATCTTGAGCCCGATCAGATTAGGGTTAAGGTGAACTCGTCAAATCCTAATTTTCATCATATGAATTAATCATTCGATTCAAGTCCAATGTGAAAATCCTAAATAGAAACTCTTTCTATTATTATTTCACTTCTGCCATGGCCATGGGCTTATGGACTTGATTCTCATGATCATCATAGGGCTGCTCCTCATCTACCACCGAGGTAGATAGATTCCCCTCTTGGTGCAATCCAATTCCTACAATGAACATGCTATAGCCAACATACACCTCAGGATTTTGAATGGCTAGGAGATCGAGTTATGGTGTAGTCAAACTATAACACCCTCAAGGTGAACTATCGATGCACCTCAGGTCAAAGAACCAGACACACCACTGCAGCATCGAGTCAGTCATTGACGAGAAGGTAGACTTTCTAATGACTACTCGAGGTGGTCACGCTCAGTGCCCTCATTCTCTAATGAGTACCTGTACTCTCGCTCTGGTGTCTCCACACCATAGACTCAAGACTCATCTACTAAAAGAAGTGATTGTACACCAACCTTTTCCGGATCAATCACCATCCTCATGATGATCCTATGGTCGAGAGCATTTTATGAGTTAATAATAAATTCATGTCTTAAATTTTCAACTCTTGAAAATATGAACTATTATTACCATTAACTCAAGGGATGTATCACAGACACTTTCAAATACATACACTGTGATAGAAAATAATCTATTTTATTATTTATAGTCAAAATTATAATTTTGCCATTAGATGTGTATTACAAGTGTTAGCCAATTCTATCTTCTAGGGCACACATATCTAATAGTACTGCCTCTATCATCGTGACCACGGTCATAATATAGAAGAATGTATCTAGCTCCAAGATGAGATCGAGGAGCTCATCAAGCGAGGCAGGCTTGGTCGATTCCTATGGCATCGACCCGAATGAAGAGAGGATCGACCAAGGGCACTATCGCAACCTGAGCCACCGAGGGGAGAGGAGTGGTAGGTAGATTGGCCACCCCTCGGCATCATCAACACCATCTCTGGGGGACTTTGGTGAGGGGAGGCTAGTAGATCAGTGGAGCTTGAGAAGAGATGGAGAACTGAGAAGCCTATCACTTTTACCAATGAGGATGCCCAAGAAGTTCGGTTCCTTCATAATGACATGGTTGTAATCTCTTTAAACATTACTGACTATGATGTGCACCACATTCTGATAGATAATGGAAGCTCTACTGATGTTTTATTTTATGATGCTTTCTTAAAAATATCTTTACCTAATAACCACTTGGGATCTACGAAATCTCCATTGGTAGGCTTCACTGACGATGCCATGCTAGTTGAGAGCATAATAACTCTGACTATGACTGCAGGGCAACGTCCGAAGCTGGCCAAAGCACAGGTCGATTTTCTAGTTGTAAAGCCCCATCAGCCTACAATGTTATTCTTGGCTGACCTGGTTTGAACGCACTTCGAGCTATGGTATCAACTTATTATTTAAAGATGAAGTTTTCGATGAGCTACAAAATTGGAGAGATTAGAGGAGATCAGGCCTTGGTAAGACAGTATTACTCCATGGCCCTACAAAAAAATCCCCAGCCCGACCTTTGCCCTATTGATGGACTGGATGTCCGCGATGACCTTACTGCGGAGCTGAGCGAGCCTATGGAAGACCTCATTTTCGTCCCATTGAATGATGGAAATGCAGAGCACACTATGCAAATCAGCTCCAACTTGGGGGATGAGGTTCGAGAGCAACTCATTGCCTTCCTTAAGAAGAACATGGACGTCTTCGCCTAAACCCCAATGGATATGCTGGGGATTGATGCCGAGGTCATGAAACATTGGCTGACTGCTGATCCCAAGTGTTGGCCAGTGAAAGAGAAGATGCACAGCCATGCTCCAGAGTGGTAGAAAGTGATTGCAGAGGAAGTCGACAAGCTCCTCAAGGGAATACATCCAGAAAGATAACTACCCAAATTGGGTCTCCAATATGGTGCTCGTCAAAAAGACGAACGGCAAGTGGAGGATGTGTATAGACTTTAAAATACTAAATAAAGCTTGCCCAAAAGATAGCTACCCCCTACCCAAGATTGATCAACTGGTGAATGTAACCTCAGGCCACGAGCTCCTCACCTTCATGGATGCCTTTTTCGACTATAACTAAATTCAGATGGCGCTAGAGGATGAGGAGAAAATTACTTTTATTACTGACCGTGGTCTTTACTATTATAGGGTTATGCCTTTCAGACTCAAGAATGCAGGGGCAACATACCAGTACATGGTCAACAAAATCTTTAGAACGTAGATTTATCGAAATATGAAGGTGTATGTGGATGACATACTCGTCAAGAGTCGAGTTTCAATAAATCACATCACCGATCTCGAAGAGATATTCAGTGTACTTAAAAAGTATAAGATGAAGCTGAACTTAATCAAGTGCACCTTCAATGTAACCTCGGGAAAGTCTTTGGGATTTATGGTGTTGAGGCATGGGATTGAGGCAAATCCAAAGAAAATTTAGGCTATTCAAATGATGACCACTCCAAAAATAATTAAAGAAGTTCAGCGCCTAACTAAAAAAAATGGCATCCCTAAATCGTTTTATCTCGAGATCGATCAAACGATGCATGTCCTTCTTTCAAGTTCTCAAGTAGCTAAAGAGCTTTTGCTGGATGACGGAATGCCAACAGGCATTCGAGGAGTTTAAAAACAACCTCAGCTCATCCCCACTACTGGCAAAGCCTGAGCCTGGAGAAGAATTATTCTTATACCTAGCAGTCTCTCCAGTAGCCCTAACAGTAATCCTGGTCAAGGAGGAAATGAAAGTGCAGTGGCTGGTCTACTACATAAGTCGAATCCTGAGAGATGCAGAGATCAGATACTCTAAGTTAGAAAAATTGACTTACTATCTTCTAATTGCTGCCAGGAGACTCCGACCTTACTTTCAGGGGCACACCATAACTGTCCTCACGGATCAACTAATTAAAGCAGTCCTTCATCAAACCGATGCCTTCAAAAGAATCACAAAATGGGCAATTGAGCTTACAAAATTTGACATCAACTACCAACCTTAGTCGTTGATCAAAACCCAGATATTAGCAGATTTTGTAGTAGAATGCACCATTCCAGATGAAGTCGAGCTTGAACAAAATGAAACTGGCATCCCATGATTGCAACCAAGCCACCTCGAAGAGAGTGCCAACCTTCCCAATGATTTTTGGATCCTGTACGTGGATGGTTCATCCAACATTACTAGAGCAGGCATGGGGTTGGTCTTGGTTAATGTAGGTGGTGTGGTGCTCCCAAGCCTTAGGAGGCCACGGGTGGGGCCAAGATGAGGGCTCTGGGGAGGCTAGGATAGGTGTGGTCCTAGGGCTAGGATAGGAGTTGTCCTAGGATGGAGGTGGCATGTAGCTCTTCACGAGCTTGAGGTTCAGGTATTGAGGGACTTAAGGGGCTTGGTTGGTGCTTCGAAGATCTAAAATTCAAGGTGGAGCAAGAAACCAAAGTTGGAGAATCAAGACTGTAAAAAGGATATTTTTTGCAGGTTAGCTGGCTCAGTCTAAAATAGGGTCGGCTAAGTCTTAGAGCATAGGCAAAATAGAGAGCTGAGCATTCGAGACTATTGGCATGGCACAGGACTGGGTTGGCTTAGTTCTAGACTGAGCCAACCTAGTAGAACTTAGCTGGCTCAGTGCGCGAGCAGAGTTACCTGAGGGTCTGGTTTGGGCTAGGGTTTGGATTGATCCTAAGGATCTTAAGGTCAGGTTTGAGAGGTCTTAAGGAAATTAATTCATGTATGGGTTGGGATTAGATCCAGGGGACGAGAGCATGTGAGACTTAGGCCCGGTGAGTGCTTTCATGTATTGAGTTAGCCTAAGGGAGTTTTTGAGCTGGGGTTTATTTGGATTCATATGAGAACTCTAGGGTATATAAACCAGGACATTGTAACTTTGATAAGAAGAAGTTAATACAATTGAGTTTTTCTCCCTAACTTTCTTCTCTCTTTTATCTGATTCCAACACCAAAATCCTAGCTTCTCTCATCTTTTTTAGATCTTCTTCAGTTTGCTGGATTAACACTCAGATTCACACAAGAGATCGGATCTATGGCTATGGCTCCGAGCAGCCATAGAAATAACAATTGATATCATAGCTAGGTTGAGCATGAAGGAGGAAGAAGATCAGTTTTTAGCAGAGATCAGCAGTAAGATTAAGATCTAAAGACTTTCTTCAGGCTTCATGAGGAAGGAAGAGATCACAGGACTGCTGTTCACCATCCTTAGTCAAGGTATTTCTCAGATTTATCTATTTGCTATTATTTGATTTGGATTGGTCATGAAGAACAGTGGATTAAAGGTAGGATTAAAAAAGTTTGATGGAAAGAAAAATTTCATGATGTGGATGGTAAGGGTGGTGGATCTATTGGTTCAGATAAGATTCGATTCGGACTTGAAAGATAGGTCAGAGGAGATCACGGACAAGGAGTGGGTGTCCTTGAAGAAAAGGGCATGTGCCACGATTAGGGCTTGTTTGGTGGATGAGATTTTGTATGGTGTATTGGATGAGAGAACACCCAAGGGATTATGATTTAGTTTGTAGCAGTTGCACATGGGGAAGAACATGTGCAATAAGTTGATGCTGAAGAAGCAATTGTACAGCCTTCGGATGTAGGAGGGTGAGGATGTTGCGGGGCATATTCAGCAGTTCGACCAAATGAGCATGGACTTGCTCAATATAGGGATGGATTTAGAAGAGGAGGATAAGAGTCTATTGTTGCTGTGCTCACCATCGGAGAGCTTCGATCCATTGGTGACAACTTTATTGTATGGTAAGGAGACATTGGTATACGAGGAGATCGTATCAGTGCTCAAGTCTAACGAGCAGCAAAAATGGATGACAAAGAGGGAAGTCTTCCAAGAGAGTCTTGTGGTTTCAGAGAAGCATAGAAAATGAAAGAAGAAGGGAAAACAAAGAGGCAACAAGGGATCCAAGAGATGCTTCAAGTGCAGAGAAGCAAGGCACTTTAAGCGAAAATGTCCACTTTGAAAGAAGTATAAAGGAGGAGAAAGCTCGGATTCCATCAGTATAATTACTGAAAGTAAAGATTCGAATAAAATCTTGGTGGTCTTAGAGGAGTCCACAGGATACGGTGTATCTAAGATGGTTTCAGATAGGTCTGTGGAGTGTAGAGGGTTCGAAGGATCAGCGATGGTATTCGATGTACAGTGGCAGGCCCAGTAGTGCAGCGTTGGGTGGTTGGCCTTGGAGGACTTGGAGACAAAGTCGGCTTCTATGACATCAGGGGGACTTCAGCTCCAGATGGAGGACTGAGCAGAGGTGGCTTCACGGGTGGAGGAAGCTATGACATGGGTTCAAAGCGAAGGGGGTGTAGAGGAAGGACCTATATCCCACCACCAGTGCTAGGGCTGTGCAGATCTAGGTGGAGAGGATTGTGCAGGAAGATAGGCATGGCTCTGAGAGGACAGCATTAGATGGAGCATCAGGATATGCGGTAAGTGCCTGTAAAGGAACATTGCATGATCTCTAGGAAAGTTTTGGATAAGTGATGCAGCTGCCAAGCAGAAGGATACCTATAACTTTAAAGCTGGTGTAGAGAAATAGGCCAAGGACTTTAGCGGTGGAGGTGGTCATCATGAAGGCCTTAAAGGAAGCTCAGCAGCTGAAGAAGAATGGCAATGACAAGATGAGCACGAGGCGCTATCAGGACATACAGGGACAACAAGATCGTGCAAGAGGATGTTGCCAGGTGTGCCAAGGCTTGGGCGCACCAAGATGGAGATTGTAGGTGGTGTGGTGCTCCCAAGCCTTAGGAGGCCATGGGCGGAGCCAGGGTGAGGGCTCTGGGGAGGCTATGACAGGTGTGGTCCTAGGGCTAGGATAGAAGTTATCCTAGGGTGGAGGCAGCATGTAGCTCTTCATGAACTTGAGGTTCAGGTATTGATGGCCTCAAGGGACTTGGTTGGTACTTCGGAGACCTTAGATTCAAGGTGGAGCAAGGAACCAAAGTTGGAGAATAAAGACTATAGAAAGGACATTTTTTGTCGGTTAGCTGGCTTAATCCAAATTTGGGTCGACTAAGTCTCAGAGCATAGAAAAAATAGAGAGCTAAGTATTCAGAACTGCTGGCATGGCTTAGGACTGGGCTGGCTCGGTTCTGGACTGAGCCGACCCAGTGGAACTTAGCCAGCTCAGTGCGCAGGCAGAGTTATGCATGGGTCTATTTTGGGCTAGGGTCTGGGTTGATCCTAGAGATCTTAAGGCCTAGCTTGAAAGGTCTTAAGGGGGCTAATTCATGTATGGATTGGGATTAGATCCAGAGGATGAGGGCATGTGAGACTTGGGCTTGATGAGTGCTTTCATGTATTAGTTTAGCCTAAGGGAGTTTTTGAGCTGGGGTTTGTTAGGATTCATATGGAAACTCTAGGGTATATAAATCAGGAAATTGTAACTTTTACAAGAAGTGAATACAATTGAGCTTTTCTTCCTAACTCTCTTCTCTCTGCTCTCTAGTTCGAACATCGAAATCATAGCTTCTCTCATCTTTTTTAGATCTTTTTTAGTTTGCTGGATTAACACCCAGGTTCACGCAAGAGATCGAACCTATGGCTGTGGCTCCGAGCAGCCGTAGGAACAACAGTTAACCTCAAGGGAGTTGTCACCGAATATATGCTATGCTTCAAATTTTCTGCAACTTATAATGGAGCCGAATATGAAGCTCTAATCGTTGGGTTAAAAATAGCAAAATAGTTAGAGGCAAACCGACTCCAAGTTTTTAGTGATTTTTAGCTGGTGGTCGGACAGGTTAGTGGTAGCTATGATGTCCGAGAGCAAATCATGATGAAATCTCTTGAGAAAGTAAAGAACTTGACTTCGACCTTCAATAGTTTTAGCATTCAAGAGATTTTGAGGGCAGAAAATAAGAGAGCTGACCTTCTTTCTCAATTGGCCACTTTAGTCCCATCCGAACTGTCTAAAGAAGTATTTTTTGAAATTCTAAAGTACTCAAGCTCAAAGGAGTTGCAGCTTGTTATGCAGGTTGAGTACGAGCCAAGTTGGATCGACCCGCTAGTTGCCTACCTCAAGGATGGAGCTCTTCCTCATGATCTGAAAGAAGCTCAAAAATTCAGGAATCAAGCTTTTCGGTATGTTCTGTTTGAAGGCAAGCTGTATAAAAGGTCGTATTCTCTACTGCTCTTAAGATATCTCCGACCTTCAGAGATCGACTTCGCATTATAAAAAGTGCATGAGAAAATTTGCGAAAGTCATGTAGGAGCTAGATTCCTATCATAAAGACTACTTCGGCAGGGGTACTATTGGCGAACTTTATACCAAGACTCTATAGAGTATGTCAAGAAATGTGATCACTATTAGAGAAATGCAAACATACAAAAACAGTCAACCTCTAAGCTTACTCCAATAAGCGCACCTTGGCCATTCGCGTAGTGGGGAATGGATATACTTGGCCCCTTTCCAATAGCATACAGACAATGAAAGTTCCTCTTGATTGCGATCGACTATTTTACCAAATTGATCGAGGCCGAATCATTAGAAAAAATTACTGAGGTCAAGATACAGAATTTCGTTTGAAAGTCAATCATCTATCGGTTTGGTCTGTCCCAAACTCTCATAATGGATAATGGACGACAGTTTGCTGGGATGAGGTTCACTGAGTTCTACGAAGATCTAAACATCTCCCATCACTTTACCTCAGTGGCCCATCCACAAGATTTCTCATTTCTAATGAGAAAAAAAGAGAAGATAGTCTTCTGATATACGTGCGATGTTGTCGTTAAGACACCGTGTTTATCAGTTTAATCCGACTTCTTAAAATCATTAAAATATGCGTAGATAGTAGTGAGTCGGGTCGAATCCACAGGGAAGGTAGTGTTTTTAGATTTGAAATCTTTGATTTTTGAAAAGAAAAAGAAAAAGATTTGAAAGTTTTGGAATCAAAAGTGAAGTCGGAAAATTAAAAAATAAAAATTAAAAGATGCAGAAATTTAAACTTGGTACTAAGATCTACTAGTTAGATCTTAGCATCTACTTGCAAAGCAAAAATAAAGTGCAGAAATAATTAAATATAAAAATTAAAAATTAAAAAGCAAGAAATTAAAAATGCAAAAATAAAATTTTTATTAATTAAAATTTTAGAATTTAAATACATAAAATTTAAAAAAAAAAAATAAAATAAAATAGCCTGATCTCTGATCTTGGATCGGCATTGGCAGAAAGATGGTGTAGAAGCTCGGCTCTTCTTCTCGGCACCCGTTGCTTCGAAGCAGCCTTTAACCCATAGCCTGGCTTCGCCCTGTACCAAAGCTTCACCTTGATCGGAGATGTTGTTAATTTCTGATGGCCTGGGGTCCTTTTTATAGAGCTAGGAGGGCTGGATATTTTTTCTAAAGGCAATATGGGACTAATAATGCCTTTGTAATCATCAAAATACAAAGAAATTTGGATAAAATTTGAATCAAAAATAGCTCTGATATGACTCTGATAAATCTGATAAAATCCAGCCATTCAATAGGAATCCAACGGTCCAAAAATCATCAAAATCGGATGCAGATAAGCTCAGATCGGGTCGGATTAAATTCTGGCCGTTGGATCGCGCTTGATCGAGGAAATCTGGCCGCAAATCATGCTTCGGGAGTCTTGATCACCGCCGGCAGCATTCTGGACCGTCGGATCATCGCCTGGATCGAGCGCTGCCGTCCGATGGTGATCCGTGATGTTTGTAATCTGAATAAAATTCGGAAGCAACCACAGCCGTCCGATCCTGACCGCAAACAACCACATCCGTCCGATCGCGCAATAACTGTTCCCATGGACCGCGTGGACCGGCCGCACCGCACACCGCAACCAATCAGCGCCGCTGTTGTCGAGTGAAAAGACTAAATTACCCTTGTGAGCCGCGATAAATTTCTGTAGACCCTTTAAGGGGTCTAGGTCCACCACGTGGCAATCTCTGATTCGCCGGAATTTTGCTGAGCTGGCGGTCCACGCCTGGATCGTGGACCGGCTGATGGCTTCAATGGCTGAGTCGGCTTGATGGCTTGGCTTGGCTTGGTGGCTCGGCTTGCGGAGCCGGCTGAGCCATTTTTTTTTTTTATTTAATTTTTATTTATTTTATATTTTTAAAAATTCATATCTTTTCCATTTTAGCTCCGTTTTACTTGAAATTTATTTCGTTGTGATCAAAAAAATGAGCTCTTTCTATTGATAATAAAATTTTATTTTTTAATTTTTATTATTTTTTATTAATTTTAATTAATTTTTTAATTAATAAAAATATGAATTTTTTCAAAAATTAT
Organism: Cocos nucifera; assembly: GCA_006176705.1. Lineage (NCBI taxonomy): Eukaryota > Viridiplantae > Streptophyta > Magnoliopsida > Arecales > Arecaceae > Cocos > Cocos nucifera. The sequence continues at coordinate 237,378 of QRFJ01000334.1, read as the reverse complement.
ATATAAATTGATTATTAATTCTTAAAAATTAATATAAATTAATTAATAAATTAATACTTTTATTGGATGAATTTATGATACTTATCACACCCCCCAACTTAAGCTTTGCTCGTCCTCGAGTAAAGAAAGAATTTAGTTTTAAATACCTTTTAACTTTAGAGTTTCGAATTTTACCTAAGCAATTTTCAAAATGGCCATTGATATTCAGTAGAGCTTAAATGAGATATATCATTGGGGTATTAATACTTATCAATAGAAAAATTAAGTAAAGAACATTAAATTTTTCAGAACTTTTTCTAAATTATTCCACTTTTATCTCTGATTTGTCTAAACTTTCATATAGGCAGGTGTATTGCTACTTCCATCCTTCATTTATTAATTTTTATTTTCACATTGCCCACTTTTTGATGCGAATATCATTGCTTACTTAGGCAACGGGACCCGGTTACTCGGTGGGAAACCAATGTTTTTTTTTTTTTTTTTTTTTTTTTTTTTTTAACGTTGTACCACTATTGAGTGTCTTAACTCCTTAAGCTTTCTATTTGATCCATGTAGCGAGTCTTGGGCCAATGACTCCCAAACCAGTTGGCTTTAGGGCACTAGGTATAGAATACCCCTCGGGCTTACTAGCTCGAATCAAATAGGCTACGAGTTAAGACTAGCTTTACAACGAGCTTCTTTGCCCTTCCCACCTTTTGACGCGAAACTCAATGCTTGCTTAGGCAAAGAGGCCCGGTTACTCAGTGAGAAGTACTTGGAAACTATTTTATTAAAATAAATTTTTATATGAAGAAACGTATAGTTACCCTACACAAGCCTATAAAAAGTAGACTTTTCTTTGATGCTAGTAGAAATAATTAGAAATGCTCCAAGAAAATTTTTTTTATGTTCTGGACTTAACTCTTTATTGAATTTTCTTAATACTTGATTCCTCAATATCTCATAGATTCTCTAATCTGTGCATCAATTTTTTTTTAAAAATGCTTAGTTTAATTCGATTCTTAAGCATAATCAAGTATCTAAATACTAAATACTAACTTTTTCGAGGACTTAAAATTTTAAAATTTTTATTTTTCTCTCCCCCCAACTTAATCGACATTGTCCTCAATGGAGAAGAAAAAATAAAGGATGTAATAAAAAAACATGGAAGAATACACCTAACTCTTTATTTATTTATTTATTTATTTTTTTTGGTCCAGCACATGCCTTTACAAATTTGAGCTCTCCCTCCAACTTATTCAAATTATCCTAAAAAGAAAAATAAGATAAATTAGATAAAAACTAAATATTGGGTTGCCTCCCAACAAGCGCTAAGTTTACCGTCTTCAGCCAGACACAATGTAGCTCACTATCCTGTGTCGAATATTGGATTGACAAATTCCAATGGTTTTGGATTGCCAATCTCAGAAAGTTGATTTTTAATCCCATTATTGATATATTCACTGTTAATTTTTAGGGATATAATTTATGATTCCATTCTCAGACCCATGTTTATTAAGAATTTCTCCTATTTGTTTCTTCTAAAATGCTCATGAATTGTGTTGATTGGTTGATCAATGGGTTTTGAATGGTGACACCTGATCAATGATGTGAACCTGTTCCAAGCTTTGTAAGGTGATATAGAACTATTCACATGTTCTAAGGGGTTTCTACACCTTCGACCTATCCGGCCACCAGGTTTCATTGCTTGATGGTCACTTCGATTGGTATAGAAATTTATTCCTATGCTACCGACTTAGGTTCGAACCTATGAGGTCACACATATTAGAACTTATGATCTGATTGGATGCTTGATCAATGATTAAGAATCGTTTTACGGTTAAATAATCAATACGATTGTTGTTTAATCTAGTGCAAGTATTGCAGGAGGATCGATTAGCAATTAGATTGCTAATTAACTTAATTTGATTAAGCCAATAGACTACGATTAAGTCTAATTAAATATAATTTAATTAAATTTAGTTTGGACTTGATTGGATCAAGTTCAATTGGTTTATTGGATAAGCCAAGTGCAAAGAAGAACTAGTCCTAGTCTAACTAGGACTCGGATTAACCCAATTTTTTAATTTAATTAGAAAATAAATCAAAATAAAATCTAATTTAATTTAATTTAATTAAGTTTTAAATAGATTAGGGCCTTATTTAATTAGGTTGGTTTAATCTTGATTTTATTTGGTTAAAAGATCTTGTTTGACCAAGTCGAAATAGGAGTCCTAGTGTGACTAGGACTCTCTATCTCCTTGCACCACCTTTGTCCCAATGCCCCCCATACCTATTTTTTATGTATTTTTCATGGAAAATCTCTTTCTTCCTAATTTTCATGCCTTCTCTCTCCCTCCACGTCATATTTGGAAGTTAGGTGGAAGACCAAGTTAAAGGAGGAATTGGTTTTGGTTAGGATTCTATGAGATAGAATCCTTATTGACTAAAACATCTTCCCTTGAGTGCCGCCCCATCTTTTAGTTAATTTTTCTCTTATTTTATGAAAATAATTTCTTTTTTTTTTGCTTCCTCCCTTGCTAGTCCATGCTAAAAATTATGGAGGAGGCACCCAAGAGTTGGGCGCCTTAACAACTTCCCATGTTTGGATATTCCTAGTCTAGAAATTTGACCTAACTTGGACTCTTCTTGTTCTCTATCTATTAAATGAATTTTATTCTAATTATTTTATGAAATATAGAGCTTTGGAATAGGTTTAGGGTGTACAAAAATTAAAGGAAGAGGGTCCTTGGGCGTTGGGGTTCCGTAGGCACCAAACTAGGTATCTAGGTGAGAGAAAAGAGAAGAAGAAGAGGGTCTTTCTCTAGGGCTGTTTTATTTTCAATCTCTCCTCCTTTATTTTGAGTTTCTTTTAGAGAGTCTCAGATCAGCAAACTCTCATCTTATTTTTCATATTTTGGAGAGTCTAAATTTTGAAGAAGGGAGCATCGGATCCATCGTCGAAGAAGGATCAGCACAGTACTAGCATGCTGTGCTGATTTTCTACATCAAATTTTAGATCAGAGATCGTAGGCTTGTATGGATGACTCCTAGAGGTCGGATACATGTGTGGCTCATGACTTCATCCTCAAGTCTGGATCAGCAAGTTAGAATGTCTAAACTTGCTGAAGCAATAGATATGATCTATAAACTTCATACCTGCATTTGATGTAGTGTAGATCTAGGTTGATTTGATCAATACTTTACTTTCTTATTTAATTTTAATTTTTAATTTAATATCATACCTTGATCATTTAATAGATCTGAGATCTAGGTGTGTACATGATTATTTAAATAAATTTTAGATTTATTAAAATCTTTTGCTACAAGATCTTGAAAAATTTTAAGATCTACCTATGAAATCCTAGATCTAATTTTTTCAATTGGTATCAGAGCCTAGGTTCTTATTATATTATTTTTGTGCTTATCTAGATTATTTCTTAGATTAGATTTAATTTATAATCTAATTATTAAATCTAAAAAAATAATAATAATAAAATATTTTAGATTGCACGGACTGCCATAAGGTTGTCCTACTATAAGGTTTATCCCTTACAGTGAATAGGTTGTCCTAGTACGTGTTGATCTAAAATATTGATCATAAAATTTTAGATTAGATCTAAAAAATTTTATGATCTGATTAAAAATATTTTAATCTAATTTTAATCATCATAAATATATTAGATTTGATCTAGGAAGATTTATAATTGATTATTATTGAAACTATTTCAATTTCATGAATTTGTTTAGGTTAGATCTAAAGTAGTTTTATGTTTATTTTACTTGCATATTGAAAAGAATCAAACATTTAACTTGGTTGATAGAACCATGTTGTAAAAATATTTTATAAATATGAAAATCATTTTCAAAAAGCCGAACCCCAATCCTCAGTCCAAAACTTAATTAAGAATTATGAAGTTGATTGATTAAGATCTAGGATTATGAATTGAAGATCCTAAGACACAAATCATAACACATTTGGTTAAATGGGTTAGTGGGAATTAGATCCATTAATTGGGTTAGACCTAGGGTTAGATTAAAGAATGGACTTAATTAGAGAATTGACTAAATCTAATCAATTGTTGTTTTAGATTAGATCAAGGATTCTTTAGATCAATTACAATAGTTGTAGTTGGTCAAGTCCATGTCTTTAACAAGACCTAAGATGGACTTGATTTTTGGCTACGCGGTCTAGCATGAACTGCTAGGTTAATCTAATTGATACTAATTAAATCAGTTGATGTCTAAGGTAAACCAAATCAGTAGTTTTTAATTGGTAGCCCGCTTACCTGGCCATTTTTTATGGTGTCTAAGGCAAGCCTGGTTGATCCTTCCATTGATCGAACTTACCTGGCCTCTTGGTGAGATTATGTTTTGATCGGATCGCTTGACTATTCAAGCTAACCCATGTCAGCTAGGTAAATTAGTTTGACTGATTTAGGTGCTCCTAGACCAGCCTATTAATGGTCTCCCTTAAGTTGACTTAGTGAAGTTAGTGGGAGGATCAAGACAAGTTGGTTAATCTGACCTACTCACTTCTATAAATAAATTTTCTAAAATTATTAGGTTCCTAAAATAAAATAGTTATATGATAACTGGATCGTAGCCTCCCATTAAAGTGGATGATAATGGATCCATCAGTTAGATAACCATTGGAGGCCCAAAGGCCTGGTGCTTATTGATGATGAAATTATCAGTCATTATATGATCTCTTGAATACATCTTTCTAAATGGTGGTCAGGTGGGCCAACCAAAGTTGAGCTTGATCATTCATTGGTTGGATGGGCCAAGTATGGTCATGTTAATGGTTGGACCTAACTAGACCCTTTTCTGAAAAGGCCAAAGCCAACTGATCAGGGCCTAGGATAAAATTTAATTACTAAAAACTATTTTAAAAAATAATTGATTATAAACCTATACTTAGATGTACATGGGTGGGCCAACCAAAGTTGGACTTGTGTATAGTCTATGTGGATTCTAGTACCCACTAAGAAATTAGGGTAATTCCTCGAATTGAAGGTAGAGGCTACTAATTCGAATAAAATAGTAGAAGAAACTTTTTGATTAAAGTCCAAATCTTTAGGTTTAATGAGTCAATTACTAATTAGATTTTGATTTTTCTTTGTGCAGACATGGCCACTTCTCTATCGCTCCGATCATTATTGGACAATGATAAGTTAGTGGGATCCAACTTCGGTAGCTAGTACCGAAAGTTGAAAATTAACCTGAAGCATGAACGGATCCTATATGTGCTAACAGATCCTGCACCTGAGGAGCCAGCTGCCAATGCACGTGGAACAGTCAGAGATACTTATCAAAAGTGGCTCAGTGATCGAACCATGGTGCATTGCATTATGCTGGCTGCAATGAGCAACGAGTTCAGTCACAAGTTTGAGACAGCTCAGTCAAATGAAATGCTCCAAGTACTAGAGGATTCTTTTGGCACACCCGATGACATTGAGAGGCATAAGACTAGTTGTGCCATCTTCAACGCTAGAATGTGGGATGGTGCCGCTGTCACTGATCATGTATTGTACATGATTGAGTTGATAGAGTGCTTGAGCAAGCTCGGCTTTTTCTTACACAAACAACTTAGAAATGATGCAATATTGAACTCACTGTCCAAGTCTTATCTTTCATTCCTTACACATTATAGAATGTCAAAGCCTAAAGTAGACTACTACGGGCTACTGGGGTTACTTTAGAACTTTGAGAAGGATCACCAACTCCATAAGGAGTCCGTGAACTTAGTGGGAGGTTCGTCTTCTCATTCTCAATCTTTTGAAAAAGAAAAGAAGAACAAAAGGAAGAAAGCCAAGAAGGTGCATGTTCATGCTAGGACACCTATACAGGCTTCGACTCCAAAGACGAAGCTCGATAAGAGTCAAGCTGAATAATTCTTTTGCAAGAAGCGAGGGCACTGGAAGAGAAACTGTCCTTAGTATATTACCTTCCTATATCCGAACAGACAAAGAAAGAAGCAAGCTATTGTTGGACAAGATATTTATATGATAATTTCTTATAATTTCTTTATTTATGATATTACTGACTGGGTATTGGATACCGGTAACTCTCACCATATTTTCAATTTGTTGCAAGGGGTTGAGGTCAATAGAAGATTCAAGCAAGATGAGAGATTCTTGAACGTTGGAGATGAAAGACCAATTCCAGCTTTAGAAATTTTGAAACTTGTATTTGAATCTCATACCATTGTTCTTAGTGATTATCATTTCTATCCTAGTTTCTTTTTAAATATCATTTCTATAGGCCTTTTGGCCATGAACAATTATGAAATTTCAATAAAGAAATGAGTTTGTAATGTCATTATGAATGGTGTTACTACTTTCTATGAACAATTGAACAATGGTATATATATGTTATCACAACCTATTAATGTAGTCTATTCTACTGGCAAACATCCTAGATAAGATAGTGTATCAGATATCTACTGATGGCACTATAGGCTAGGTCATATAAACAAGAATAGGATAAACATGTTGACTCAGGAGGAAATCCTCAAAGTTAATGATTATGAATCACTTCCATCCTATGAGTCCTATCTTCTTGATAAAATGACCAAGTCACCTTTCACTGGAAAAGGTGAAAGAGCCAATGAGCTCTTAGGTCTAGTACATACTAATGTATGTGGGCCAATGAGCATAAGTGCGAGAGGTGGATATGTCTATTTCATCACTTTCACAAATGATCTATCCAGATATGGATATGTCTATCTGATAAAACATAAGTCGAATTCTTTTGAAATATTCAAATGATTCCAAAGTGAAGTAGAAAAATGAACTAGAAAGAGTATTAAAACTTTTCAGTCTGACTGAGGAGGAGAATATCTTTCTGGTGAGTTTCTCGCATATCTAGGAGAGAATGGAATTCTCTCCTAATGGATTCCTCCTCGAATACCACAGCATAATAGTGTGTCTGAAAGGAGGAATCAAACTCTGTTAGACATGGTCTGATCCATGATGGAATTTGCCAGCTTGCCTATATCCTTCTGGAGATATATACTCAAATCAACTTGTTATCTATTAAATAGGATTTCAAGTAATTCCATAGTTAAAATCTCATATGAGATATGGATAGGACGTAAGCCAACACTTTAATACCTTAGGATTTGGGAGTGCCCAGCTTATGTCAAATGGTTAGTTACAGACAAACTTGGACCTAGGTCTGACAAGTGTACATTCATAAGGTACCTAAAAGAGATTAGAGGATACTATTTCTACCATGCTGATGAACAAAAGGTGTTCATCAGCCTTAGGGCAACCTTTTTGGAAAAGAAGTTTCTTGATGAAGGAACTATTGCCTCTAAGGTTGAACTTGATAAAATTCAATAGGTAGAAAGTCTGACATAAAATGTTGAACCTAAGTCGGATTTGATCAGATCAGATCCGAAGCCTAGTGAACCCACACAATTAAGGCAATTCGATAGAGTACCTCGCCATCTGGACAGATACTATGGATTCTTAATTCAGGATGGTGATCCCATCGAACTCGATGAGAATGATGAGAATCCGATCACTTATATCGATGCAATGTTGAGATCCGACTCTAAGAAATGGCTAGAAGCCATTAGATCTGAAATGGATTCTATGAAGGTCAATGATATGTAGACATTAGTTGACCCATCTGAAGGGGTTAAATCCATTGGGTGTAAATAGATCTTCAAAAGGAAGAGGGGCACAGATGGAAAGGTGGAGATCTATAAAGTCTATCTGATTGCTAAGAGGTATCGTCAATATTATGGTATTGACTATGACGAGACGTTCTCCCCCATGGCAATACTCAAGTCCATTCAGATCATGCTTGCCATTGCTGTCCATCTGGACCATGAGATCTAGTAGATGGATGTGAAGACAGCTTTTCTAAATGAAGAGCTGACCAAAGAGGTGTATATGATATAACCTAAAGGGTTCACATCTACAGATGAGTTCAAGGTGTGCAAGCTTCAAAGATCCATTTATGAATTGAAGTAGGCATCTCAAAGTTGGAATATGCATTTTGATAAAGTGATCAAAATGTATGGCTTTGTTAAGAATGGAGAACAACCCTGCATTTACAAATGGACAAATAGTCCAGTAGTGGTATTCCTTATTTTGTATATGGACCATATTCTCTTAATCGGAAATGACATCCCTACACTACAAGGAATAAAAGTCTGGTCGTCATCATAGTTCTTCATGAAGGACTTGGATGAAGCATCCTACATCCTAGGGATAAAAATCTATGGGGATAGATCTAAAAGGATGCTTGGTATGTTCTAATCTACATACATAGAAATTGTGCTGAAGAGGTTTAGCATGGAGAATTCCAAAAAGGACTATCTTCTGATAGGCCAAGAAATTTTGCTCTCTAAGAAGGATTGTCCAACAACTTCTGATGGGAGAGAGCGTATGAGTAAAATTTCATATGCTTCGGCAGTGGGATCTATTATGTATGCAATGATATGTATGAGATAAGATGTGACATACTCACTAAGAGTAGTGAGTAGATACCAGTCTGACCCTAGAGAAAATCACTGAAAGGTGGCTAAAACCATCCTTAAGTATTTGAGAAATACTAAGAACCAATGGTTGGTTTATGGTGAGTCAGATCTGAAGCTTGTGGGATTTACAGACTCCGACTTTCAATCTGATCATGATGATAGTAAAAGTGTGTCGGGGTATATCTTTACTCTAAATGGTGGAGCCATCTGCTAGAAAAGTTCCAAACAGCATACAATGGCTGACTCTATTTGTGAAGTAGAGTACATGGAAGCATCAGATGCGGCAAAGGAAGCTATGTGGTTGAGAAAGGTCATCATCGAGCTCAGAGTAGCATCCTCCATTGATGGTGCAGTCCTGCTCTATTGCGACAGCACTGGCGCCATAGCTCAAGTAAAGGAACCGAAGGCACACCAGCGAACAAAGCACATTCTGCGTTGCTTCTATTTGATCCATGAGATCATGGATCGTGGTGACGTCAACGTTCAGAAGATCGATGGAAAGAATAACCTAGCCGACCCCTTCACTAAAGCCCTAATAATCAAGGAGTTCGACAACAATAAGTCGAAGATGGGTATTAGATACTATGCCGAGTGGCTTTAGGATAACTTGGAGTTATTGGAAATTATGTCCCAAAGCCAATCATTAGCCTATTGGTGGTTGAGATATTGTAATTGATTTATTAATTAATGAAAAAAATTTTGGCATCATTTTTCATGATAAGTTTACATCTTCTAATGAACTCTATTATTGTGATGAAGTCCTTAGAACTATTTAGTTTCGATAAAGAGATGATTTATCGATTGGTCCTTAAATTTGTTCATGATCAAATTATAGGTTGTTAATTAGGATTACAGCATCTATTGAGCATAGGTCGCTATATGCTATACAAGTTGATTGTCCTTTTAACCAAGGTGTGTGAAGACACTGTTATGGCATACAGGTGAGATGTATGGGTACATCGTCATTGACCATGACCAACTCCAGAGCATTCTGCTATTGAGAATGTCTCTGATGGGATATAGGTATAAGTATCCCTTAGACCTGAGATCACCTCAGTGACTTGCAAGCAACTCACTATGCTTTGGTACCAAACTAACTAAATTTCTAATTTAGCAACGAAAGGCTTCTAGGCATAGTCAAGTACTTGCAAAGTTGGAGTGTGATCAAGATGGAATTGACCACTCCAAGTGTTGGAGAAGAATGTATCACTGTATTTCAATGTAGCAAAATCTTGGTCAGGGTAATCCATCAGATGGATTTGAAATTTTAAAATATAATGTGGACAACCTAATCAGAGTTGATAGTTGAACTCTGATATGTCCTAGGAGCATTGTGGTCAAGGGGATGAATTATATGAAAACTATATCCGCATGGGTTCTAAGCATGGTGTTCTACACCTTCGACCTATCCGACCGTCGGGTATCATTGCTAGACGGTCACTTTGATTGATACAGAAATTTATTCTGATGCTACTGACCTAAGTTCAGACCTATGAGGTCACACACATTAGAGCTTACGATCTAATCGAATGGTTGATCAATGATTAAGAATTGTTCTAGGGTTAAACAATCAATACGATTGATGTTTAACCTTATGCAAGTGTTGCAGGAGAATCAAATAGCAATTAAATTGCTAGTTAACTTAATTTGATTAAGCCAATAGACTAAGATTAAATCTAATTAAATATGATTTAGTTAGATTTACTTTGGGCTTGATTAGATCAAGTTCAATTATTTTATTGGATAAGCCAAGTGCAAGGAAGAACTAGTCCTAGTCTAACTAGGACTCGAATTAACCCAATTTCCTAATTTGATTAGAAAATAAACTAAAATTAAATCTAATTTAATTAAGTCCATAAATAGGTCAGGGCCTTATTTCATTGGCTTGGTTTAATCTTAATTTTATTTGGTTAAAAGATCTTGTTTGACCAAGTCAAAATAGGAGTCCTAGTATGACTAGGACTCCCTATCTCCTTGCTTCACCTTGGTCCCAACGCCCCCCATACCTATTTTTTAGGTATTTTTTATGAAAAATCTCTTTCTACCAAATTTTCATGCCCTCTCTCTCCCTCCATTTTATATTTGGAAGTTAGGTGGAAGACTAAGTCAAAGGAGGAATTGGTTTTGCTTAGGATTCTGTGAGATAGAATCCTTATTGACCAAAACATCTTCCCTTGAGTGCCAGCCCCTCTTTTAATTAATTCTTCTATGAAACTAATCTCCTTATAAAATTAATTCTTTTAATTAATTCTTCTCTTATTCTATGAAACTAATCTCCTTTTTTGTGCACCCTCCCTTGCTGGTCCATGCCAAAAATTATAGAGGAGGCACCCAAGAGTTGGGAACCGCAACAACTTCCCATGTTTGGATATTCCTAGTCTAAGAATTTGACCTAATTTGGACTCTTCTTTTGCCCTATTTATTGGATGAATTTTGTTCTAATTTTTTCATAAAATATAGAGCTTTGGGGTGTCCAAAAATCAGAGGAAGAGGGACCTTGGGCATGGGGGTTCCATAGACACCAAACTAGGTATCTAGGTGAGAGAAAAGAGAAGAAGAAGAGGGTCTTCTTCTAGGGCTGCTTTATTTTCAATCTCTCATTCTTTTTTTTGAGTTTTTTTTAGAGAGTCTCAGATTAGCAAACTCTCATCTTTCTTCTCATACTTAAGAGAGTCTAAATTTTAAAGAAGGAAGCATTGGATCAATCATCAAAGAAGGATCAGCACAGTACTAGCATGCTGTGCTAATTTCCTACATCGGACTTCAGATTAGAGATTGTAGGCTCGCGTGAATGACTCCTAGAGGTCGAACATGTATATGACTTATGACTTCATCCTCAAGCCCGGATCAGCAAGTTAGAACATCTAAACTTGCTCAGGTAATAGATATGATCTATAAACTTCATGCCTACATTTGGTGTATTGTAGATCTAGGTTGATTTGATCAACCCTTTACTTTCTTATTTAATTTTTATTTTTGATTTAATATCATGCCTTGATCATATAATAGATCTGAGATCTAGATGTTTGCATAGTTATTTAAATAAATTTTAGATTTATTTAAGTCTTCCATTGCAAGATCTTGAAAAGTTTCAAGATCTATCTATGAAATCCTAGATCTGGTTCCTTCGTATTATAGACATAGTTTTGGTATTAGGACCCATTTTGATAGTTTTGTATAGGTAAAATTTGGGTCTGAGCCTGTTGGGATGTCCAAGAAAAATTATGGTGGTTGCTTCAATCTGGATTATATGAATTTGAAAAAGGATCATTAATCAATTTGGAGTAACCTTGAGCAGCTTGAACTTATTCTTAGATAAAATGTGAAAACTATGCAACAATAGGACATTCATTCACATGATGGATTGGACTAGCATAAATAGAATAAAACTCTTGATAATTAGAAGGTGATGTGATTTATGCAAGAGATTATTGACCTAGGATTAGGAGTTGATCTAATTTCTGGGCAAGAAGGTCAACTTTATCTAATTTTTAGACTATTAGGTTCAAATCAGCCATCTGATTATCAGGTTTAATATAAATCAGCCATTCAATTATGTTCAACTAAATCAGTAAAAGTGATTTTCTATCGTGCATGTATTAGTGTAACCCTAATGTATGGTTCAAAATTTTTTAAATTTTTTTTAGAACTTTTTATATATATTTTTTTATTATATTATTATATTATTATATTATTATTTTTTAAAAAAAATAGTTTTTTAAAAATATTTTAAATATTTTTTTTAATTTAATTTAATTATTATTTTTAATATTTTTTAGTTAGTTTAATTTAATTTTTATTTAATTTTATTTTATTTTTAAAGAGAAAAAAAGAAAAAAAAATAAAAATTCTAAAGAATAGGTCCTAAGGAGTCTTAGAGCTAAGAAGTGAGAGAAGAATTAGTTTTAATTAGTGATAATGTTGGTTAGCAATCAAGTTGGTCAATCAATCCTGACTAAGGATTATTCTAGATCTAGACAGCTCCTAACTGTTAAGATCACCTTCAAGCCCTCCAAGTGTAAGATCAACCAATCAACTAGTTAGGTAAGTGTAAGGTCAGTGGAGATCCCCCCGTTGCTTGCCTTAGACACCAATTATACTTGGTCAGATAAGCTAATAGAATCAATTAAGTAACCACCTTCCTTCGGATCTAGTCATCCCTGAACCACTTGCCTAGACACCAGTCAAATTGACTAACCCTAACTTGGTTCAACTCTTAGGATTTCTTGTCCAATTGAGCTCGAGCTCCTAAGGTTGATGTCTAATTGATTTTAAAATTAAAGGCTTAGGTCAATACAGGATGCTGGTTGGTTATTTATGGATTAAGAAAGGGTGATCAAATCTCCACTTTATCTTATTTAATTGGGTGATACTCTTAATTTGATTTAATATAATATGCAAAAAAAAAATTTAGTCAAAGGGTTCTATACAATTTAAACTAGATGCATGCAACTAATTAAAGTTGAGATACTCATCTTATCTCCAGCAATAAAAAATGAATAAAAATAAAACTAATATGATGCATGCTTTAAGAAATTAAGGTTTCTAATCTTGTCATGAAGCTTTTAATTAGGTTTAAGTGGATATTTTTTTTAAAATTAATTTAAAAATAAAAAAAATAAAAAAAAGAAAGAGATCTAAGGTTAGGATTGATCTCACCAAACAGGATTGGAAGCTTTTCTTCCTTTTCTTTTTCTTTTCTTTTTTTTCTATAAAATAAATAAATAAAAAATTAGTAAGTAATATTTATAAAAAAAATTATAAAAAAAATCAAAAATTATTTATAATTTATCTAAAAAAAATAAAAAAATCAAAAATTTTAATTTTCATGCCTTTTTCAGCAATGACACCAAAAACTTGATAAAAGTGCGATGTTGTCGTTAAGACACCATATTTATCAATTTAATCCGACTGCTTAAAATAATTAAAAATATGTAGATAACAGTGAGTCGGATCGAATCCATAGGAAAGATAGTATTTTAGATTTAAAATCTTTGATTTTTTTTTAAAAAAAAATAAAAATAGAATTTGAAGTCAGAAATTAAAAATTAAAATTGCGAAGTGGAAGTTAAATTATGTAGAAAAGTAAACTTGGTACTAAGATCTACTAGTTAGATCTTAGCATCTACTTGCAGTAAAATAAAGAGTAATAATTAAAGTGCAGAAATTAAATTGCAATAAAAATAAAGAGCATGAAATTAAAGAGCATAAAAATAAATATTATATTAATTAAAAGATTCATAATTTAAATACATAAAATTTAAAAAAAGAAAGAAATTAAAATAGCCTGATCACTGATCTTGGATCGGCATCGGTAGAAAGATGGTGTAGAAGTCCAGCTCTTCTTCTCGGCACCCATTGCTTTGAAGCAGCCTCTAATCTAAATCTTGGGACTACCCTATACCAATGCTTCACCTTGATCGAAGATAATGAATTCTGGAGGTCTAAAGTCTTATTTATAGGTGTTGGAAGGCTGGAGAGTTTTTTTGTTGGCAACATGGGACTAAAGGACGTTTTAATCATCAAAATAGAAAGAAATCTAAAGGAAATTCATATTAAAAAGAGTCCTGAATGAATTTTATTGCTCTGGATGAAATCAGGTCATCAGATATGGATTAAATAGTCTAAAAAATACCAAAATCTAATGTGTATCAGCCCAGATTAGGTTGGATTAAATTTTGGCAGTCTAATTGCATTAATTAGGAGAAAATTTGATCGTCGGATCAAGTTTTGGGTGTTTTAATCAAGTGGAGAGCTTTCTGGATCATTGGATCATCTTTTAGGTTGGGCGTTGCCGTCAGATGGCATGTGGAGTTTGAATTAAAACTAGAACCAACTACCACCATCGGATCTTGACTGCAAGCAACCATAGCCGCACAATCGCACACTTACTATTCCCATGGACCATGTGGACTGACCGCACCATACACCCAGCCAATCAACACCTCCTATCATCGAGTGAAAAGACCAAAATGCCCTATGAGCCCCGATAGATTTTCTATAAACCCTTTAAGGGTCTTGGTCCACCATGTGTCGCTCCATGATTCACCGGTTGTCGCTGAGCTGGCGAACTATGCCTAGATCATGGACCAACTGGCGACTTCTATGGCTGAGTCGGCTTTGATTGCTTGGCTTGGCTTGCAGAGTCAGCTGAGCCATTTTTTTATTTTAATTTTGTTTAAAAAATTCATATCTAATTCATTTTAGCTCTGATTTGCTTCAAACTTATTTTGTTACGATTAAAAAAAAAGCTCTTTTTATTAATTATTATTTTTTATTTTTTATTTTTATTATTTTTTAATTAAATTTTTAATTATTTTTTATTTATTAAAAATATTAATTTCTTAAAAATATGTATAAATTGATTATTAATTTTTAAAAATAAATATAAATTACTTAATAAATTAATATTTTATTGATAATTTTATGGTACTTATCAGGTAGTCATCCCAATCAAGCTTAAACTTTCATCAGCATGGGTCATGGCCTTCAATGAGCAGCGTAACTCACAAGACTTTAGAGTCAATCTCGATCTATTGGAAGAAAAAAGAGAAGAAGTCCAAGTTCGGATGGCAGCCTACAAATGAAGAGTAGCCAGATATTATAACTCCAAAGTAAAAAGCAAAGCATTCAGGGTGGAGGACTTGGTGCTCCGACGAGCATCCATTTTGCAATCTCAGAATCAAGAAAAGCTCGCTCTAAATTGAGAAGGTCCATATAAAGTAGAGGAGGTCATCTGGCCCGAAACTTATCGCTTCAAGGAGCTCAGAGGAGCAACACTCCTTCGGCCTTGGAATTCAGAAAACCTAAATATGTACTACTAGTAACATTTCTTCAATAAAACTTTTCTATTTTAATATGATTACTTCTTGGCGCAAAAATTGTGATGATAAATAACTCTCCGAAGCAACCTAAAGTGGTCCATTAGGAACAGGAGGAGAACATCATCCCAACATGAGCAAAGTCGAAGGTCTCGTTAAATTAAGATGAGATGAAGGAAGAGGCCCTACCAATGGCCCTAATGTGCCCCTATAGCCTGTTAGGAATAGGAGGAGAACCTCGTCCTAACGTGAACAAACTCAAAAGCCTCATTAAATTAAGACGAGATGAGGGGAGAGGCCCTACCAATAGTCCTAATGTGCTCCTATAGTTCGTTAGGAACAGAAGGGGAACCTCGTCCTAACATGAGCAAAGTCGAAGGCCTCATTTAATTAAGATGAGATGCGGGGAGAGGCCCTGCCAATGGCCCTAATGTGCCCCTACAGTCCATTAGGAACATGAGAAAAATCTCATCCTAATGTGAGCCAAGTCGAAGGTCTCATTAAATCAAGATGAGATGAGGGGAGAGATCCCACCGATAGACCTGACAAACCTCTACGATCGTGAAATGGGTGGAAGGTCGAGGCCTCGCTATTCTAAAATAAGGAAAAAGGCCAAGGCCCTGCTAACAACTGTCGTGCACATCCCCCTATGGCCATGCCAAATGCCAAAGTTAAAATCCCATCCTGATCCATGGAATGGACCTCTAGCCCGACATCCATGACAAGCGTCTCATTAGAAACAAAGTTAAGAAAAACAAGGCACCCAGAATCACATCTACAAGAGATGACAACATAAAAAAAAAGGTACCATTTTGTTATGGAGATATGTTCATTACAAATAAAAGTTAATAAGATCGATTACACAAAATGTGGGCACACTACAAGCAAAATGAAGGTCGACAAGGACCAACTATGCAAAAGAACAAATGCATTATAGACAGAATGAAGATCAATGAATCCTATTACATAAAGGAAAAAGAAAAGAGGTGAAGTCCTAAGATGGTCCGGGCTCTTCAGACTTTGGGCTATCGGCTCCAGCCATCACCAAGGCTTCCTTCAGTTTGAAGATCTCCTCCTCGAGCTCCTTCTTATATAGGCCTTCGATGTACATTTTGTTGGTGTATTCAAATTTGGCCTCGAGTTCTTGCCGCTGCTTCCTCAAGACTTCGAATTTAGCTTCAACATCCTTGACGACTTGACTCTCGCAGGTCAACTAGAGCTTCAACTATTGAACTTGAACTTTCTCCACCTCGACAGCCTCCGAGAGCTCGTCGATAGTCCTCCGCAAAGAGGAGAGCTCCTCAGATTTGCCACTTGATCTAGCCTGCTGAATGCTATAAAACTTCCTCTAAAAATAGGTCACCTCATCCCTAGCAACCTTCAAATCATCTTCAAGTCTAGACATCTTCCTTGCCCAGGTCGCCCGATAACTATTATGCTGGTCCTCAGCATCCTGCAGCTGCTTCTGAAGCTGAGAGAACTTTTTCGAACAATCCCAATCATACCGAACTTTGTCGGTGGACCATGGCGAACTTCCTTCCAAGAGATAGATCTTTTCTTTTGCCTTTTTAAGATCAACTTTAAGAGAGTCGATCTTTGCTGTCAGGACCCAAGACTTATTGCTCGTGTTCTTCTAGAGTTCAGCAAGTTCCTTCTCAAAATTTCCTTTTTGAACACTGAAGTTCACAAAATCCTTCATGTGCAAGCTTCGGAGGCGAGTGACTTCTTTAGTCACCTCTGAAGTATTCTTCCAAGAGGTCTGAAGGTCGGCCTTAACCTTCTTCAACCTTTTTCTTAAATTGTGGACTTTCTTTTTCAAACCCATTATTAAAGACTTGAACGAAACTCCCTAGGGTAAGGGTTCAGCGTCAGCCAGAGAAAGGGGGTCATGGTCCTGGTTGTTGGATGCATTATGAATCACATGCAGCGTAGAGTGTAAAGAAAAAGAGGGATTTGCTTTCATTACTTGAAATATTTTTGATACATTAAAAAAAAAGATAGAAGAAAAGTACATAAATGTTAAAAGTTTAGACCTCGAATGGCTCGTCCATTGGAGAGGTCAGGACATTCTTGGCCACCTTCGGCTCTCGAGCGGGCCCGAATGTTGAACATGCAGGTTCTGGAACCTTCGGAGTAACTTTGATGACATGGACAGTGGAAGCAACCTCGGCATCAACATACGAAGGGCCAGCTCTATTCTCTGGCTCCTCTATGAGGAGGTCTAGATCAATGTCAGAAAAGTTCTCAGTGACCCACCCCAAGCAGATCTAAAACCCTTCCAAGAAGAATTCCTGAGCGAAGTCTATTTTGATGTCCTCCATATCTTTGGAGGACTTGAAGTCTTGCACGACCCTCTCCATAGCGACGTTAACCTTCTCCAGTGCCTTCCTTCTTACCTCCTCTAGAGCTAGCACGGCCCTTAGATTTGCCATCTCTTCATGCTCCTCCCTTAACTCCTTTCGAAGGTGTTCAACTTCAGACAAGTGGATTTTTGAGGCCACCTTTAGAGCATCGTTCTTGGCCCGAGCCTTTTCAACCTCTACACGAGCTTCGTCAAGGGCCTTGAAAGCTTCGGCCCATCTCTAATTTATTGTCGTCCACAACATTCAAGGCATCACCTAGCTCTGATACCAAATTGTAGACCCATAATATTGCTCGAATGCCAATCATCCTTGCCATCACAAGCACCTCAATACCATATTGCGAAAGCTTCTGATCTTTAGCACGGACCTAAATAAACCTGTGACGTTCTCTATGGGTAGCACACCACCAATCCTCCACCTGGATCTATGATGGGGCGCTTCCCTCCTTGGGCTTGAGGGAGATGCCCCCTTCTCTAGGGCTTCTTCAAGAACCCTAGGGTGACAACTCTAGAGAGAAGAGAAGAAGAGAGTTGAGGAAGAAAAAGTCTGTATTCCACAGCATAATGAAACCCTAATACAACATATGTATTTATACATAGCCATTAGGCCCGACCAGAAAAACTCTCTGGCTAATCCAATACATGAAAGCACTCACCGAGCCCATGTACACCTATGTCTCCCATGCTCTCATCCTCTAGATCTAGATCTGATCCATACATTAATTAGCCCCTTTAAGTCCTCTCAATTCAGGCCTTAAGACCCTTAGGATCAACCTTGACCCTAGCCCAAAACAGACCCTCGCGTAACTCTACCCACGCACTAAGCTAGTTTAGTCTCAGTACTGAGCCAGCTAAGTTCCACTGAGTTGGCTCAGTCTGAAACTGAGCCGGCCCAATCCTGTGCCGTGTCGGTAGTTCCGAACATGCAGCTCTCTATTTTGCCTGTACACTGAGACTTAGTCGACCTAGTTTTGGATTGAGTCGGCTAACCTGCAAAAAATCTTTTTTCTACTATCTTGATTCTCTGGCTTTGGTTCCTTGCTTCACCTTGTGTCTCAAGTCTCTGAAGTACCAACCAAGCTCCTGGAATCTCTAGAGCCAACCCCCTGACTCCTTCCGTGGCCTCCCAAGGCTTGGGAGCACCATAAATCCTCATAATCTCCACCTTGGTGCCCTAAGCCTTGGCAAACCCCTCAATAATGCCCTCCTGCATGTTTCCACTATCCTTATGCACTCAACAGCCCCTTGTGTAATCATCACCTCTATCAATCCTCTTCAGCTATTGTGCACCCTTGAGGCCTTTGGGATGACCGCCACCACCACTGAAGACCTTAGCTTGCACCACTGCACCATCCTAGAATTATAGGATCCTTTCGGCTTAGCAACTGCATCACTTTTTTTGGACTTTCTTAGAGAACCCGCAACGTTCCTATACTGGCACTCGCTGCAAACCCTGACTTGGTCTCCTCAAAACTACGCCTATCCTCTTGCACATGCCACTCCACCAAAACTGTGCATCACCGATGCTCTGAACTCATGTCAAATTTCTCTCCAATTGTGAAGCCACCTCTCTGGAGCTCCACCTATATTTGAAGTCCACCTAATGCCACAAAAGTCAACTTTATCATCGAGTCCCTCAAGGCCAACCACTCAATGCTGCACTGCTGAGCTTGCCAATACACCTCGAACACCATCGCTGCCCCTTCGAATCCTCCGCACTCTATGGATCCCTTCGAAGGTATCTCGAATACCTCTGCAACCCACGGACACCTACAAAACCCAAGAGCTCATCCAACTCTTCTGAATCCAGCGATTGAACCCTAGAAAATTCCACCCTAGTCCTTCTTTTCTGCCCCTACACCAGTTATTGCTTCAGTTGCTCTTGGAGAACCATCCTCCACCTGAACCATGACTCTTCCTGATTCTCCTGCAGAAGAAATCTGATCCATGATACTTTCGACTGCTAGAAACCTCCTAGTGCTTCCTGAGACCTCTTGGCTCTCTCTGAGACCTACTTTCGATCTCCCTGAGAAGCCCCTGACACCATCTACTGAGATACACTCCTTGGCTGCTGCACCACCAAGCCTCTCTCAGTCTCGTGCCACCATGGTAGCGCTCTTGCAGCACTCCAATGCTCCCTGACTCATCTCTGCGCCGCTCTACAGCCGTTCAACCCTAACAAGCTAGACCTCCATGGATCATCCATCTCCATCACTCGCAAGGCTCCATAAATCCATGCTCTGGTCGAACCACTGAATACAGCTTCGACTACTTTCCTACCTTCCAGACATCAAAGGACGTATAGTCGCTTTTTCAGCCTTCCTTCGACCATTACCCCTTGAAAAATCTCTCTTCAATAGTCCTACACTGCCCATCTTCCTAGAGAATCCTAATGCTCTCTGCTAAGATACCTTCCTCGGTTGCTACATCACTGAGCCTCTCTCAGCCCTGCATCTCTAGGAAAGCACAACTGTAGCACTCCAGCGCTCCCTCCCTATCACATAACCATCATATATCCTGAACTTTCCACTAAGACAGATCAGCAAATCATGCACCAAATACTTCCACCCCAAGAAAATCCCTTTCCATTAATCCTCTCAACCTCCACCTTCAACTCACTACTTTCGGTTGGCCAAACCACAGCAATAACAAGATAGATTTGAGTCATACCATGAAATCCTTATGCAGATTTTTGATTTCACCTTGTATGACTTTTCCTTCCCTTCTATGCACCATCAGACTCTGAAACTTGGATCTGATACCATATTATCATCTACAATGTTCCAGGCATCATCTAGCTTTGATACCAAATTTTAGACCCATGATATCGATCGAACGTCAATCATCCTCGACATCACAAGCACCTCAATACCATATTGTGGAAGCTCCTAATCTTTAGCATGGACCTGATGGAACCTCTGATATTCTCTATGGGCAGCACACCACCGATCCTCCACCTGGATCTGTGATGGGGCACCTCCCTCCTTAGGCTTGAGGGAGATGCTCCTCTTCTCTAGGGCTTCTTCAAGAACCCTAGGATGGCAACTCTAGAGAGAAGAGAAGAAGAGAGTTGAAGGAGAAAAGGTCTGTATTCCATAGCATAATGAAACCCTAATATAACCGATGTATTTATACATAGCCATTAGGCCCGATCAGAAAAACTCCATGGTTAATCCAATACATGAAGCACTCACCGAGCCCATGTACACCCATGTCTCCCATGCTCTCATCCTCTAGCTCTAGACCCGACTCATACATGAATTTTGCCCCTTAAGACCTCTCAAACCAAACCTTAAGACTCCTAGGATTAACCCAGACCCTAGTCCAAAGCAGACCCTCGCATAACTCTACCCTCACACTGAGCCAGCTCAATCTCAATACTGAGCTGGCTAAGTTCCATTGGGTTGGCTCAATCTGAAATTGAGCCAGCTCAGTCCTGTGCCATGCCAGTAGTCCCGAATGCGTACCTCTCTATTTTACCTATGCACTGAGACTTAGCCGACCCAGTTTTGGACTGAGTTGGCTAACCTACAGAAAATCTTTTTTCTACAATCTTGATTCTCTGGCTTTGGTTCCTTGCTTCACCTTATGTCTCAGATCTTTGAAGCACCAACCAAGCCCTTGGAATCTTCAAAGCCAACCCCCTGACTCCTCCCATGGCCTCCCAAGGCTTGGGAGCACCATAAATCCTCACATGATTTGCCACCTCAAAGTGAGCAAAAAGATAGTGTCCCAACTAGAAAACAACAAGTGAGTTAGAATTCTAAAAGATCCCAACTTTAAAGTCCAAAGGGCATGAAGTCAAAATCAAAAGAAGCCACTTACCTCCAGGAAGGCAGTGAAGAACTCATCGAACCTCTCAACGTCGTTCTTCTAGCGCATCCTCTCTACAACAAGGGGAAGGACACTCCCCTCGATCAACGACTGGACGACCTCTCGATCGTCCAGGAAACCCTACTCTTGGCTAAGATCCTCTCCCTCAGAGCTCTTAACCTTCCATCTAACTTTCTTGCCGATGGCCTTCTTCATCTTCCTCTCCATAACCTTCTCTTGCTGAACAGGAGCAGAAGGGGCGGCCTCATTAGACAAGATCAGGCTCAATGCAATAATGATGGGCTCGAGGGCCAGCACGATCGAAATTAGCATGGCCTGGCTCGATTCTCTAGTTTCAGCCTTCTTCTGCGGTTCATCAAAAGGACCGTCCTTTCTCTTAAGGGTCTTGATTCTCTTCATCAGGCAGTTCCATTCCTCTGGAGTCATTTCTATAAAGAAAATAAAATTAGAAGGTCAAAAAAAAGAATACCATCCAACTAACTGAATATGAAGAACTACCTATTGGATTAAGAGAACTGAGACCGAAATTGAATAAGGTCTGCTCGTCCAGAAGTTTAGATATTGGTGTAGCATTAAAGGACTTTAGCTTATTGGCCGAACTCCAATCCTCACTTTCTAGCCTAGGGGCTTAGTGGATCGATTCCCTTATCTCGCCCCACGGGGGAAGTCCTAATCCTAAGGAGGGATGGAAGATGTAAAAAAATTTCTCCTTCCAGCCATGAATGGAGGAAGGGTCACCTTTAAGCAGTCCCTTCTTATTAAACTGTAGAAATACATACCACCAGTCCTTGGTGGTTGGATGGCATTTAAAGGTGAAGAAATTGTAGAATAAGAAAATGGTAGGTCGGACACCTACCATGGTGCATAGAGAGAGAAATTCTATGATGAATCTAAAGAAATTCGATGCCATAGAAGTAAGAGAAAAATTAAGAAACTTGAATAGGTTAACTATAAAAGGAGGCAAGGGTAACCTAAGCCTGGCCCGAAGGGTTTCGACATACAGATAGGTTCAGTTGGGAGGAGGTGAGCAAACTCGGACGTCGGGCCCAGGAAGTTCAAGCTTGTATTCAGAAGGAATCTTGAACTTAATCCTGGCTAGGGAAAGGTCGTTAGATTGAAGTCTATAGGGAATGGTTGCAGGCACAAAAGGATGGGCCGACTCCAAGGGTTCGGCCTCCTTAGGAGGCGGGTTCACCAAGGTTAGTGAGGCCGAGCTCCTAGAACAAGTTGACCTGGATCCCTTGCTAGATATTTGGATCAAAGTGAAATTGAGGAATCACCCAAAAATTAGAAAAAAAAATTTTAAGGTGTACAAACTTTGACAAAAATAGGAAGAGCAAGAAAATAAAAAGTATAAAAATAATCCAAAAAAGTATCGAAGGGCTGACCTAAATTGGCTGGGAAGAACAAGGAGATGATGAATGTAATGAAAAGCGAATGGGGGTGCACTTAGAACCAAGGAAAATGAAGGAAGAAGCTTAGGCCCTCGCTCGGGACGGAGAAGGGAATAGGAGGAAGGAGATGAGGATTTTAGAAGAAGTAAAAGGCTCGAAGGAGGGGGATGGGTTTAAGTAACCCCTAGAATTCCAAGATTGTTATGATTGTAGATTTCCTCTAGCCAATCTCTGATCGACGCGTGTCCCACTCATCATGGCAGAAAGCTTCCAATGGAAAGATCCTTAATAGCGCTGTACTTTGAGCAGACTTGTGGTGGAGAATTTGAAAAACGTCTCTTCAGGTCACCATGCATTTACGAAGCTTCGATGCCAACCTAGTAAAAGCCAAAATTTACCATCCAATCCAGATGTAGGAAATCCAACAGGATTGAAAAATTCTTCGAACTTCGCCAGTCTCCATTTTACTTCCATCCTTCAAACTTCGAACTTGGGAATAGGGGGACTAGTGTTGGAGATAAATTCATGCCTGCCGAAGTTTGGCTAAGACTCTGACTCTTGATCAATTCCATCCAATTGCAAGTATAATAACTGAACCACAACCCATGAGACTATTTGGACTCTGAATCATTCTGAGATGGCCAACCTTCAACACTGCAGTTAGATAATTTGATTGGCTGGGAAGACCAATTTTGGATTCAATGGGGCATTGCAGATTTCTTCTCCAGACAAACTCGAATAGTTAATGCTTCTACCCTATAGAATCAGCTAAATCCCTGGCTACTGCGCATCCCATTCGATCGATCTCCTTCCGTGAAACTTCTTCAACAGTCAAACTTCTTTTGAATTATCCCTAGACGAACTTCAGTGCTTTATCACTATTCACCGATGATCAACCCTAGGAATGGCCGAACCTCAAAGGAACAACAGAGGTGCCAATGTTTCAGTCATGCTTGCTTGTTGTGGCCATCGATTAATACTTGATCTCGGTGGATCCCTCGCAGTTGGACTCCTTTCGATTGGATGTCTTCCGGACCTCTTCACTGGTCGAACCCCTACCGAACTTCTCTTCCGATCGAATTTCTTTCAATCGCCTGAAAGGACCATGGCATACACCTTCAACATAGCAAATAAAAGCCAACGCATGATCAATCTTGAGAACCTTCGAACTCCTCTAAAACAACAACATCCAAGAGCCCTTCGTTGCTTGCAACTATTCCATCCAAACTCCAACTATTAGGTCTCCAACAGACTAGCACGTCACGACAATGGACACCATCCTCCATAATAAACCCCATGCGGCCTTGAATGGCCCACTACCAAGTAGTTGTGGCTATCACTATTAGTTTGTTATAGGCTCTGGTGCTATAAAAGGGATCCTCCATATACATTTTCTTTAAGCTCTCTTCTTCCATGCAATACTTTCAATACTTTGCAACTTTCTCTACTGAGTACTCCATTTCTATTGATCGAAGGAGCTGACCTGATCATCGAAGGGCCTTGCTAGAGCCAACCCCCCTAGGCTCTGGACATGACTTATTTTACAGGTCACCGATGGCGATCTCATCTTCTCCGACTCCAGCATTTCTCCAATGGCAACTAGATTTCACACCAACAAGGATTTTTAATGAGCATGTACTAGGACAACCATTACATTGTAAGAAATAAATCTTATAGTAGGACAACCTTATAGAATAGTCTATGCAAACTAAAATATTTACTTTTAAACTTAAATAATTTAAATCTAATAAATTATAAATTAGTCTAGATCATATTTAATAAATTTATGATTAATTTTAGATCTACATGAACTAGGACAACCTTTACACTGTAAGGGATAAACCTTACAGCAAGACAATCTTATAAGATCAGTCCATGCAATCTAAAATATTTATTTTAAAATTTAAATAATTTTAAATCTAATAAATTATAACTTAATCTAGATCATATCTAATAAATTTATGATTAACTTTAGATATGCATGAACTGGATAATCTTTACACTTTAAGGAATAAAGCTTACAGCAGGACAACCTTATAAGTTCAGATCGTGCAATCTAAAATTTAGTTTTAAATTTAAATATTTAATTATAATTTAAATCTAATCTAAATAAATAATCTAAACATGTATAAAAATTATGTCATAAAAAATATGGTTCTGATACCAATTGAAGAAAAAATTTTGGATTTCATATAGGTATTTTAAAACATTTTAAAATACATTAGTAGAAGCAGTAAATTAATCATATTAATTTATTAAAATATATGAATAAATTTTAGATCTAGAATCCAATGTCATGATCTATACATGCTAATAAATCTGAAATTAAATATAAAACAAAGATAACGATGCTGATCATATCAACATCAAACCGAGACTATATCTAATCTAGTGGAAGAAAGAGATCAAATCCCTTTTACTATTGCAAGTTGGAATTTTCATGGTGCGGGCACTAGAGCCACCAGAAATCGATAATATAATTTAGATTCAATTTGAATTGAAGAAGCCATATCAGAATAACTCTACTTTAGTTATTTTGTTCTAGTCCTTTTGATTTAATCAATTAGTTCTTTTGATGCATTTAGTTTTGGGTCCATAGGACCATACATGGGTTTATTTTGGATTGAATCTTATTTGGAAAGAGACCATCATAAAGAAGCATGCTTGATCCATGTCATCTTTGGAGCCACCATCCTCCACATGCCTAGGGAGGAAACACACATGCCAACACGTGCCATCCCCAAGGATCCTTATGCCAAGTTATGCCCGGCATCAAATGCCCACATATAGTTCCTTTTCTACCCTAGGATTTCTTAAGAGTTCTTGATTTCTTACTTATTTTATTAAAAGACTGATTTCCTTCCTATGGTTCCATAAAAGATAGATATAATATATGATTGTATTTGGAAACCATACATAATGTTTTACATTTTTGTTGGGAGGGTTGATTTTTTTCTTGTAAAGAAAATAGGATTCCTAAAGAAATAGGACCCCTAGGGTCCCATATAAACCCATGTTTCTTTCATGAATGAGACAATAAGTGAATAAATCACTTTATAATTTCCATAAATACTTGTGTTGGTCGCTTCGAGAGGGAGAGGGTGTGAGATCCAAAATCATCGCACAAGGGGAGGGTGTGAGGCCCATATTTTTCTATCTTTTTAACCTTCATTTTCTTAAGATTCAGTGTTCCTACGATCCCGATTCATCATTACCATCTACCTACATAAGCCTATTCCACCAAAAGAAAATCTATCTCCTCCAAGATTTTTATCTATCATGCAGAGAGAGAAAGAGTGATTTATTATTCTACAGATCAAACGTTGACAAGGACCTTCATTTCTTATCAACTGATCTTTGATTTTTACTTTTTTTTTTAAATCCGATATTGGTAAAGACCTAGTTCTTTATCGATAGATCAGCTTGGTTAAAAGATTAAGAGCCCTAATCAGGGTAGTTTCTTAACTACCATAATCCGAATTCTTCTTATCTTATTTTTGAATTTCTTGCTGGCTTAATTTCTTGCTATCCTTCATTTCATTTATATTTTTTTTTTTGTAATTATTCATGAGCATGCTTAATTTCTGCTATCTATCTATTTACTTTATTATTGCTAGTTATTTACTAATATCTAAAATGGCATTCATCAGCATCATTTAGATTGATCATGCTTTGGTCACGTGTCAATCAGTCACGCCTCCTAAATAAAGTATAGGCAACTATACTATTTATCCTAAGAATAATGTGCCATGGTCGGACATGATTTATTGTTGACGAATGGAAGGAAGCTTGGTATTTTCTTTTTTTTTAGGCTGTCCTGCATCAATTTGGTATCAGAGCTAGATTGGTTAGGGCTTTAGTTTAAATTATGTAATTTAAAATTTCTATAAATTAAATTTTTATAATTTACTTTTCAGTATTTTTTTTCTTTTTTACTGCATCTTATTCCTATATCCTAGACTTGCATTACCACTAGATCAGGTACCCAGTACCAACGTCCTACTTTTCCACCCAGTACCAATGTGGATCCCAATATAATAGCCATCATTAATGCCCTAACTGAGAAGTTTGATGACATCAAAGATTTTATAAAAATCATGAGTGAAAGAATAACAATACTAGAACAAGGTAAGAAAAGACAATCTGAACCTGAGTCTCTCCAACTACCTATAGGATAGAGAAGAAGGAACATTGACCTAGATCGACTTATAGTAGCACGCCTCCATCATAATCAGTTCGACCAGGATGAGCATATCCTTAGGAATGTGAAGATCGAAGCCCCAAGTTTTGATGGTTGTCTAGATCCAGGAGAGTACCTAGATTGGGAATTGGGCATGGACCACTATTTTGGATGGTACAAAATGTCTGAAGCAAGGAGAGTTAGGTTTGCTAGGATGAAATTGGTTAGGCAAGCCCGATTTTATTAAGAAAGTGTTGAACATCTTCTCAACCAAAGAAGACAAGATCCAATAGAAACCTGAGATGAAATGAAGGAGAAACTCAAAGAAAATATCTTTCCACCTCCCACCAACAAAGACTTTTAGATCAGTGACAGAGACTTACTCAAGAAAATAGATAACTCATAGAGTACATCACGAGATTTGATGAGTACCTCAAGAGATGTGGAGTAACTAAAGATAGGGTTATTATCTTGTCTAGATTTAGAGTTGGATTACGAAAAGATATCCAGCATGAGCTCTTTTTGTGAGAGGTAACCACGTTAGAACAAGCTTATCAACTTATCCTAGACTTTGAGAGATTTTCTAAAAATTCGACCATCCATCGTCTTGAACCTAGCCGAGTAACCCCTTTTGGATCGAGATCCAATACTACCTAGACTCCTAGTAATGGACCTCCACCTACAAATCCTATTATGAGAAAAGAAGATAAAGAAAAAAGAGTTGTAGGAGAGTTATCTAACGAAAGTAGTTCTCGATCCCACTGCTTCAAGTGTCATGGTTACGGTCATTTTACTGCATAATGTCCCAATCGATCATTATTTATGGAAGAATTAGAAGAGGAAACTCTAAAAAATATTGAGGGGAAAGTTTATGAAGCTAATCCAGACTTAGCTGAGCAGTTTGAGAGTACTGAGAAAATTCTAAGTTTTGTTGCACCGAAGTCAGACCTTAGGCTTGGAATTGTTAGGTATGTTCTAGCATAGACTAAGGAAAGTGAAGATTGGTGTAGGATCTCTATTTTCCATACCTTTATAAAATTTAGCGATAAAATTTGTAAGGTGATCATTGATAGCGGTAGCTGTATCAACGCCATCTCCACCGGCATGGTTAAGCGATTAGGATTAGCTCCTATAGAACATCCCAGTCCATATCGTGTGTCTTGGATAGATTCCTCCTCTATTCCCATCAAACTTAGATGTCGTATTCCCATCCAGCTCCATTCTTATCAAGATCATGTTTGGTGTGATGTCTTATCCATGGAAGTCGGAAGTATCATATTAGGTCAGCCTTGGTTGTTTGACAATGATGTTACGATTTATGGCCAAACTAACTCCTGTAGTTTCACTCATAAGGGTAAGAAGATCACAATCAATCCTTTCCCACCTAAGGCTACCAATAGAAAGATAGGCGATGGACCAAAAAAAAATATCAGAAAGAAAAGCCTCTATCTAATAGGTGCTAAGGAATTAGAGATGACCGTTAGTAAAGGATCACTAGTTTGGATGCTTGCTGTGAGAGAAGTTCATGAGGATCCTAAGATAGATCGTCCCAAGGATGTGGTCAATAGTAGTCTTGAAAATTTATTGCATTGCTTGATTGGAGAACATATGGGTAACTAGGATCTTTTATTGCCTCAAGCTAAATTTGCATATAATAGCTCTGTTAATAGGTCTGTTGGCATGAGTCCTTCTGAAGTAGTTCATGGATATCAACCTAGAAAACCAATAGACCTTATCCCACTGCCCATGCATGCTAGAATCTTTGAAACTATAGAGTCATTTGACAGCATCTCAAGAGTTTACATAAAAGAATCAGTAAAAAAATTAGTATTAGTAATAAAGTTTATAAACAGAATAGAGATTTTCATCGACATGCTCAAGAGTTTGCGGAACGAGACTATGTGATGGTTCGAATGAGGCCTGAATGATTCCTACCAAGAACCATCAAGAAGTTACATACTCGAGGAGCTGGTCCATTTATGATTTTGAAGAAGATCGGATCAAATGCGTATGTTGTGGACTTACCTTCTGATTTTAGGATTAGCTCTACTTTTAACGTTGCAGATCTAGTCACCTATAAAGAGCCAACTTGGATACCTAGTGAGCCATTTGAGACTGAACCAACCTTTGAGAGAGAGCCTATTTCTGAATGTCCACCAGCCAAAATGTCAAAGCATGATCAGATTGAGAGAATTTTGGATGAGCAGATCATCTCCACCTGGAGTCGAGGCTATCAGCGATACTTGTTAGATGGCAAGGTCGACTGGAGTCTGAGGATACCTGGATCACCCGAGAAGAGCTATAGCATATTGATCCCGATTTGCTTGAGTGTCATCAGAGTAGAATCGATCCCCACTTGATAGGATCGAGTTCTTCCCACCTCGAGAGAATTGGTGCGGACACCAGAGCCACCAGAAGTTGGCAACATAATTTAGATTTAATTTGGACTAAAGAAGCCATATCAGAATAACTCTACTTTAGTTATTTTGTTCTAGTCCTTTTGATTTAATCAATTAGTTCTTTTAATGCATTTAGTTTTGGATCCAAAGGACCATACTTGGGTTTATTTTGGATTGAGCCTTATTTGGAAAGAGACCATTATAAAGAAGCAAGCTTGGTCCACATCATCTTTGGAGCCACCACCCTCCACATGCCTAGAAGGAAATACACACGCCAGTATGAGCAATGCCCAAGGATCCTCATGCCAAGTTGTGTCAGGCATCAAGCGCCCACATGGAGTTCCTTTTCTTCCCTAGGATTCTTTAAGAGTTCTTGATTTCTTACTTATATTGTTAAAAGGCTGATTTCTTTCCTATGGTTTCATAAAAGATAGATATGATATATTATTATATTTGAAAACCACACATAATGTTTTACTTTTTTGTTAGGAGGGTTGATTTTTTTCTTGTAAAGGGAATAGGATTTCTAAAAAATAGGACCCCTAGGGTCCTCTATAAACTCATGTATCTTTCATGAATGAGACAATAAATGAATGATCACTTTACAATTCTCACAAATACTTGTGTTGGTCACTCCGAAAGGGAGAGGATGTGAGACCCAAAATCGTTCCACGAGGAGAGGGTGTGAGGCTCACCTTTTTCTATCTCTTTAACCTTCATTTTCTTGAGATTCAGTGTTCCTATGATCCTAATTCATCTTTACCATCTACCTACATAAGCCTATTCCACCAAAAGAAGATCTATCTCATCCAAAATTTTCATCTATCATGTAGAAAGAGAAAGAGTGATCTATTATTCTATAGATCAAACGTTGACAAGGACCTTTGTTCCTTCTCAATTGATCTTTGATTGTTACTTATTTTTTTTAAATCCGATGTTGGTAAAGACCCAATTTTTTATTGATACATCTGCTTAGTTAAAAGATTAAGAGTCCTAATCAAGATAGTTTCTTAACTACCACGATCCAGATTCTTCTTATCTTTTTTTGGATTTCTTGTGAGCTTAATTTCTTGCTATCCTTCATTCTATTTATATTTTTTTTTTTATAATTATTCATGAGCATGTTTAATTTCTGCTATCTATCTATTTACTTTATTATTGCTAGTTATTTACCGATCTCTAAAATAGAATTCATCAGCATCATTTAGATTAATCATACTTTGGTCCTGTGTCAATCAATCATGCCTCCTAGGTACAGTATAGGCAACTATACTATCTATCCTAAAAATAATATGCCACGGTCGGACGTGATTTATTATTGACGAACGGAAGGAAGCTTGATCTTTTTTTTTTTTTAGACTGTCCTGCATCACTTCAACTTGCTAATCTAAGGCTAAGGTAATCACTTTGAGCCGAACACATGTCCAGCCTCTATGAAAAGTCCACAAGAAGCCTCGATAGTTGATCTGATCCTTCTTCGATGGCTAATCAGAAATCTACTTCAAAATTTGGATCTTCCAATAATCAGAGGAGATGTGGAGGATTTGGGAGAGAAAACATTGTTCTAAAATCTTACAAAATAAAGGAATAAGAGATCTAAAAAAATCCTTAAAGAAGAACCCTTTCTTCTCCTTTCTTTTTCTCTCACTAGGACACAATGGTTTGTGTCTTAACAAAGCATCACGCCCAAACCCTTCTTGCACCCAAGACTCCCATGCCTAAGCCCTCTCCCAAGTCTAATTTTTGTAGAAAACTCATGCCCTAACTTCCTTTAAATAGAGAGTTTTGATAGAGTCATTTTCTAGGTTAAAAATCCAGAAAGGCATGTCTAAATTGAGCAAGGATTGGGGCGCCCAACTCTTGGATGCCCACTCCTTATTCCTTGGCATGGAAACTAGGGAGAATGCACATGATAATTTCCTATTTTCCATGAAAATATCAGAGGAAAAATAGGAGGGAAGGTACCACACATGGAGAAGAATTTTGGTTCCTTAAAACTCTATCAGATAGAATTCCAAATCAAAACAAGCACTTGTTTTGACTTGGTCCAAACCTAAACTTCCATGTAAGAAAGAAAGGGAAGCAAGGGGGCATGCATAGACTCTTGGGCCATGAAGGATTTCATGCAAAAAGCCAAAGGAAATGGCATGGGGGTGTGGGGAGTTAAATGGCGCAAGGTGGAGAAGTCCTAGTCACACTAGAACTTCTAATTTTGACTTGGTCCAACTTGTTATTTGAACCTAATTAAATTAAAATTAATACAATCTAATTAGAGATGATCTTAGTCCAATTAAGAGCACTATTAAATTAGATTAAATTAAATTTAAATCTGATTTAATTTTCCAATCAAATTAGAAATTGGGTGCATGCAAGTTCTAATAGAATGGGGACTTGTTCTTCCTTGCAATTGCCTTATCCAATAAACCAATTAGACTTGATTCAATAAAGCCCAAACTAAATTTAATTAAATCTATTTAATTAGACTTGATCTTAGGTATTTGGCTCAATCAAATTAAGCCAATTAGCAATCTGATTGCTAATCAATCCTCCTGCAATACTTGCACTAGGTCAAACATCAATCGTACTGATTGTTTGACCTTAGAATGATTCTATACCATTGATCAACCATCCAATTAAATTGAGATCACTTATATATGTGACACCATAGGTTCAATCCTAAGTTGGAAGAATAGAAATAAATTTTTATACCAATCAAAGTAACCATCTAGTAATGGTATCTGATAGTCGGATAGATCGAGCGTGTAAAGCAATACTCATAGAATCGATGTGGATACAGTTTCTATATAATTCATCTTCTTGACTTGAATGCTCATAGGACAACTCAGAGTTTAACTATTAACCTTGATTAGGTCATCCATATTGTATTTTAAAATATCAAATCCATCTCATGGTTTATCTTGGCTAAGGTTATGCTAAATTGAAATACAGTGATGCATTTTCTCTGAACTTTTAGAGTAGTGAATCCTATATTGATCACTCACCAACTTCACAAGTACTTGACTATGTCTAAAAATATTTCATCACTTAATTAAAAATTCAAGTAGTCCAACATCAAAGCAAAGTGAATTGCTTGCAAGCCACCATAATGATCTCAGGTTAAAGGGATACTTATACCCATATCCCATCAGAGTAATTCTTGACAGTAAAATGCTCTGAAGTTGGTTATATTTAGTCATGATGTACCCTTATATCTTATCTATATGCCATACTAGTGTCTCCACACTCCTTGGTTAAGAGGACAACCAACCTATATGGCACACAACAATCTATACTTGATAAATATTATCGTCCTAGTTAACAACGTATCATTTGATCATGAATAATTTAAGGACTAATTGATAAATTCTCTCTTTAGTAAAATTAAATAGTCCTATGAACTTCATCACAACATGAAGTTCATTAGAAGATATAGACTTTATGATGAAAATGCCAGAATATGCTAGCATACTATGCTGATTTTCAAATTGCTGGATGTCAGATCAAGATTGGAGCATCGCATAGATTTTTCTTAGAGACTGGATGTGTGTGTGGCTTGAAGTGACATCCTCAACCTTAGATCAATAAGTGGAGGTTCTATGTTGCAAAAGATAAAAGAGATTTGATCTCTTTCTCCCACTAGATTAGATCTTATTTTAGTTTGATGTTGACATGATCAACATCATTATTTTATTTAATATTTAATTTTTAAATTTATATGATTGTATAAATCATGTTATTAGATCCTAGACCTAGAGTTTACTTATATATTTTAATAAATTAATATAATTAATTTATTACTTTTGCTGATCAAGTTTTGAAAAAATTTTAAAATACTTGTTAGAAATCCTAGACTTTTCCTTACAATTGGTATGAAAGCCTAGGTTCTTTTATGATATGATTTTTATGTATATTTAGATTATTTGTTTAGATTTAATCTAAATTATAATTTGATATTTAAATCTAAAATTAAATTTTAGATCACACAGACTGATCTTATAAGATTGTCCGACCGTAAGGTTTATCCCTTATAGTGTAAAGGTTATCCTAGTTCGTGCAGATCTAAAGGTAGTCATAAATTTATTAGATATGATTTAGATTAATTTATAATTTATTAAATTTAAAATTATTTAAATTTAAAAATAAATATTATAGATTGCATGGATTGATCTTATAAGGTTATCCTACAATAAGGTTTATCTCTAACAGTATAAAAGTTATCCTAGTACATGCTGATCTAAAACTTGATCATAAAATTTTAGATTTAATCTAAAAAATTTTATGATTTAAATTAAAATTATTTTAATCTAATTTTTATGATCATAAATATGTTAAATTTGCTCTAAGATAATTTATGATTGTTTAAAATTAAAATTATTTTAATTTGATGTTCATAATCATGAATATGTTTAGATTAGATCTAAAGTAAATTCATGTTTATGTTGTATATATATTGATTATGAATCAAATATGCAACTGGTTTGTAGAACCATATTGTAAAAATATTTTATGAATATAAAAATTATTTTTGAAATACCAAACCCCAACTCTTAGTCCGAAACTTAAATAAGAATTAAGAGTTATTTGTTTAGGATCTAGGATTGTGAATTGAAGATCCTAAGTCACAAATCATAATACTTAGGTTAATGGGTTAGAAGAAATTAGATTCATTAATTAGGTTAGACCTAAGGCTAGATTAAAAATGAACTAAATTAGAGAATTGACTAAATCTAATAAAAAATTACCTTTGATTAGGTCAAGATCTCTATAAATCAATTATAATAGTTGTAGTTGGTTAAGTCCATATCTTTAATGATAACCAAATAGACTTGATTCTTGGCTATGTGGTCTAGCCGAAACTATTAGGTTGATCCAATTAAAATTAATTAACTAGTTGGTATCTAAGGTAAGTCTGGCAATTTATGATCGATGGTTGTTAATTGAAAGCAACTCACATTGATTCGATCTTTCACAAGTTAATGGCATATCTTCCTACCGATCTCACTTACCTGACCTTCTCGGTGAAGTTATGTTTTAATCAGATCACTTGATTATTCGAGCTGACCCATGTCAGCTAGGTAAATCAGTGTGACTGATTTAGGTACTCCTAGATTAGCCAATCCATGATCTCCATTAATCTGACTTCGTGAAGTCAATGGAAGGATCATGATTAGCTAGTTTTTCTGACTCGCTTCTTTAAAATAAATTAATTAAATTCTCTAAAATTATTAGATCCTTAAAATAAAATAGTTATAGTGATAGCTAGATCATAGCCTCCCATTAAGTGAGTGATAATGGATCCATTAGTTGGATAATCATTGGAGGCCCAAAGGCCTGGTGCTTATAGGTTATTACAATTGTCATTCATAATATGATTTCTTAGCCGCATCTCTCTAAATGGTATTAGGTTGACCAACCAAAGTTGTGTTTAATCATTCATTGGTTAGATGGACTAAGTGTGGTCATATTAATGGTTAGACCTAACTAGACCTTTTTAATGGAGACAAAAGCCTACTGATTAGGAACTTGATAAAATTAATTACTAAAAGTTGTTTGGTGAAATAATTGATTATGAACCTATCCGTAGATGTACATGAACTAACCGGCCAAAGTCGAGCTTGTATGTGGTCTATGTGGATTCTAGTATCCACTAAGAAATTAGGATAATTTCTTGAATTGAAAGTAGAGGTTATCAATTCAAATAAAATAGTATAATAACCTTTTGATTAAAGTTCAAATCTTTAGGTTTAATAAATCATTTACTAACTAGATCTTTGTTTTTCTTTATGCAGTTATGGCCACTTTCCTATCACTCTGCTTATTGTTGTTCAATGATAAGTTGGTGGGATCCAACTTTGGTAGCTGGTACCATAAGTTGAAGATTATTCTTGAGAACGAACGAATCTTATATATCCATACAAATCCAGCACCTGAAGAGCCAGCTCCTAATGCATGTGTGTCAGTTACAGACACTTACTAGAAGTGGCTCAATGACTGAACTATGGTACATTGTATCATGCCGGTGGCTATGAGCGATGAGTTTAGTTGTAGGTTTGAGTCAGCTCAGTCAAAAGACATGCTTCAAGTATTGAATTAGTCATTTAGTACTCCTGATGATGTTAAGAGGCACAAGACTAGTTGTGCCATCTTCAATGCCAGGATGAGAGATGGTGCTTCAATCACTGATTATGTATTATATATGATCGAGATGATGGAGTGTTTGAGTAAGCTTGGCTTTTTCTTGCATGAGTAGCTAGAAAAGGATGCAATTCTAAACTCACTGCCCAAGTCTTATCTTCCTTTTCTCACTCATTATAGCATGACAAAGCCTAAAGTTAACTACCATAGGTTGCTGGGGTTACTTCAAAACTTTGAGAAGGATCACCAGCTCCATAAGGAGACGGTGAACTTGGTGAGAGGGTCTTCTTTTGGTTCTCAATTCTTTCAGAAAGGAAAGAAAAATAAGAAGAAGAAATCCAAGAAGATGCAAGTTTAGGCTGGAACATTAGTGCAGGGCAAGACCAAGAAGCCTAAACTCCATAAAAGTCAAGTGGAGTGCTTCTTCTACAAGAAGTGGGGGCATTAAAAGATGAACATCCTCAATACATTGCCTCCCTGAATTCGAACAGGCCAAGAAAAAAGCAAACAATTGCTGGGCGAGGTACTTATATGATAACTTCTTATAATTTCTCTATTTATGATATTATTGATTAGATATTAGATACCAAAAGTTCTTACCATATCTATAATTTATTATAGGGGTTACAGGTCAGTAGGAGATTTGAGCAAGATGCAAGATTCTTGAACATTGGAGATAAAAGACCAGTTCCAATTCTAGCATTAGAAATCTTAAAACTTGTATTTGAGTTTCATAACATTATACTTGGTGATTGTCACTTTTGTCCTAGTTTCTTATTGAATATCATTTTTTTAGGCATTCTATCCAAAAAAAATTATAAAATTTTAATAAAAAAAGAATTTTTTGATGTCATTTTGAATGGTGTTATAATCTTTTCTAGATATTTAAGCAATAAAATTTATTTATTATCATAACCTATTAATATTGTCTACTCTACTAGCAAACATCCTAGATTAGATAATGTGTCCGATATCTACTTGTTGGTGCAGAATCTGATTGACGTCGGATCGAGCTGAAGTTGGGGAAGATGAGATTGCCATCGATGACCTGCAAAATAAAGTCCTATTCAAAATCGATGGTGGTGGCTCTGGTAGGATCCTCTAACGATCAAGTCTGCTCTTGTAGCCAACAAAAATGGAGTGCTCGGGTATGAATTCAGTCGAGTTTTGGGAAAGAAGTCAAGAGCCTTGAGAGAATATATCTGGAGGATCCATATTTATAGATAGAGCTTGTTATAACCATCCGATAGTGGGTAGCTCTAGGTCATGCAAAATTTATTATGGAGAGTGGTGTCACTCGTAATTGACTGATAATGACAGTCGTAACCATTCGATAATGGGATTGCCTATAGTAGACTGATAAAAGACAGTCGTAACCATCTGAAGGATGCAGGCATTCAGAATCTGACTGAAGGAGAAGTCCATAAGGAGTTTGGCTCCTGAAGGAATTTGATTGAAGGAGATATCTGGAAGGAGTTTAGCTCCCAGAGAAATTCGACTGTTGGAGAAGTTTGGAAGGAGTTCGGCTCCTAGAGGAATCTGACTGAAGAAGATGTCCAGAAGGAGTTTGACTCCTGAAGAAATCCGATCACTAAAGGAGTTCAGAAGGAGTTTGGCACTTAAAGGAATCCGACTAAAGGAGAAGTTCGGAAGGAGTTCGGCTCTTGGAAGAATCCGACTGAAAGAGATGTTCGGAAGGAGTTTGGCTCATGGAGGAATCCGACTGTTGGAGGAGTTCAGAAGGAGTTTGGCTCCTAGAAAAATTCGACTGAAGGAGATGTCTAGAAGGAGTTCGGCTCCTGAAGAAATCCAACCATTAGAGGAGTTTGAAAGGAGTTTGGCTCCTAAAGGAATCTGACTGAAGGAGATGTCCGAAAGAAGTTCGGCTCCTGAAGAAATCCGACCACTAGAGGAGTTCAGAAGGAGTTCGGCTCCTAGAGAAATCCAATTGAAGGAGAAGTTCGAAAGGAGTTGTACTCCTAGAGGAATTTGACTATTGGAAGAGTTCAGAAAGACTTTAACTCCTAAAGGAATCCAACTGAAGAAGATGTCCGAAAGAAGTTCGGCTTCTGAAGAAATTCAATCGCTGGAGGAGTTTGGAAGGAGTTCGACTCCTAGAGAAATTTGATTGAAGGAGAAGTTTAGGAGTTTGGCTCCTAGAGGAATCCGACTAAAGGAGATGTTCAGAAGGAGTTTGGCTCCTGGTGGAATCCAACTGCTGAAGGAAGTCGGAAGGAGTTTGGCTCTTGGAGAAATTCAACTATGGGAGGAAGCCAAAAGAAGTTCTTTTTTTGAAAAAATTTGATTGCTAGAGGAGTTTGGCTCCTAAAGAAATTTGACTATTGGAGGAGTTCAGAAGAAGTTCAGCTCCTGGAGGAATCTGATCGCTAGAGGAGTTCGAAAGGAGTTCGGCTCCTGAAGAAATTTGATTGAAGAAGAAGTCCGAAAGGAGTTCGACTCCTGATGGAATCCGACTGGAGAAGAAGTCTGAAAGGAGTTCGGCTCTTAAGGGACTTGACTGAAGGAGAAATCGGGAAGGAGTTCGGCTCCTATAGGCATCCAATTGAAGGAGAGATTTGGAAGGAGTTCGGCTCTTGGAGTTTGGAAGAAGTTCAGCTTCCGGAGGAGTCCAACTGAGGTTTTGCCATAGAGGTGTTCGGCTGGTTGAAAAAATTTGGCTAAGGTTTGGCTGCTGGAGGAGTTCGATTGGGGTCTGACTGCTGAAGGAGAATTCTCTATTGAAGCTCTTCCATGATTACCAGTTGCATTAGGCTTAGCATCAGGTTGAACTTCGATGGGAGTGGGGTTTATTCCCAACAATAGTCCCTCCACTTTCGAGTTCGAAATTCAAAGGAAGGGAGTATAAGAAAGGTGATTGCTGAAGTCCTCTTTCGAACTCTGCACTAGTTTAGATTGAAGCTCAGTGGATATCTTATCTCCAATCGAGGTTGAAGTTGAAGCTCGGAGGAGATCTTATCTCCTGTTGAAGGGTTGGAGCTTGGAGGAAAACTTATCTCCTATTGAAGGATTGGAGCTCGGAGATCTTATCTCCAATCGAGGTTGAAGCTCCTAAAAGCTTGGGGAGATCTTATCTCCAATCGAGGTTAAAGTTGGAGCTTGGGGGAGATCTTATCTCCAATCGAGGTTGAAGCTCCTGGAAGCTTGGGGGAGATCTTATCTCTAATCGAGGTTAAAGTTGGAGCTTGGGGGAGATCTTATCTCCAGCTGCCCAATCGAAGTTGAAAGTTGGAGCTCGGAGGAGATCTTATCTCCAAGCGAGGTTGAAGTTGGAGCTCGGGGGAGATCTTATCTCCTGTCGCCTAGTCGAGGTTGAAGTTGGAGCTCGGAAAAGATCTTATCTCCAGTTGAGGTTGAAGTTGGAGCACGGGGGAGATCTTATCTCTAGTCGAGGTTGAAGTTCAAGTTGAAGCTCGAGAGAGAATTTTGGTCTCGGGTTCCCACGCTTGCTGCTTGTTGCGAATGTCGAGCTCATTATGGACGTTGGACTTATTATGGATGTCGAACTAGGATCTCTCTTACAAACCAGGATAAGGTTCTGCCTTTCGCATTTAATATAGTCAGGTTGTCGTGAGAAAGCACGTGTAAGGATTCTCCATCAAGCTTCTTCCTTCTCCACGTCTTTGGTCTATGGGGTTCCAACCTTTGCTCATGCTAGGGGGTTCTCCTCCTAATCCTAATAGGCTGTAGGGGCGTATTTAGGATTATTGTTGGGGCCTCTCCTCTCACCTCATCTAAAATGAACGAGGCCTTCAACTTTGCTCATGTTAGGATGAGATTCTCCTCCTGTTTCTAGTGGGCTGCGAGGGCACATAAGAGCCATTATCAGGGCCTCAGTCTTCGACTTTGCTTATATTAGGATGAGGTTCTCCTCCTATTCCTAATGGGCAATGGAGGCACATATGGACCGTTATTAAGGCCTCTCCCCCCATCTTGTTTAAAATGAATGAGGTCTTCAACTTTTCTCATTTTTAGGATAAGGTTCTCCTTCTATTCCAAATGGGCTGTGGGGGCACATAAGGGCCATTGTTAGGGCCTCTCCCCCATCTCATCTAAAATGAATGAGATCTTCGACTTTGCTCACGTTAGGATGAGGTTCTCCTCTTGTTCTTAATGGGTTGCAAGAGCACAAAAGGGCCATTGTCAGGGCCTCAGTCTTCGACTTTGCTAATGTTAGAACGTGGTTCTCCTCCTATTCCTATCAGATTGTGGGGGCACATAAGGGGCATTATTAGGACCTTTTCCCCCGTCTTGTCTAAAATGAATAAGGTCTTTGACTTTGCTCACGTTAGGATGAGGTCTCCTTCTGTTCTTAATGGGCTGTGGGGGCACATAAGGGCTGTTGTCAGGGTCTCAGTCTTTGACTTTGCTCACGTTAGGATGAGGTTCTCCTTTTGTTCCTAACGGGCTATGGAGGCACATAAGGACTATTATCAGGGCCTCAGTCTTCGACTTTGCTCATGTTAGGATGAGGTTCTCCTCCTATTCTTAACGGACTATGGGGGCATATAAGGGTCGCTGTTAGGGCCTCTCTCTCCATCTCATCTAAAATGAACGAGGTCTTCGACTTTGCTCATGTTATGATGAGGTTTTTCTCCTATTTCTAATAGACTGTGGGGGCACATAAGGGCCGTTGTTAGGACCTCTCCCTCAATCTCATCTAAAATGAATGAGGTCTTCAAATTTGCTCATGTTAGGATGAGGTTCTTCTCCTATTTCTAACGGACTGCAAGGGCACATAAGGATCGTTGTCAAGGCCTCAGTCTTCGACTTTGCTCACGTTAGGTGAGGTTCTCCTCCTATTTCTAATGGGACTGTTGGGGCACATAAGGGCCGTTGTTAGGGCCTCTCCCCCATCTCATCTAAAATGAATGAGGTTTTTCGACTTTGCTCACGTTAGGATGAGGTTCTCCTCCTATTCCTAATGGACTGTGGGGGCACATAAGGCCATTATCAGGGCATCTCCTTCTATCTCATCTAAAATGAACGAGGTCTTCAACTTTGCTCACATGCTAGGATGAGATTCTCCTTCTATTCCTAACATGGCCATTATTGATTGCTTCTTCTCTGTCATCACATAGTTTTTGCATCAAGAAATAATAACATTGAAATGAAAGGAAGTTTTATTGATGGAAAACTACTGGTAGTACATCCTCAGATTTTCTGAATTCCAAGGTCGTAGGAGTGTCGTCTCTCCGAGCTCCTTCAGATGGTAAGTTTTAGGCTGGACGACCTTCCTTCTACTTCATACGGGCCTTTTCAATTTGGGGCAAGCTTCTCCTAGCTCTGAGGCTGAGAGATGGTGGCTCGCCGAAGCACTAAGTCTCCCACTCTGAATATTTTACCTCTAACTTTGGAGTTATAGTATCGGGACCATCCTTCACCTGTAGGCCGCCATCCGAACCTAAGGCGTCCTCTCTTTTTTCTTCCAGTAGGTCGAGGTTGACTTCTGAGGTCCTCGTAAGTTATGTTGCTCATTGAAGGCCACGACCCGCGCTAATGGAGAGCTTAAGCTCGATTGGGATGACTGCCTCCATTTTCCAAAAGCCAAAGACAAATGGTATGTTTCCCTAGTTGGTAGCCTTTGAGTAGTTCGGTACGTCTCAGAGGATGTGGTAGAGTTCGTCCACCCAAGGCCCTCCTTGCTCTATCGAGCCTTGTCTTGATGCCTTGCAGTAGGGATCTAGTTGGTCACTTCAGCTTCCCCATTTACTTGTGGATGAGCTACCGATATGAATTGATGGAAGATGTTTAGATCTTCATAGAACTCGGCGAACCTTGTCCCAGTGAACTATCGCCCGTTATCTATTATGAGAGTTTGGGGCAAACCAAATGGCAGACAATTGACTTTCAGACGAAGTCCTGTACCTTGGCTTCGATAATTTTTGCTAGTGGTTCGACTTCGATCCATTTGGTGAAGTAGTCGATCGCAATCAGAAGAAATTTTCGTTGCTCTGGATGCCATCAGAAAAGGGCCAAGTATATCCATTCTCCACTGTGCAAATGGCTAAGGTGCGCTTAGTGGAAGTAAGCTCGAAGGTTGGCTGTCTTTGTAGGTTTCCATTCTTCAGACAAGCGATCATATTTCTTGACATACTCCATAGAATTATGGTATAAGGTCGGCCAATAGTACCCTTATCGAAGTAGTTTTTGTGACAGGGACCTGGCTCCTACATGACTTTCACAAATTCTCTCGTGCACTTTCCATAATTGCAAAATCAGCCTTTGAAGATCGGAGACATCTTCACAGCGGCAGCGAATATGATCTCTTATACAACTTATCCTCATCCAAAACGTACCGAAAGGCTTGATTTTTGAGTTTTCGAGCTTCTTTCGGATCACAAGGAAGAACTCTCTCTTTGAGATAGGCAACTAATGGGTCATTCTAGCTCGGCTCGAGCTTCGTCTGTATAATGAACTATTATTCCTCTGAGCTTTGATATTTTAGAGTTTCAAAAAATACTTTTTTGGATAATTCGACGAGAGCTGAAGTGGCCAATTTAGAGAGAAGGTCGGCACTTATATTTTGTACCCTCGAAATCTGTCGAATGCCTAAAACTACCGAAGGCCAGAAGTCAAATGCTTTACTTTCTCAAGATATTTCATCATACTTTTCTTCCGTGCTTCATAGTTGCCACTAACTTGGTCGATCACTAATTAAAAATTACTGTAGACTTGAAGTCGATCTACTTTTAATTTTTTTGCTATTTTTAGTCCGACGATTAGTGCTTCATATTTGACCCCATTATTAGTTACAAAAAATTTGAAGAGTAGCGTGTACTCAATGATGACTCCCTCGGAGCTGACTAAAACTAACCCCGCACCTGCTCTAGTAGAGTTGGAAGAACCATGCATGTATAGAGCCCAAAAATCTTTAGAAAGGTCAGGATTCTCTTCGGAGAGGCTCGGTTGCGATAATAGAGCACCGATCTCATTCTGTTCAAGCTCGGCATCATCTAGAATGGTATATTATACTACAAAATCTATCAATATCTAAGCATTGATCGATGGCCAGGGTCGATAATTGATGTCAAACTTCGTGAGCTCGATCATCCTTATTTTGCGATTCTTTCCAAAGCATCCATTTGATGAAGGACTATTTTTATTGGTTAATCCATGAGGATCGTTATGGTGTGTCCCTAAAAGTAAGGTTGGAGTCTTCTGACAGTGATTAGAAGAGAGTAGATTAATTTTTCTAGCTTAGAGTACCTGATCTCTGCATCCCTTAGGACCTATCTTATGTAGTAGACCGATCGTTGCATTTTCGCTTCCTCCTTGATCAGGACTGCTGCCAAGGCTGTCTGGAGAGACTGCTAGGTATAAGAATAATTCTTCTCCAAGTTTGGATTTTGTCAGTAGTGGGGATGAATCGAGATAGTTTTTGAGCTCCTCAAATGCTCGTTGGCACTCCATCGTCCAGCAGAAGTTCTTTGGTTGCTTGAGAACTTGGAAGAAGGGCATGCATTGCTCAGTCGATCTCGAGAGATGAAGTGATTTAGGGATGCCATTTTTTCTAGTCAGGCGCTGAACTTTTTTGATTATTTTTGGAGCAGTCATCTCCTGAATAGCTCAAATTTTCTCTGAATTTGCTTCAATCTCATACCTTGACACCATAAATCCTAAAAACTTTTCTGAGGTCACACCAAAGGCGCACTTGGTCGAGTTCAACTTTATCTTATGCTTCTCTGAGTGCACTGAAGGTCTCTTTGAGGTCGGTAAGATGGTTTATAGAAGCTCAACTTTTGACGAGCATATCATCCATATACACCTCCATATTACAGTCGGCTAATCTGCTTCTTTAAAGATCT
The DNA here is from genome assembly GCA_006176705.1 of Cocos nucifera. Taxonomy (NCBI): domain Eukaryota; kingdom Viridiplantae; phylum Streptophyta; class Magnoliopsida; order Arecales; family Arecaceae; genus Cocos; species Cocos nucifera. The sequence continues at coordinate 193,951 of QRFJ01000334.1, read as the reverse complement.
TGTTGACCAAGACGCTGGTACGTTGTCCCTGCATTTCTTGAGCCCAAAGGGCATAACCCTGTAACAGTAAAGACCATGGTCAGTAACAAAAGTAGTTTTCTCCTCATCCTCCTGGCATGCCATTTCCGTATCTAGTTATAGCTGGAATAAGGCATCCATGAAGGTGAGGAGCTTGTGGCCCAAGGTTGCATGTCTACCAGTTGATCAATCCTAGGAAGAGGGTAGCTATCATTTGGGCAGACTTTATTCAGCATTTTGAAGTCTATACACATCCTTCACTTGTTGTTTACCTTTTTGACAAGGACCATGTTTGAGACCTAGGTCGGATAGTTAACTTTTTCGGATAAATCCAGCTTTGAGGAGCTTGTCTACTTCTTCTGCGATTGCTTTCTACCTTCTCTGGGGTGTGGTTGCACATCTTCTCTTTTATCGATCGATACTTAGGATCAACGATCAAGTCGATGTTCCATGACCTCGGCGTCAATTCCTGGCATATCCTGCTGGGGCTCTAGGCGAAGATGTTTGTGTTCTTCTTGAGAAAGGTGATGAGTTGCTCCCGAACCTCATCCTTCAAGTTGGAGCCTGATCTATACGGTGTGCTCCGCATTTCCCATCGTTCAAGGGAATAGATATGAGGTCCTTCATAGACTCGCCTCGCTCCTCAATGAGGTCATCACGGGTATCCAGCCCCTCGATAGGACAAAGGTCAGGCCGAACATTTTCTACAGGGCAATGAAGTAACAGCATCTTGCCAATGCCTGGTCTCCTCCTGATCTCTCTAATTTCGTAGCTCGTTGGGAACTTCACCTTTAGATAATAAGTCGACACCACTGCTCGGAGCGCATTCAACTTAGGTTCGATCAAGAATAGCATTATAGGCAGATGGAGCATTTACGACTAGAAAATTCAACCTATGCCTTGACCAACTTCGAACATTACCCTGTAGTCACAATCAAAGTTATTATGCCCTCAACTGGCACGGCATCGCTAGTGAGGCCTACCAATGGAGAGTTCATAGGTCTCAAGTGGTTATTGAGTAAGGATATTTTTGAGAAAGCATTATAAAATAATACATCGATCGAGCTTCCATTATCTACCAAAATATGGCGTACATCATAGTTGGCAATGTTTAAAGAGATTACAACTACGTCATTATGCAAGAACTGGACTCCTCGAGCATCCTAGTCGGTGAAAGCGATGGACTCTTCAATTTTCGTCTCTTCACTGGTCCCTCAAATTCACTGGCCTCTTCACGCTGAAGTCCTCCTAGAGATAGTATTAATGATATCGAGAGGTGGCCGATCTTCTTGTTGTTCCTCTCTTCCTTGGTGGTTCTGGCTGCGGCAGTGCCCTTGGCCGATCTTTCTCTTGCTTCAGAGCCGATGTCTGAGGAATCGACCCAAGTCTGCCTCTCCTGATGAGCTCCTCGATTCTCATCTTGGAGCTGAATGCATTCTTCAGTATCGTGGCCGTGGTCATGATGGTAAAGATAGTACTTGCTTCGATTGCGCTTGTTTGGAGAGATCGTAATTCTTCTGATCTTGGTAGCTGATTCTTAATTTTCATCAGAACTTGAGTTTTAGGAGCATTAAGGGGGCGTAGTTGTGGAAACCTTTTGGAGGGAGAACTTCTTCACGCCCTTCTGTCAGGGCTTCTCTTTGATGATGAGCTCGAGGGAGGAGTTTAGGCTCGCTTGCGCTCGGAGGGAGTCCGTGAGCATGGTCGAACTTCATTCGGCCCTCCATCAGTGGGTCTATCTGGACTCGCCTATGCATCACTCTCCTATGGCTTTCTTCATCCTTCAACTTGAAGGCTTCTTCCGCTTGGGCATATCTTCAGCCCGAGCTAGCAGATCGGCAAAGTTCCCTGGGGTACTTCTTCTCTAGGGAGAACAACAAATCATTCTTCTGAAGGCCGCCCTTGAGTGCGGCCATTGCAACTGACTGGATCCAGATTTCGGACCTCCAATGCAGCAGCATTAAATCGGGTGACATAAGCCCGGATGGATTTTTCCTCCTTCTGCTTGATGTTCATCAGAAAATCCGAACCTCAATGGCGGACGTCGGCTGCTGATGAAGTGAGCCACAAACTGATGGCTCATCTGATCAAAGAAGAAGATCGTACCCGAGCTTCAACTGAGTACCAATTTCTTGCTGCTTCCTTTAAGGTAGATGGAAAAGCTCAGCATAAAATGGCGTCTGGTGCGCCATGGAGCAGCATCATGGATTCCGGAAGGCCTCCAGGTGATCGATCGGATCAGAGGTTCCATCGTAGCTTTCAAGTTGGGAAAGCTTGAAGTTTCGGCGGAATGGAGCTCTTGCATAATTCGAAGAGAGAAAAGGAGGATCGATGCAGACGTCATCATGGGGAGCCGAGGGCGATGTGGCAGAGTTCTTCAATCCGTCGGTCTCATTTTCTGGAGCCTTTGATCGAGGACGATCTTCATCGATCGTTGATCTCTAGAATTTTTAGATGGAAGGTTTCTTCCCCGAGGAGAATCATGGTCCGAAGCAAGGATCCTCTCCTCCTCTATTTCTTCCTTTTTGGAGGTTATCGATCGGTAGCCAAGTCGGTCATCTCCCAATCGGATCATGGGGCATCCGGAAGAGCCTGCTCTAGTGAATTGGTGTTCGGAGCCTATCGATGTATGGCCTACACCATCTCCATGAGATCCTGAACCTGCTGGACCAGCAGGTTGAACTGCTCCACATCTACCATGGCTATAGGAGGAGCTTGAGTTATTGAAGTTGGAGTGGAGCGGATTAGATCTGGATGGATCTGGCTATAGAGGCCGTTGATCTCGAGTCTGGAGGCATTTTTTTTAGAACCCTGAGAGAAGAAGAAGATCGCTGAGCACTCCTTTAAGAATAAGGTACCTCAAAATAGAGGCCCTTCCTCTAGCGCCAATCTATTGTGCAGAATCTGGTTGACCCTACTAGAGTTGTGATAAGTATAATAAATTCACCAATAAAAGTATTAATTTATCAATTAATTTATATTAATTTTTAAGAATTAATAATCAATTTATATATAATTTTTGAAAAATTCATATTTTTATTAATTAAAAAATTAATTAAAAAATAATAAAAATTAATAAAAATTAAAAAATAAAATTTTATTATCAATAGAAAGAGCTCATTTTTTTGATCACAACGAAATAAATTTCAAGTAAAACGGAGCTAAAATGAAAAAGATATGAATTTTTAAAAATATAAAATAAATAAAAATTAAATAAAAAAAGAAAACGGCTCAGCCGGCTCCGCAAGCCGAGCCACCAAGCCAAGCCGAGCCACCAAGCCAAGCCGAGCCATCAAGCCGACTCAGCCGTTGAAGCCATCAGCCGGTCCACGATCCAGGCGTGGACCGCCAGCTCAGCAAATTCCGGCGAATCAGAGATTGCCACGTGGTGGACCTAGACCCCTTAAGGGTCTACAGAAATTTATCGCGGCTCACAAGGGTAATTCAGTCTTTTCGTCCGACAACAGCGGCGCTGATTGGTTGCGGTGTGCGGTGCGGCCGGTCCACGCGGTCCATGGGAACAGTTATTGCGCGATCGGACGGATGTGGTTGTTTGCGGTCAGGATCGGACGGCTGTGGTTGCTTCCAGGCTTGATTCAGATTCATTAACATCACGCGGATCACCAACGGCCAGAAAATCCAAGTGATGATGATCCGACGGTCCAGAATGCTGCCGGCGGTGATCAAGACTCCCGAAGCGCGATTTGCGGCCAGATTTCCTCGATCAAGCGCGATCCAACGGCCAGAATTTAATCCGACCCGATCTGAGCTTATCTGCATCCGATTTTGATGATTTTTGGACCGTTGGATTCCTGTTGAACGGCTGGATTTTATCAGATTTATCAGAGTCATATCAGAGCTATTTTGATTCAAATTTTATCCAAATTTCTTTGTATTTTTACGATTACAAAGGCTATTAGTCCCATATTGCCTTTAGAAAAAATATCCAGCCCTCCTAGCTCTATAAAAAGGACCCCAGGCCATCAGAAATTCAACATCTCCGATCAAGGTGAAGCTTTGGTACAGGGCGAAGCCAGGCTATGGGTTAAAGGCTGCTTCGAAGCAACGGGTGCCGAGAAGAAGAGCCGAGCTTCTACACCATCTTTCTGCCAATGCCGATCCAAGATCAGAGATCAGGCTATTTTATTTTATTTTTTTCTTTTTAAATTTTATGTATTTAAATTCTAAAATTTTAATTAATAAAAATTTTATTTTTGCATTTTAATTTCTTGCTTTTTATTTTTATTGTAATTTAATTTCTGCACTTTAAATTATTGCTTTGCAAGTAGATGCTAAGATCTAACTAGTAGATCTTAGTACCAAAGTTTAAATTCCTGCATCTTTTAATTTTTGCTTTTTCAATTTTCCGACTTCACTTTTGATTCCCAAAACTTCTTTTTTCTTTTTCTTTTCAAAAATCAAAGATTTCAAATCTAAAAATACTACCTTCCCTGTGGATTCGACCCGACTCACTACTATCTACGCATTTTCAATGATTTTAAGAAGTCGGATTAAACTGATAAACACGGTGTCTTAACGACAGCATCGCGTCCCTATCAAGTTTTTGGCGCCGTTGCCGGGGAAGGTTTTTGATTTTTGATTTTGATTTCTTTGATTTATTAAAAATAATTTCGACAAACGCACCAAGTTTTTGGCGCCGTTGCCGGGGAAGGCACGGATATTAAATTTTTGATCTCTTTGATTTTTTATAAATTAAATTATAAATAAAATTTTTAATTTTGCTTACTAATTTTTTTTATTTATTTTGTAGAAAAAAAAAACAAAAAGAATCAGAAGTTTTGCCTGGTGAGATCAATCCTAACCCTAGTTCTCTTTTCTTTTTATTTTATTTATTTATTTATTTTATTTTTAAATTAATTTAAAAAAATATTCATTTAAACCTAATTAAAAGCCTCATGATAAGATTAGAAACCCTAACTGTTTAGAGCATGCATCATATTAGTTTTATTTTTATCTTTATTTTTATTTTTATTTTTTTTGGTGATTGCTGGAGGCAAGGTAAGCCTTTCAGAATTTAATTAGTTGCATGCATCTAGTTTAAATTGCATAAAACCCTTTGATTTTTTTTTTTTTTTTTCGTGCATATTCATATTAAATCAAATTAAGGGCACAACCCAATTAAACAAGATAAGGTGGGGATTTGATCACCCTTCCTTAGCCCACAAACAACCAACCAAGCATCCTGCATTGACCTAAGCCTTTAATTTTAAAATCAATTAGACATCAACCCTAGGAACTCGAGCTCAATAGGACAAGGAATCCTAAGAGTTGAACCGGGTTAGGATAAGTCAATTTGACTGGTGTCTAGGAAAGTGGTTCAGGGACGATTGGGCCCGAAGGAAGGTGGTTTCTAATTGGTTCCGTTCGCTTACCTGGCCAAGCACAATTGGTGTCTAAGGCAAGCAACGGGGGGACTCCCACCGACCTTACACTTACCTGGCTAGTTGATTGGCTAATCCTACACTTGGAGGGCTTGAAGGTGACCTTGGCAGTTAGGAGCTGTCTAGATCTAGGATAACCCTTAGTCAGGATTGATTGACCAACTTGATTGCTAACCAACATTCAAATCTAATTAAACCTAATTCTTCTCTTTCTTCTTAGTTCTAGGACTCCTTAGGACCTCTTCTTTAGAACTCTTTCTTTCCTTACTCCTCTAAAAATAAAATAAAATAAAATAAAAATTAAATTAAACTAACTAAAAAATATTAAAAATAATTAAATTAAATTAAATTAAAATTAAAAATTAAAATAATTAAAAAAAATTAATTTTTAATAATAATAATAATAATAATAATAATAAAAAAAAAATATTCTAAAAATTTTTAAACCATACATTAGGGTTACACTAATACATGCATGGTAGGAAATCATCGCTTTTTCTGATTTAGTTGAACTTAATTGAATGGTTGATTCACATTAAACATAATAATCAAATGGCTAATATGAATCTAATAGTCCAAAAATTAGATAAAGTTGACCTTCTTGATCAGAAAATAGATCAACTCCTAACCCTAGGTCAACAATCTCCTCAATTCACATCATCTTCTAATTATCAGGAGAGTTATTCAATCTGTGCTAGTCCAACCCATCATGTAAGTGAATATCCTATGACTGCACAGTTTCCATATTTTATCCAAGAACAAGTTCAAGCTACTCAAGGATACTCCAAATTGATTAATGACCCATTTTCAAATTCATATAATTCAGATTGGAGTAACTTTAATTTTTCTTGGACATCCCAACAGACTCAGGCTCAGACCCAAATTTCACTTGAGCAAAATTATCAAAATTATGCCTATAATAATGGTCAGCCTAGTCAGTTTAACCAGCCATCATATTATAATCAGCCTTCATACCCACCTCCTCAACAGACCAATCTAGCTGATGATAGATTTAACCAACTTCAACAATTAATTCTAACTCAACAGCAATCTATCGCCAGACTAGAAGCTCAAATAGGATAATTAGTTGAGTCTAACATGAGGAGAGAACTAGATCAACTACCGAACCTACCAATTTCAAATAACCCACCTAATGACCACCAACCACCTGGATTAAATTATCAATCTAATGTTTCATCTAAGAATCTCCAATTTGAGAATACCAAAGTAATTCCTGAACTTAAAAGCTATAGGATTCTTATGGACCCATACCAAGACCAGGTGAGAGAGGCTAGTACTGATGCTAGCCAAAATAAAAATTTAGAGGAACTGGTTAGTACTGAGACTAACCACATAGAAGAACCCAAGCCAGGAATTAGTACTGATGCTAGTTCCAGTTTAAATGAGATAGAAATAAGGGAAAAGAGAATAGATGATTTACCCGAGACTTATAAACCTAATGTCCTATTCCCTTCAACCCTAGAAGCTGGTTCTTCTTATAAAAATCAAAAGGCATGTAATGAAATGTCAATGGAGTTGTTTAAGCAGGATCACATTAATTTACCTCCAGAATTAAAACCGCCTTTAGTCACCATTCCAGCACCCATTGAATCAAACTTAACTCCTAAAACTCCATTCATGAGCATTTTAGAAAAACAAATAGGAGAAATTCTTAATAAACATGGGTCTGAGAATGGAATCATAAAATATATCCCAAAAATTAACAGTGAATATATCAATAATGGGATTAAAAATCAAATCAACTTTCTGAGATTGGCAATCCAAAACCATTGGAATTTGTCAATCCAATATTCGACACAGGATAGTGAGCTACATTGTGTCTGGCTGAAGACGGTAAACTTAGCGCTTGTTGGGAGGCAACCCAATATTTAGTTTTTATCTAATTTATCTTTTTAGTTTATTTTCTTTTTAGGATAATTTGAATAAGTTGGAGGGAGAGCTCAAATTTGTAAAGGCATGTGCTGGACCAAAAAAAAATAAAAAAAAATAAATAAATAAATAAATAATATATATATACTGAGTTAGGTGTATTCTTCCATTTTTTTATTACATCCTTTATTTTTTTTTCTTCTCCATTGAGGACAATGTCGATTAAGTTGGGGGGAGAGAAAAATAAAAATTTTAAAATTTTAAGTCCTCGAAAAAGTTAGTATTTAGTATTTAGATACTTGATTATGCTTAAGAATCGAATTAAACTAAGCATTTTTAAAAAGAAAATTGATGCACAGATTCAGAGAATCTATGAGATATTGAGGAATCAAGTATTAAGAAAATTCAATAAAGAGTTAAGTCCAGAACATAAAAAATTTTTTTCTTGGAGCATTTCTAATTATTTCTACTAGCATCAAAGAAAAGTCTACTTTTTATAGGCTTGTGTAGGGTAACTATACGTTTCTTCATATAAAAATTTATTTTAATAAAATAGTTTCCAAGTACTTCTCACTGAGTAACCGGGCCTCTTTGCCTAAGCAAGCATTGAGTTTCGCGTCAAAAGGTGGGAAGGGCAAAGAAGCTCGTTGTAAAGCTAGTCTTAACTCGTAGCCTATTTGATTCGAGCTAGTAAGCCCGAGGGGTATTCTATACCTAGTGCCCTAAAGCCAACTGGTTTGGGAGTCATTGGCCCAAGACTCGCTACATGGATCAAATAGAAAGCTTAAGGAGTTAAGACATTCAAAGTGGTACACATATAAAAAAAAAAAAAAAAAGAAAAAGAAAAGAAACATTGGTTTCCCACCGGAGTAACCGGGTCCCGTTGCCTAAGTAAGCAAAATGATTCACTATCAAAAAGTGGGGCAATGTGAAAATAAAAATTATAAATGAAGGATGGAAGTAGCAATACACCTGCCTATATGAAAGTTTAGACAAATCAGAGAGATAAAAGTGAAATAATTTAGAAAAAGTTCTGAAAAACTTTAATGTTCTTTACTTAATTTTTCTATTGATAATATTAATACCCCAATGATATATCTCATTTAAGGCTCTACTGATATCAAGTCATTTTGAAATTGCTTAAGTAAAAATTCGAACTCTAAAGTTAAAAGGTATTTAAAACTAATTCTTTCTTTACTTCGAGGACGAGCAAAGCTTAAGTTGGGGGATTTTTTAGGATATATGAATTTTAGGGAAATTTTCTTTTTTTTAATTTTTAAATTTTTTAATTTTTTTTTATTTAATTTTATTTTTTTTTTTTTATTTATGATTATTTTATTGATTAATTATTTAATTTGGATTTTTTTTTTTTTTTATTTTAAGGGATTTTTTTTAATTTTTTTAATTTATTATTTTTTTTTATTTGAAATTTGTTTTTTTTTATATATTTAAATAATATTTATTTTTTTTATTTTTTTTTTTTATAATTTTTGATTTTTTTAAAAATTAATTATTTTTTTTTTTTTTCTTTTTTAAAATTTTTTTTTTTTTTTTCTCTCTTT
>QRFJ01000334.1:153008-184859 GCA_006176705.1 Cocos nucifera | reverse complement strand
ACAATCAACCTCGGAAGGGCCCGCACATCTACAATGGTGGAAGACCTCAGACTTAATCTTTTCTTAGGGAGAATTGATTCAGGTCTCATTAAACTAGACTTGGCTTAGTCATAACAATTATGACTAACCTAGTGGCATGGGTTAGCTCGGATTATTGACCACCTCAGATCAGAACTGTGTCAACAGATATGGCCAGGTAAGTGAGATCGGTGGAAGGAATATGCCATTAACTCATACAAGAATGCATTTAGGTCGAGTAGCTTCCAATTAAAAACCAGTCGGTCGTATGTGCCAAACTTACCTTAGACACCAAATTGTTGAGTCAGAACCAATTGGGTTAGCCTACAATCCAGACTCTAACCTCTGAGCCTAATTAGGTCTTGCTTGATCGTGACTCGATCTTGACCCAGACTTAATCCTATTAGGCTGGTCAATTTAAGCATTGTTGATCCCATCTAACCAACTCTTGATTCGGTTTGATCAACCGCTTAGACCTAATTGAGCTACCCAAGCCCGAACCCAGTATTATGAATATGTCTTAGATCTAAAATTCTCAATTTTAGACCTAATTAATATTTCATAAACTTAATTTCTTAATTAAGTAGGGTTCATAAACAAAATATGCACAATAAATCCTAGGGTTTCAGGATCTAGGGTTTTGCAGAAAGTAAGTTTTGGATTTCTGATTAAGGATGAACACGCAGCACCCCTACACGTCATAAGAACACCCCATCGAATGGAAAGAGAGGGCCTTTCAAATCCTTCTTCATTCTTATGACCGGACGGCCAAGAGGAACGCCTTAATCAGGAACATTCAATACTACAAAACAGTATCAGATCTATATCATATATCTCATATACAAAGTAGATCTAATCATGGCATATTTTGCATACATCTCATGTATCAAATCATGCATGTTTTTAGATCTAAATTATCTCATAATAATCTAAAAATTAGATTTAAATTGATCTTATCAAAATAAATTCTAATCTAGACAAACTATGTAGAACTATTCTACAACTAGTCTAGACATGCATCAATCATATCTCATATGATGTTTAAAATTAAATAATTTTTATTTGCTATTTTTTAGATGTTATTATAACCATTATAATATCAAAAAAATAGTAAATAAATAGATCTAAAATATGGATTTAATCAAATTAAATTGAAAACATGCAAGACTATTCTATAGAACTATTCTATTCTAGAACTAGTCATGCATATCTTCTAATCTTAGATCCTAATCATTTAATTTTAATTTTTTCTGCTTTTCAAGATCTGATCACATCTCATGTGACATCTAAAATCAATTATTTTTTGAATTAAAATAAATTTAAAATTAGATCTAAACATTTTTAGAACCATGGCTCTGATACCAGTTGAAGGGAAATCCTGATTTTTCGGTCTAGGTTCGTTCAGATCTGATCAGATCAAGAGATATATTTTAAAAATTTTTTCTTTGATCTATATTAGATTTAAAATATTTTAGATCTAATTAATATTATTTTAATAAATAAAATAAATAAGGATAAATTAAATCAAATTTAATTTACCTCATTTGGGTAATCCTATTACTCTGTTGATGATCCTGTATGCAGTAGAAGGTTCTGGATCTAGCCACGCAAGTGCCTGGCCTCTACCAATATCCACTTGAGCTGGATCTAGAGATCCTCTTCTTCTCTATCACATCTCCAAAAATTAGATCTGGATCTGATCTGGAGGATCTTCAAAACTCCTTTTGAAGATCAGCAGTCGTCCTTTGCAGCAGCGCAGCCTTCTTTCTTTTGATCGCCTTTCTCTTGCTTGAATCGCACCAACAAAAATCCAAAACTCCTTCTGGATGTAGAGAGCAAGGGTAGAAGGTGGTTTGGCATGGAGAAGGAGGGGAGAGGCAGCCTTGGGGCGTATGGAAACTCTTTTTCATCTTTGAGTTGGGTACAGGGTCTTATTTATAGACTAACTATGATCCAACTCCTCTTCTTCCCAACCAATCACAACCCTTTGTGAAATCAGATCTAAATCTGATTGGTGGGAATAGAGCCCCCTGGATTCCTCCTTAGAGGGCACCTAAGACCAGTCAAACTGGATTCTTAGAAGAACTCTAATTGGAATCCAAAAGGGAGGTGGAGTCCTTGTCCAACAAGGACTCCTAAGTGCCTCCAACTTGGGCGCACGCCTAGGGTGGCACACGCCCTCCTCCTTGCTAGGTTCTGGCAGAGGGACAGGCCCCCACCAGCTCTCCAATAGGTGCATGACATGTGGTCAAAAGTCAAAGTGTCAATGGTCAATGTTTGACCAGTCAAAGGTAGACTTTTGACCAAAGTCAAAGAACAAGAAATGGCAGGTGACCAAAAATGGCAGGTAATGTCTTATAAAATAAGACAACCTATTTCTAACTTGGACAACCTCCAGTCAGACCATATGAAGGCCTCTGATTGAGCACAAACTTTTTTGGCTCAGACAGGACAACTTATTTATGATAGCAAAAGAAGAACGTTAGGTTCAATCGAGTGCTAGCATGATTTCCTTGAACCTAATTGAATCTCATTCAGATCAATTGAACTGGATCAGTTCAATTGATGATCACCAGATTCAAACCCTTATTTGTGTGACCCAGTTAGGTTCAGTTCTATATGGTAATGGGATATGTCATGATCTCTATCATCGACATCATCGAAACTCCTTTCGATGGATCAGAACTCTTCTGATTCGAACAGCTAGAATGATTCGATCATCTAAATCATTCTAATTGCTCCCAAAATCCACCAGTGACACCTAGCAGTATATGGTGGCAACCCATCAGAGCTGAATGCGAACCTCTTGGTGCAGCTACTTGTGTGATTAAGTTCTTCTATCTTGAGCCCCGATCAGATTAGGGTTTAAGGTGAACTCGTCAAACCCTAGTTTCTGTCATATGATGTAATCATTCGATTCGAGTCCAATGTGAAAATCTAAATAGAAACTCTTTCTATTATTTCACTCTGCCATGGCCATGGGCTTCTGAACTTGATTCTCATGATTATCATAGGGCTGCTCCTCTACCACCGAGGTAGATAGATTCCATCTTGATGCCATCCAGTTCCTACAATGAACATGCTATAGCCAACATACACCTCAGGGTTCCATATGGCTAGGAGATCGAGTAATGGTGTAGTCAAACTATAACACCCTCAAGGTGAACTACTGATGCACCTCAGGTCAAAGAACCAGACACACTACTGCAGCATCGAGTCAGTCATTGACGAGAAGGTAGACTCCCTAATGACTACTCGAGGTGGTCATGCTCAGTGCCCTCGTTCTCTAATGAGTACCTGTACTCTCGCTCCGGTGTCTCCACACCGTAGACTTAAGACTCATCTACTAAAGAGAAGCGATTGTACACCAACCTTCTGAATCAATCACCATCCTTATGATGATCCTATGGTCAGGAGCAATTTATGAGTTAATAATGATTATTCATGTCTTAAATTTTCAACTCTTGAAAATATGAATTATCATTGCCATTAACTCAAAGGATGTATCACAGACACTAAATACACATATATGATAGAAAATAATCCATTTATTGATTTTAGTCAAAATTATAATTTTTCCCCTAGAAGTGTATTATAAATGTCAGCCAATTCTGGCTTCTAGGGCACATATATCTAACATATCAAATATTGACTCCAAGAAATGGCTAGAGGCAATGTAGTTAGAAATTGTCTCGATGCACTCAAACCAAGTCTGGACCTTGGTAGATCCACCAGAAGGTATAGTACCTATTGGGTGTAAATGGATCTTCAAGAGAAAGATTGGTGTAGATGGAAATGTGGAGACATTCAATGCTAGACTAGTGGCAAAAGGCTATAGTCAATGCGAAGTTATTGACTATCAGGATACCTTTTCCCCAGTGGCTATGCTAAAATCCATCCGCACATTGCTTACCGTTGCGGCCTATTTCGATTATGAAATATGACAAACGGATGTAAAAATGGCATTCTTAAATTGATATCTTGAGGAAAATATCTAAATGGAACAGCCGCTAGGTTTCACATCCAGTGATACTGATCACAAGATTTGCAAGCTGCAAAGATCCATATATGAACTTAAGCAAGCATCTCGGAGCTAGAATACTCATTTCAATGATGTGGTCAAAATGTTTGGTTTCATAAAAAATGAAGAGGAACCATGTGTCTTCAGAAAGGTCAGTGGGAGCACGGTTGTCTTTCTCGTATTGTACATGGATGACATCCTCCTTATTGGGAATGATATTCCCATGTTGACGACAGTCAAAATATGATTGTCTTAGGAATTCTCCATGAAAGACCTAGGTGAAGCATCCTTTACTCTAGGAATTAAGGTCTATAGGGATAGACCGAATAGGATGCTAGGACTTTCACAGAAGATGAACATAGAGAAAGTACTAAAGAGGTTTAGTATGGAAAACTCTAAGAGGGGATTAATATGCTTCGGACAAGGTATTCATCTTTCCAAGAAGATGTGCCCTAGCACACCTGAGGAAATACAACGCATGAGCAAGATCCCTTATGCTTCTGCAATAGGGAGCCTCATGTATGCCATGCTATGTACACAACCAGATATAGCCTATGCTGTGAGTGTCACAAGCAGATATCAGTCAAATCTAGGTGAACAATACTGAACTTCTATGAAATGTATCCTTAAGTACTTAAGAAGAACTAAGGATATGATGTTGGTCTTTGGTAATGGAGAAGTCCAAGTCTAGGGATACATAGACTCGGATTTCATATCCGATGTAGATGATCGAAAGTCGACATCTGGGAGTCTGTTTATGTGCAATGATAGTGCTGTCAGCTAGAAGAGTTTCAAGCAAACCGTGATAGCAGATTCCACCATGGAAGCAGAATATATCGCTGCATCAGAGGCTGCGAAGGAAGTATTCTGGTACAAGAAGTTTGCTGCAGAAATCAGAGTAATGCCATCAAATGCCATTCCCCTTTACTGTGACAACAATGGCACCATAGTCCTTGCTAAGGAGCCGAGGTCTCACCAAAAATCCAAGCACATTGAGCGGCGATACCACCTCATCCGCGATTACCTCGAGAAGGGTTATGTCGAGGTCAAGAGAGTCGACTCCATGGACAATGTGGCAGACCCGCTTACAAAGTCATTGGGCCAGCAGAAGATTGAAACCCACCTTAAGATGATGAGACTTAGACTTATAGCCAATTGACTTTAGGACAAATGAGAGATTGTTAGATATATGTGCCTTAGAAGCTAGAATTGGCTGACACTTGTAATACACTTCTAAGGGCAAAATTATAATTTTGACTATAATCAATAAAATGGGTTATTTTCTATCACATATGTGTATTTAATGTCTGTGATACATCCTTTGAGTTAATGGTAATGATAATTCATATTTTCAAGAGTTGAAAATTTAAGACATGAATAATCATTATTAACTCATAAAATGCTCCCGACCATAGGATCATCATGAGGATGGTGATTGATCCAAAAGGTTGGTGTACAATCGCTTCTCTTTAGTAGATGAGTCTTGAGTCTATGGTGTGGAGACACCAGAGCGAGAGTATAGGATACTCGTTAGAGAACGAGGGCACTGAGCGTGACCACCTCGAGTAGTCATTAGGAAGTCTACCTTCTCGTCAATGACTGACTCGATGCTGTAGTGGTGTGTCTGGTTTCTTTGACCTTAGGTGCATCGGTAGTTCACCTTGAGGGTGTTATAGTTTGACTACACCATTAACTCGGTCTCCTAGCCATTTAAAATCCTGAGGTGTATGTTGGCTATAGCATGTTCATTGTAGGAACTGGATTGCATCAAGATGGAATCTATCTACCTCGGTGGTAGAGGAGCAGCCCTATGATGATCATGAGAATCAAGTCTAGAAGCCCATGGCCATGGCAGAGTGAATATAATAGAAAGAGTTTCTATTTAGGTTTTCACATCGGACTTGAATTCGAATGATTACATCATATGATAGAAACTAGGGTTTGATGAGTTCACCTTAACCCTAATCTGATTCGGAGGCTCAAAGATAGAAGAACTTAATCACATAGGTAACTGCACCAAAAGGTTCACATTCAGCTTTGATGGGTTGCCACCATATACTACTAGATGTCACTGGTGGATTTTGGAAGCAATTAGAATGATTTAGATGATCGATCAGTCTAGTTGTTCAAATCAGAAGAGTTCTGATCCATCGAAAGAAGTTTTGGTGATGTCGATGGTAGAGATCATGACATATCCCATTACCATACAGAACTAAACCTAACTGGATCACACAAACAAGGGTTTGAATCTAGTGATCATCAATTGAACTGATCCAGTTTAATTGATCTGAATGAGATTCAATTAGGTTCAAGAAAATCATGTTAGCACTCGATTGAACCTAACGTTCTTCTTTTACTATCATAAATAGTTATCCGGACTAAGCCAAAGAAGTTTGTGCTCGATCATAAGCCTTGGTCTGACTGGAGCCTATCTAAATCAGAATAGGGTTGTCTTATTTTGTAAGGCAATACTTGCCATTTTTGGTCACCTACCATTTCTCGTCCTTTGACTTTGGTCAAAAATTGATCTTTGTCTGGTCAAATGTTGACCATTGACACTTTGACTTCTGTCTACATGTCATGCACCTATTGAAAAGCTAGTGGGGGCTTGTCCCCTTGCCAGAACCTAGTAAGGAGGAGGGCGCATGCCACCCTTGGCGTGTGCCCAAGCTGGAGGTGCTAAGGAGTCCCTGTTGGATAGGGACTCCATCACCTTTTTGGATTTCTATTAGATTTCTCCTAAGAATCAAGTTTGACTAGTCTTAGGTGCCATCTACAGAGGAATCCAAGGGACTCTATTTCCACCAATCAGATTTAGATCTGATTTTACAAAGGATGGTGACTGGTTGGGAAGAAGAGGAGTTGGATCACGCATAGTCTATAAATAAGACCCTGCACCCAACTCAAAGAGGTGAATACAATTCTCCACACCCCAAGACTGCCTCTCTCCTCCTCTTCTATGCCAAGACTATCTTCTCCCTCTCCTCTCCATGCCTAAAGTAGTTTGGGATCCAAGTTGGTGCAATTCAGACGAGAGAAAGACGACAGAAAGATAGAAGGCTGCGCTGCTGCAAAGGACAACTGCTGATCTTCAAAAGGTGTTTTGTAGATTCTCCAAATCAGATTCAGATATGATTTTTGGAGATGTGATAGAAAAGAAGAGGATCTCCAGATCCAGCCTGAGTGGATATCGGTAGAGGCGAGGCACTTGCATGGCTAGATCTAGAACCTTCCACTGGTTATAGGATCATTAATGGATAATAGGATTATCTTACATCAAGGTAAATTAAATTTGATTTAATTTATCTAGATTTTATTTTTATTATTAGAATAATAAGAATCAGATCTGAAACATTTCAGATCTGATTCGGATCAAGAAAATTTTTTTTTAAAATATATCTCTTGATCCGATCAGATCTGAACGAACCTGGTTTGGGATTGAAGAATTTTTTCTTCACTTCTGGCCAACAGAAATTGAGTACTCGGGTATGAATTCAGCAGAGCTTTGGGAAAGAAGTCAAGCACCTCGAGAAAAAGTATCTGGAGGGTCCCTTTTTATAGATAGAGCTTATTGTAACCATCCGATAGTGGGCCACACTAGATCATGTGGAATTTATTATGGAGAGTGGTGTCACTCGTAATAGACTGATAATGATAGTTGTAACCATCCGATAGTAGGATTGCCTATAGCTGACTGATAAATGACAGTCGTAACCATTCGGAGGAAGCAGGCATTTAGAATTTGACTGAAGGAGAAGTGCGTAGGAAGTTTGGCTCCTGGAGGAATCTGACTAAAGAAGATATCCAGAATGAGTTTGATTCCTGGAGGAATCCAACTGTTGAAGGAGTTTGGAAGGAGTTCGACTCCTAGAGGAATTCGACTGAAGGAGATGTCTAAAAGGAGTTCAGCTTCTAAACAAATTCAATCGCTGGAGGAGTTTGGCTCTTAGAGGAATTCGACTAAAGAAGATGTCCGAAAGAAGTTTGACTCCTGAAGAAATCCGACCGTTGGAGGAGTTCGGAAGGAGTTTGACTCCTAAAGGAATTCGATTGAAGGAGAAGTCTGAAAAGAGTTTAACTTTTGGAGGAATCTAACTATTGAAGGAGATCGAAAGGAGTTTGGCTCCCAAAGGAATTCGACTGAAGGAGATGTCTAGAAGGAGTTCGGCTCCTAAAAAAATCTAATCGCTAGAGGAGTTCGGAAGGAGTTTGGCTCTTGATGGAATTCGACTGAAGGAGATGCCTGAAAGAAGTTTGGCTCCTAAAGAAATCTATCTGCTGGAGGAGTTCAAAAGAAGTTCGGCTTCTGGTGGAATCCGACTGAAGGAGAAGTCTGAAAGGAGTTCAACTCCTGGAGGAATCCGACCGTTGAAAGAGTTTGAAAGCAATTCGGCTTCTGGAGGAATCCAACTAAAGGAGATGTTTCGAAGGAGTTCGGCTTCTGAAGAAATCCAACCGCTGGAGGAGTTTGAAAGGAGTTTGGCTCCTAGAGGAATCCTACTGATTGAGAAGTTTGGAAGGAGTTTGGCTCCTGAAGGAATCCAACTGAAGGAGATATCTGAAAGAAGTTCGGCTCCTGAAAGAATCCAACTACTGGAGAAAGTCGAAAGGAGTTTGGCTCTTGGAGAAATTCGACTGCTGGAGGAAGTTGGAAGAAGTTTGGCTCCTGAAGAAATTCGACTGCTAGAGGAGTTCGGAAGGAATTTGGCTCCTGGAGGAATCCGACCACTAGAAGAGTTTGGAAGAAGTTCGGCTCTTGGAGGAATCCGACTAAAGAAGAAGTTTGGCTCCTAAAGGAATCTGACTGGCGGAGAAGTCTGATAGGAGTTCGGCTCTTGAGGGATTTGACCGAAGAAGAAATTTGGAAGAAGTTCGGCTCCTGTAGACACTCAATTGAAGGAGAGATCCGAAAGAAGTTCGACTCCTGGAGGAGTTCGGCTCTTGGAGGAGTCCGACTAAGGTTCGGTCGGCTAAAAAAGTTTGGCTAAGGTTTGGCCGCTGGAGGAGTTCGGTTGGGATCTAACCACTGGAGGAGAATTCTCGATCGAAGCTCTTCTGTGATTATCAGTTGCATTAGGCTAAGCATCAGGCTGGACTTCGGCAGGAGTGGGGTTTATCCCCAACACTACCTATGGCACACTATAGGCTAGGTCACATTAATAAGAATAGGACAAATAAGTTGACTCAAGAGAAAATTCTTGAAGTCGGTGATTATGAATCACTTCCAATCTATGAGTCCTGTCTTCTTGAAAAAATGATCGAATCATCTTTTACTAAAAAAGATGAGAGAGCCACTAAGCTCTTAGGTCTAATACACATAGATGTATGTGGGTCTATGAACACAAGTATTATAGGTGGATATTTCTACTTCATCACTTTGACAGATGAGCTATCTAGATATAGATATGTTTATCTAATGAAACACAAGTCGGATTCATTTAAAATATTCAAATGATTCTGAAATGAAGTAGAAAAATAAATTGAAAAGAGTATTAAAACTCTTCGATTTGATCGAGGAGGTGAATACCTTTCCAGTAAGTTTCTCACATATCTAGGAGAGAATGGGATTCTCTCCTAATGAACTCATCCAAGGACACCATAGCATAACGATGTGTCTAAAAGAAGAAATCAGACTCTATTAGACATGGTCCGATCCATGATGGGTTTTGCCAGCTTGTCGATATCCTTCTAGGGATATGCACTCGAATCAGCTTGCTATCTTCTAAATAGAGTTTCGAGTAAGTCTATAGTTAAAACTTCATATGAGATATGGACAAAGTGTAAGCCAGTACTCTCATATCTTAGGATCTAGGGGTGCCTGGCTTATGTCAAATGCTTAATGATAGAAAAGCTTGGACCTAGGTCTAATAAGTGCACTTTCATAGGATATCCAAAAGAAACCAATGGATATATTTTCTATGATGCTAATGAACAAAAGTTATTTGTCAGCCTTAAAGTTATCTTTTTATAGAAGAAGTTTCTTGGTAAAGGAACTATTGCCTTTAAGATTGAACTTAAAAAAGTTCAACAAGTAGAAAAGTTAACACAGTTAGCTAAACTAGAATCAAATTTGATTAGATCAAACATAAAGCCCCCTACACCATTAAGTCTATCCAGTAGAGTACCACATCAGTCGGATAGATACTATAATTTCTTGATCCAAAATGGTGATCTGATTGAACTTGATGAAAATAATAAGGATCTGATCACTTACATGGATGCAATGTAGAGGCCTAATTTCGAGAAGTGGTTTGAGGCCATGAAATCCAAGATGTAGTCCATGAAGGTCAATGATTTGTGAACATTGGTTGACCCACCTGAAGGAGATAAACCCATCGGATGTAAGTGGGTTTTCAAGAGGAAGAGGGCGCAGATGGAAAGGTGAAGACATATAAAATCCATCTGGTTGCCAAGAGATATCATCAACATTATGATATTGACTATGATGAGACATTCTCTCCTATGGCAATACTCAAATCTATTCAAATTATGCTTGCAATAGTTGTCAATTTAGACTATGAGATCTAGCAAATGGATATGAAGATAGCTTTTCTAAATAGAGAGCTAACCGAAGAGGTATATATGATACAACATGAGAGGTTCATATCCATAGATGAGTCCAAGGTGTGCAAGCTTTGGAGATCCATTTATGGATTAAAGCAGGCATCTCGGAGTTGGAACATGCATTTTGATAAGGTAATCAAAATGTATGGCTTCATTAAGAATGGAGAAGAGCCTTGTATTTACAAGGAGGCAAATGGTCGAATAGTGATATTTCTTATTTTGTATGTGGATGACATTCTCTTAATTGAAAATGACGTTCTTGCACTACAAGAAATAAAAGATTGGCTATCATTTTAGTTTTCCATGAAGGACTTGGATGAAGTATCCTATATCCTAGGGATGAAGATCTATAGGGATAGATCTAAGAGGATGCTTGGGCTGGGATCTATCCCAGTCCATGTATATACAAACTATGCTAAAGAGATTTAGCATGGAGAATTTCAAGAAGGATTATCTTCTGATATGCCATAAAATTTCTCTCTCTAAGAAGGATTGTTCGACAACTCCTGAAGAGAGAGAGTATTTGACTAGAATTTCATGTGCTTTGATAGTGGGATCTATTATGTACGACATAACATGTACGTGATCAGATGTAACATACTTACTAGGAGTAGTGAGTAGATACCAATCTGATCTAGGAAAGAACCACTAGAAAGTATGTTAAATTTTTCAATGATAAAAACATCTCAAAAGATGGTAAAGAAAAAGCTCAAAAAGGAACCCTAGAGAAGACAATGTTCTCTTTCTTTGTTCTCCAAAGGATATCAACGTTTGATGTCCAAATGAAACCAAAACCCTCCAGCAATTTGGGTGCCTAAATCCCTCATGCCTCCTCTCTCTTTTCTATAGATTTTGCAAAGAGACTATAGGGCTTTTCATGCCAACAAACATTTAAAAGGAGGTGCCCAAAGATATGGCAAGACAAGGTCAAATCCCTAGAAGTTAGGGATTCAAAATCAAAGGGTTTTGAATGCCACCCCATTTATTTGTGCATGGAAGAACAAGGAATTAATGCCTAAAAGAAGAAATAAGATGGTGCACAAAATAAAGGTGAGGAATGGAAAAAATTCATAATAGAAAATAAGGAGTTTTGGATTCTTGGAACTTTATCAAATAAAGTCCGATGCAAAATGAATTTCCAAATTTGACCCATTCAAAATTTATTCCAAAACAACCAGGATGTGGGGCATGGAGAAACTTCTCTTAGGAATGAGAAATCTCATGCCAAAAAAGAAGGAAATATGGCATGGGAATTAGGGTGTGGTTTAAGAGATCCTTTTCTAATTAAGACTCTTCTATTTAGACTAGGTCAAAATTGTTTTGATCTCAATTGAGCTTAGATTAATGCAACCTAATTAAGGAATGATCACAATCCAACTAGGAGCCTAATTAAATCAGATTAAATGAAAATTAAATCTAGTTTAATTTCTAATCAAATAAGAAATTAGATAAACTCAAGTCCTAATTGAATAAGAACTTATTCTTCCATGCAACAAGCTTTTCCAATAAACCAATTGGACTTAATCCAATTAAGTCCAAACTAATTATAATTGATTTTAATTCAATTAACTCAATCTTAGGCTAGTTGCTCAATCAAATTAAGTCAATTAGTAATCCAATTGCTACTCAATCTACCTGCAATACTTACACTTGATCGTTCATCAATCACATTGATGATTCGATCACTGAATGATTCTCAATCATTGATCAACCATCTAATCAGGTAACAATCTCTTATATGTATGACCCCATAGGTTCAAAACTAAGCTAATAGCATAGGAACCAATTTTTATGTCAATCAGAATGACCATCTAGCAATGATACCCGACATTTGAATTGATCGAATGTATGCAAAGCCACATTCTTAGAACCCTAGCCTATGGTTACTGTATAATTCATCTTTTGATCAATAATGCTCAGGATGACTTCTAGTTAGCTGTCAACACTCATACAAGTCATCCATATTGTATTTCAATATTTATGCATCCCATAACTCTTCATAAGAATTATTCAGGCCTAGATTATGCTAAATTAAAACACAGTGAGATATTTGCTTCCTAGAGTTAATTAGTAGTTAATCTTATCTTGATTCACACACTGACTTTATAAGTACTTGACTGCATATAGAAATCTTTCATTGCTATATTAGAAATATAGGTAATCCGGTACCCAGGTATAGTGAGTTGTTTACAAGTCACCATGATGATCTCAGGTCGGAGGGACATTTATATCCATAAGCCTTAACTAGCTACTCTTGATAGTATATTGCTACATTGATCATGTTCAATGTAGATGTACTCCTACATCCTACCTATATGCTATACCAGTATCTCCACACCACTTGGTTATAAGGACAATCAATGCATATGACATACAGTGATCTACACTCGATAAGTTATCATCCTTATTAATAACTTATCATTTAGTCGTGAATAACTTAGTAACCATCTAATAAATCCTTCATTATCAATTAAGTGTGGCTCTAAAGACTTCATCTAAATTTAGGAGTTCATTTGAGAAAGATAGAACTTTGATGATGAATAAGCCAAAAAAAAATTATTATTTGATAATTCATATACTAATTCCAATCATCTATGACTTAGTTAATTAGCTTTAGGATATATTTTCTAACAACTCCCACTTGGACTAAAGATAATCAGAACAATATTAAATACCTATCTTTCACTTGAGCCTGTAGAACTTCTTAATTATGAGGTTTTAACAAATGAGTCGATCTAATTTTTTTTTTTTCATCAATTTTCTAAAGATCGACATCACCCTGATCTAAAATCTAAGATGATAGCGATGCAGAGTATGCTGGTCCTATGATGTACCTTCAATTCTTTAGCCTGAGCTATGGCTCCAATGCTATATTAGAACTAAACCATTAATGAAGGATGCCTCTCCCAGCTTGCTAATGAATTTATGCCACCACACAGTCCACATAATAGCATCAGATGATAGAAAACACGTAAGATTTCATGCATAGATTTCAAAACTTTTTTGAAATATAGAGCAGCGAAAGACATAGATTAAACTAGTTAATCTACAACATGCATGTAATCAAATTACAAAATCCTACATCAAGAATCTATAACATATTATGATGCAAATATAAATCTAAAATTAAATTAATCATAAGTGGTATTAATCATATCAATACCTAGATCTAAAATAATTCTAGATCTAACCCTAGATTGCATCTAGGTCACCAAGAGATCAGATCTCTTACCTTTTCACGAGTCAAGAACACCACGGTTGAATCCGTTATTGTGTTTGGAGCCACACAAGCATCCGATGTCTATAGGTGATCCACATGAACCTACAACACAGATAGAGGTTCGTCGAACGAAGATCCACTCGAAGTGCTAGCTTCTCGCGGATCCCTCCTGATGGTTAATCAAATACATGTTCTTCGGATCTCCTGGATACTACAATATATGAAGAATATGAAGAGGAATGAGGGAGGAATCCAATCATTGGATCTCCCATAAATCAAAAAAAAATACATATGAAAAAACCCCAGGAGAAGGCAAATCTTCTCCTTCAGGACATCAACAGTTGATGTCTAAAAAACATCTATTATGCTAGGTTCAGAGGAGACTTTCTCCTTTGGATTTTTTTTTAATTTTTTAGATATCACACCCTCAGATTTTTCTCATAAAAATCACATAAATAAAATTGAGAAGAAGGGCTCTCAAGGAAACCCTAAGAGAAGATCTTCTTCTCTTCTTCTTCTCGCATCAGGACATGATCAGATCATGTCCAAAAATGATCACCATGCCCCAATACCTTGGAGCACAGATTCCATGCCCTTTTCCTCTCTCTCTCTCTCTCAAATCTTTATTATATAAAAATCATATAAAATAATGAAGAAGAAGATACTCAAAAGAAAACAAAGAGAAGATAATCTTCTCTCACCTTTGTGCCTTCATGACATCAATGATTGAAGTCCAGATGAAGACCTTTTCTCTAAGAATCTTAGCACCATCTTCTCTCAAGCCCTTCAACTCTCTCTCTCTCTCTCTCTCAGATTCTTATAAAATAAAAATCATAAATAAAATAGGAAGAGAGAAACATAGAAGAAAAATATAAGAGAAGACAATCTTCTCTTACCTTCTCTCTTCAAGACATCAATGTTTGATGTCTTAATTGAGGGCTTTTCACCAAGAATCTTTGCACCACAAATTCTCCATGCCTTCTCCTCCTTCACCTCTAATTTTTCATGATTTTTTTAGGATCTTTTATATCCTTAAACCATCTCATAAGAGGCGTTCATCTTTTATTGCAAGACTAGGTCAAAACCTAGTCAAAGGAGGACTTCTATGGGGCATCCAACTCTTGGACGCCCCTCTCACTTATTTTTTCATGTAACCATTGATTCTCATGCACAAAACCAAGGGAAAAAGGGCCAAATAAGATAGAGGGGCATGGGTAGAGTTGGTGCACAAGGGAGGGAGGTGTTTGGGTCAAAGAATATTCTTCCAAGTAGGAAACAATTTCCAACTTCCTTCTAATTTTGACTAAATCAAATTTAAATCTAATTCTTGAGAAAATGGGATATGAAAAATCATTTCATAGGCATGGAAATCATATAAAAAAATTTTGAATTAAAATATGGTGTGGGCTTTCATAGGCGCAAGTGAAAGAGAGAGAGTCCAAGTCCAACTGGGACTCCTCTTGTTTGACTAGGTCAAAATTATTTTAAATCTAACTTAAATTCTATTTAAACTACATTAAATATAACCCAATTAAGGATGATCCTAGTCTAACTAGGAGCCCAATTAAATTAGATTAAATCAATATTTAAATCTAAATTAAATCCTAAGTCAATCAAGTGCACCCAAGTCGTAGTCAAACATGGAATTGTTCTTCCCTTGCAATTGGCTTATCCAATTAACTAATTAGACTTAATCTAATTAATTCCAAACTAATTCAAATTAAATCTAATTTAATTAGACTTGATCTTAGCTTGGTTGCTCAATCAAATTGAGCCAATTAGCAATCCAATTGCTAATCGATCCTCCTGCAATACTTGCATTAGGTCAAACATCAATCACATTGAATGTTTGACCTCGAAATGATTCTCAATCATCGATTAACCATCCAATATAATTACAAGCTCTAATATTTGTGACCCCATAGGTTCGAACCTAAGTCGGTAGTATAAAAATTAATTTCTGTACTAATCAAAGTTACCATCTAGCAATGATTTTCGACGTCTGGATAGGTCGAATGTATGTAAAGCAATATTCTTAGAACCCTTGCCCATGGTTTCCATATAATTCATCCCTATGACCAATAATGCTCAAGACGACTTTGAGTATACTGCCAAACACTCATACAAGTCATCTCTATTATGTCTCAAAATTTTGCAAATCCCATGACACCTCATGAGGATTACCCAGCCTAGGTTTTACTAAATTAAAATATAGTGAGACATTCTCTTTCTGAAGTTAATCAAGAGTGGTCAATCCCATCTTGACTCACACACTGACTCTATAAGTACTTGACTGTACCTAAAAATCTTTCATCATCTATATTAGAAATACAGGCAGTCCAGCATGAAAGTACAGTGAGTTGCTCGCAAGTCACCATGACGATCTCAAGTCAGAGGAATACTTATATCCATTGGTCTTAGCTAGCTATTCTTGATAGTAGAGTGCTACATTGATCACGTTCAGTACAGATGTACTCCTACATCTCACCTGGATGCCATACTAGTGTCTCCATACTACTTGGTTATAAGGACAACCAACGCATATGGCATACAGCGATCTACACTCGATAAGTTTTAATTCTTATTAATAACTTATCATTTGATCATGAACAATTTAAGAACCATGCAATAAATCCTTCTTTATCGATTGATTATGATTCTAAGAACTTCATCATGATTTAGGAGTTCATTTAAGGAAGATAGAACTTTTATGATGAAACATTCAAATTACTATTATTATTAGATAATTCATATACTAATTTTAATCATCTACTACTTAGATGATTGACTTTAGGACATATTTTTCAATTACTCCCACTTGGACTAAATCCAATCAGAATGATATCAAATATCCTATCTTCCACTTGAGTTCGTAGAACTCCTTAGTTCCGAGGCCTTAGCTAATGAGTTGGTCAAGTTTTTCTTTTACATCGATCTTCTAAAGATCGACGTCACCCAGATCAAATATCTAAGATAAAAATGATGCAGAATATGCTGGTCCTTCGGTTCTTTAGCTTAAGCTATGGCTCCAATGGTATGATAGGATTGGACCATGGGTGGAGGGTGCCACTCCCAACCTGCTAATTAACCTCAGTAACTACAGAACTTACATGGTAGCATCATATACCATGATGTACTCTACATCACTAACTAAATAGGCTAAAGTATCCTGTTTGAAATCTTTCCAGTAGATTGCTCCGACAATTAGGGTATGTTGATATTCTCTTGTTATCATCTTGTTCTAACTGAAATCAAAACATCCATATATTTTAGGTCAGTACTTTCATATTTGAGTCACTGAACCTTAGTATTTCTCAAATACTTAGAAATTATCTATACAATCCTTCAGTGGCTCTTACTTGAATCAGACTGATATCTGCTCACTATCTCTAGTGAGTATACTATGTCTAATCTCGTACATGGATAAATAAGATGATAGCTAAACCTTAATTCCTTGCAATGTTAGAATGCTATTCCGGATTAACAGAATTTCATCCTTAAACATCATAAGAAATAATACAACAAAATATTTTGCCCAATAATAAGTGTCGGGTTTGTCTTTGTTCATAACTAAGATATACATTCAGAACGTATGTTCAAACTCTGAGATGATACTCAAATGGGCTTTATAGGTCCTTACCTTCTTGTCTACGCTACTCTGATCCTATTAAAAATTCATTCGCACCCAATGGGTTTTATCCCTTTAGGTGATCAACTAGTGTCCATACACTATTGATTTTCATAGACTTCAATTTGAATCATATGGCTCCATGCCACTTCTTAGAATCAAGCCACTGCACTGTATCCTTATAGGTGATCAAATCCTTATTGTTCTCATTGAGCTCAACATAATCATCATCTCGGACCAAGATATTGAAGTATCTATCCGGCTAATGCGGTACTCTACCAGATCTCTTTAAAGGTGACACTTTAATGGGCTCCATATTTGATCTGATCAAATTTGCTTCTATAGGTTTATCAGATAATGTCGGTTCTTTTCTACCAATCAAACTTTTATAAGTTCAACTTGATAGGCATTAGTTCCTTCTCTAAGGAACTCCTTTCCAAAAGGAATGCCCTACTACTGATCAACATCTTATGTTCTTTAGCATACCAGAATTAATAATCCTTAAACATTTATTGGACAAGTATCCAAGTTTATCTATGTGCAAATATATGACATAGGCTGATTAACTCCAAACTAGAAAGTGAGAGAGTCTAGGTCTATGCTCGATTCATATCCCATATGGAGTCATTACAATAGATTAACTTGGTATAAATTTTCAGAGTAAAAAAAATAGTCATAAGAGTACAACCTTGCAACAGGTATATCCTATTATGGATTGAACCATGTCTAACAAAGTTCAATTTCTTCTTTTAGATACACTATGTTCCGAAAAGGAATTCACTAAGAGAGAATCCTATTCTCTCCTAGATATGTCACAAACTCACTAGATAAGTATTTGCCTCCTCGATCTGATCGAAGAGTTTTAATACCTTATCCAGTTTGTTTTCTTTTTTATTATTGAATCATTTAAACATTTCAAATAATTCATTCCAGACGTACCCATGCCCAGATAGGTCATCTATAATGAAATATTAATGTCTTCCTTTGGCACATAAGTTCAAGGTCCACATACATCACTATGTATGAGACTTAGAACTTTATCAGCTCATTCACTTTTTTCAATAAAAGGTGACTTTGTCATCTTCCCAAGAAGACAAGATTCATAGGCTATCAATGATTTACAATCATTGATATCAAGATTTTCCTCTCAAGCTAACCCATTTATCCTATTCTTATCAATATGAGTAAGCCTGTAATGCCAAACATAGACATCCATGACATAATCTAGCTTGGGTGTGTACATTCCACTTACCTTAAGTCCCTGCAATGAATTGCTTAAGACCACTGGTATCTAATACCTAGGTAGTAGAATTACATACATAGAAGTTTTAAGGTGTTATCATATAACGTCTTTAATGAACAACTTTTGCTCCTTTCTCTTGTTCAGCCTGTTATGGTCAAGGGAAGCAAGACAAATCTTCTTCCTATGATCCTGTTTCAGACATTAGAAGTACTATGCCTAATTTGGGTTAATCTTGGACTAATTATTTTGACTAGGCTCAGAAATCCCAATACGAACCCATTCATACTGTTGAACCAATATTCAACTTTTGATACTAATTATCGATGTTGGATCCATAAGTCTTCACTATCTAACAGTGATAGGAGCAATTAGGATTTAGCCTTAATAGAGAACAATGACCTATTGTATATGAATCATTTTAAGCCTAAAGACTTGGACTTTAGTCTAGAGGTTCTTCCACTATTTTATTCGAACTGGTAGCCTCTACCTCCAGATCAAGAAATTACTTTAATTTTCTAGTAGGTACTAGAATCCGCATAGACTACACACGAGCCCAACTTTGGTTGGCCCATCCATGTACATCTAAGGATAGGTTCATAACCAATTGTTTCTCCAAATAATTTCTAGTAATTTTAACTTTGCCCCAGGCCCTGATCAGTTGGCTTTGGCCTTCTCAAAAAAGGGTCCAGTTAGGTCCAACCATTAACATGACCATACTTGGCGTATCCAACCAATGAATGATCAGGCCCAACTTTGGTTGGCTAACCCATCCACCATTAAAGAGACACATCCAAGTCGGCATATGATGGATGATAATTTTATTAATCAATAAGCACCAGGCCTTTGGGCCTCCAATGATTATTGAGTTAGTGGATCCATTATCAAATATCTTAATGGGAGGCTATGACTCTGTTATCCCCATAACTTTATCATTTTAAGGACCTAATAATTTTAAAGGATTTAAATTATTAGTGATTTAAGTATAGAAAGGACATGAACCAATTTGCTCCCACTGACTTTACAAAGTTAAGTCCTCCCACTGACTTTGCAAGTCACTTATGAGGATTAGGATCATTTACAGTCCATGGGCACCTAAATCAGTCTCACTGAATAAAATCAGTCTCACTGATTTCCTATGTGACATGGGTTAGCATAAATCAATGAGCAACCTAATCAAAAAGTTGATTAACCATATTGGCTAGGTAAGTGAGATCGATAGAAGGGTCTACCAAGGCTTGCCTTAGACACCATCAGAAATGGCCTGGTAAGCAGGCTGTCAATTAGAAACCACCGATCTAGGATGTCAGACTTACCTTAGACACCAATTGATTTATCAATTTTGATTTGGTCTGCCTAAAGACTTAGGCTCGATCACTGAGCCACGATCAGCATCTATTTGTTAGATGTATGGACATTGATCAACTACAACTATTGAAGTGATCTATAGAAATGACCCAATCCTAATTAACTATTAATTAGGTTTGATCAATTTCTTAACTACGTCCATATTTAATCTAACCCTAGGTCTAACCTAGTTAAGGATCTGATCAAAGCTAACCCATTTTTCTTTAACCCATGTATTATGAAATTATCTTAGGATCTTCAAATCATAAACCTAGATCCTAAACAATCACTTAATTTTCAATTAAGTTCAAGTCTTATGGGTTTAGATTAATGGAATCTCAGAACTAGTTTCTAATTTTATTATTTGAAATATTTTCAAATTATATTGAATCATATTCAATATATAGTTTTAGATCTGATTTATTTCATTATTTAGATCATGTCCTAGGATTTTAAATCTAGGATTTTGCAGAAAGTAAGTTCATGATTTAATTTTTATAAAATAAATATGTCATACATATACATTCTAGATTTAAAACAAAAATTACATATCAACATATGCAATAAGAGGATTAGATCTAAACATAAAACACATCATGTAGATCAGATCATAAATTATTTAAAATTAGATTTAAAATTTAAAAATAAATTATAAATTATTTTAGATCTCATCTAACATATTTATGATTTAAGTTTCTTGGATCAGCGCATACTAGGACAATCTTTCCACTGTAAAGGATAAACCTTACAGTAGGACAACCTTATGGCAGTATGTGCAATCCTGATATTATTTAGATCTAACCTAAATAATCTAAAATAGATTTAATATCTATTAAATTTTAGATTTAAATCAAAAAATTAAATCATAAATTTTTTTAGATCTAATCTAAATAATTCATGATTTTGATTTAGATCAGCACATACTAGGACAACATTTTCATTGTAAGGGATTAACCTTACAACAAGACAACCTTATGGTAGTATATGCAATCTTTAATTAACTTTAATTTTTAGATTTAATATAAAACATACATAAATAAGTTATAATCGAACCTAGATGCTTTGATACCACTGATAGAAAATGTGCAGGATTTCATGCATAGATTTCAAAACTTTTTCAAAATATAGAGCAACGGAAGACATAAATTAAACTATTTAATCTATAACATGCATGTAATCAAATTACAAAATCCTACATCAAGGATCTATAACATGTTATGATGTAAATATAAATCTAAAATTAAATTAATCATAAGTGGTATTGATCATATCAATACCTAGATCTAGAATAATTCTAGATCTAACCCTAGATTGCATCTAGATCATCAAGAGATCAGATGAATCAATTATTGTCTTTGGAGCCGCACAAATGTCCGATCTCTATAGATGATCCACACGAACCAACAACTCAGATCAGAGGTTCGTTGAACGAAGATCTACTCGAAGTGCTAGCTTCTCGTGGATCCTTCTTGATGGTTAATCAAATACATGTTCTTTGGATCTCTTGGATACTCCAAGAGATGAAGAACATGAGAAAGAATGAGAGAGGAATCCAACTCTTGGATCTCTTATAAGTCAGAAATAAATACATATGAAGAAACCTAGGAGAAGATAAATCTTCTGCTTCAGGATGTCAACGGTTGATGTCTTGAAAACATCTATTATGCTAGGTTTAGAGGAGACTTTCTCTTCTAGACTTTTTTCTAATTTTTTAGTTATCACACCCTCAAATTTTTCTCATAAAAATCTCATAAATAAAATTGAGAAGAAGGGCTCTCAAGGAAACCCTAAGAGAAGACCTTCTTCTCTTTTTCTTCTCGCATCAGGACATGATCAAATCATGTCCAAAAATAATCACCATGCCCCAACACCTTGGAGCCTAGATTCTATGCC
Source organism: Cocos nucifera (assembly GCA_006176705.1). Lineage (NCBI taxonomy): Eukaryota > Viridiplantae > Streptophyta > Magnoliopsida > Arecales > Arecaceae > Cocos > Cocos nucifera. The sequence goes on along the minus strand of QRFJ01000334.1, from coordinate 162,928 downwards.
CTCTTCCTCTCTCTCTCTCTCTCTCTCTCAGATCTTTATCATATAAAAATCACATAAAATAATGAAGAAGAAGATACTTAAAAGAAAATAAAGAGAAGATAATCTTCTCTTACCTTTGTAACTTCATGACATCAAAGATTGATGTCCAGATGAAGATCTTTTCTCTAAGGATCTTGGTGCCATCTTTCTTTAAGCCCTTCCTCTCTCTCTCTCTCTCTCTCTCTATCAAAATTTTATAATATAAAAATCATAAATAAAATAGGAAGAGAGAAACATAAAAGAAAAATATAAGAGAAGACAATCTTCTCTTACCTTGTCTCTTTAAGATATTAACTTTTGATGTCTTAATTGAGGACTCTTCTCCAAGAATCTTGACATCACAAATCATCCATGCTTTCTCCCCCTTCTCCTCTGATTTTTTATAATTTTTTTAGGATTTTTCATATCCTTAAACTATCTCATAAGAGGCATCCACCTTTTATTGCAGGACTAGGTCAAAACCTAGTCAAAGGAGGACTTCTATGGGGCATCCAACTCTTGGATGCCCCTCCCACTTATTTTTTGCTATAACCACTGATTCTCATGCACAAAGAAAAGAAAAAAAGGGCCAAATAAGATAGAGGGGCATGGGTAGAGTTGGCGCACAAGGGAGGGAGGAGTTTTGGTCAAAGAAGACTCTTCCAAGTAGGAAACAATTTCCAACTTGCTTCTAATTTTGACCAAATCAAATTTAAATACAATTCCTAAGATAATGAGGTGTGGGAAATCATTTCATAGGCATGAAAATTATAAAAAAAAATTAGAATTAAAATATGATGTGGGCTTTCATAGGTGCAAGTGAAAGAGAGAGGGTCCCAATCCAACTGGGACTCCACTTGTTTGACTAGGTCAAAATTATTTTAAACCTAATTTAAATCTTATTTAAACTAAATTAAATATAACCTAATTAAGAATGATCCTAGTTCAACTAGAAGTCTAATTAAATTAGATTAAATTAAGATTTAAATCTGATTTAAATTCTATGTCAATCAGGTGCACCCAAGTCCTAGTCAAACAAGAAATTATTCTTCCCTTACAATTGATTTATCCAATAAACCAATAGACTTAATCTAATTAAATCCAAATCAATTCTAATTGAATTTAATTTAATTAGACTTGATCTCAATTTGATTGCTCAATCAAATTGATCCAATTAGCAATCCAATTGCTAATCGATCCTCCTACAACACTTGCATTAGGTCAAACATCAATCGCATTGAATATTTGACCTCGAAACGATTCTCAATCATCGATTATCAATCCAATCAGGTTACAAGCTCTAATGTGTGTGACCCCATAGGTTCGAACCTAAGCTGATAGTATAGAAACTAATTTCCATACCAATCGATATTACCATTTAGCAATGATTCCTAACGTCCGGATAGGTCGAATGTATGCAAAGCAACATTCTTAGAACCCTGGCCCATGGTTCCCGTATAATTCATCCCTATGACCAATAATGCTCAAGATGACTTTGAGTATGCTATCAAACACTCATACAAGTTATCTTTATTGTGTCTCAAAATTTTGCAAATCTCGTGACACCTCACGGGGATTACCCAGGCCTAGGTTTTACTAAATTGAAATACAATGAAATATTTTCTTTTTAAAGTTAATTAGGAGTGGTCAATCTCATCTTGACTTACACAATGATTCTACAAGTACTTGACTATACCAATAAACCTTTCATCATCTATATTAGAAATGCAGGCAGTCCAGCATCAAAGTACAGTAAGTTGCTTGCATGTCATCATGGCGATCTTAGGTCGGAGGGATACTTATACCTATTGATCTTAGCTAGCTATTCTTGACAGTAGAGTTCTATACTGATCACGTTCAGTGCAGTTGTACTCCTACATCTCATTTGGATGCCATACCGATATCTTCACACCACTTGGTTATGAGGACTATTAACGCATATGGCATATAGTGACCTACACTCGATAAGTTAACATCCTTATTAATAACTTATCATTTAGTTGTGAACAATTTAAGAACCATTAGATAAATCCATCTTTATCGATTGATTATTATTCTAAGAATTTCATCATGATTTAGGAGTTCATTTAAGGAAGATAAAACTTTTATGATGAAACAACCAAATTACTATTATTATTAGATAATTCATATACTAATTTCAATCATCTACTACTTAGATGATTGGCTTTAGGACACATTTTCCAACATCAAATGCGACAATATACTCTACATCACTAACAAAATAGGCTATAGTATTTTGCTTGAAACTTTTCTAGCAGATTGCTCCTTTAATTAGGATAAATTCATAACCTGACACTCTCTTACTATCATCTTTATCTGACTAAAAACTAGAATCAAAATATTTCATAAATTTTAAGTTAGTTTCTCTATATATGAGTCATTGGACCTTAGTATTTCTCAAATACTTAAGGATTGTCTATACAATCTTCTAGTTGTTCTCATCCAGATCAAACTGGTATCTTCTTACTATCTTTAGTGAGTATATCATGTCTGGTCTTGTATATAGATTGGGATAATCTAATCATCCTTTTAGATCTATCTCTATAGATCTTCATCTCTAGGATGTAGGATGCTTCTTTCAATTCCTACATGGAGAAATAAGATGATAGCTAAATCTTTATTTCTTGTAATGCTGGAATGTTATTTTCGATTAAGAGAATTTCATTTACAAATGATACAATAAATAATACAACAGAACTTTTTGTCCATTTATAGATGCAGGGTTCTTCTCTATTTATAACGAAGACATACAATCTGATCACATGTTCCAACTTTAAGATGATAGCCAAATAGGCTTTATAGGTCTCTACCTTTTCATCTGTGCTACTCTGATCCTTCTGAAAATTTATTTGCATCCAATGAGTTTTATCCCTTCAGTGGATCAACTAGTATCCATATACTATTAATCTACATGGACTTTAATTCGAATTTCTTGGCTCCAAGCCACTTTCTAGAGTCAGATTTTTGCATGGCATTCATATAGGTGATCAGATCCTCCTTATTCTCATTAAGCTTAACAGGATCGCCATCCCAAACCGAGATATGGAAGCATCTGATCGGCTAGTGTGGTACTTTATCGAATCTCCTTAACAGTGTCAAATTAATGGGCTCCGAGTTTGATCTAATCAAATATGGTTTTGTAGATTTTCTAGTTTGTGTCAGTTCTTTCTACCAGTCAAACTTTCTCAAGTACAACTTTAGTGGCATCAATTTCTTCTCTAAGAAACTTCTTTTCTGAAAAGAATGCCTTTCTACTGATGAACATCTTATGTTCTTCAGTATAGTAGAACAAATAACTCCTAGTTTTCTTGGGTTACCCTATAAATGAATACCTATTGGGCCATGATCCAAGTTTATCTTGTGCAAACATTTGATGTACGCTGGACAATCCTAAACACAAAGGTGAGAGAGTCTAGGTCTACATCCAGTCCATATCTCATATGGAGTATTTGCAATAGATTTACTCCAAATAATTTTCAAAGTAAAACAAGTAGTCTTAAGAGCATAAACCTAAAACGAAAATAGGCAGACTAATAGACTCCATTATGGATTGAACCATATCTAACAAAATTTGATTTCTTCTTTTCGGTACACTAATATCCTATAGTATTTTGGGAGGAGTCTACTATGAGAGAATCCTATTCTCTCCTAGATATATCAAAAATACACTAGATAAGTATTTTCCTCCTCGATCTAATCAAAGAGTTCTAATAACTTTTCTAATTTGCTTTTCTACATCATTATGAAATCGTTTGAATATTTTAAATAATTTAGGCTAAACATATCCATATCTAGATAGGTCATCTATAAACATAATAAAATATTGATATTCTTCTCTAGCACTTATGTTCATAGGTCTATATACATCACTATATATGAGACTTAGAACTTTATCGGCTCTTTTACTTTTTCTAGTAAAAGGTAAGTTTGTCATCTTCTCAAGGAGATAAGATACACATATTGTCAATGATTCATAACCATTAATGTTGAGGCTTTCCTCTTAAGCTAACCTAGTTACCCTGATCTTATGTATATGACTAAGCCTCTAATGCCAAAGGTAGACATCCATGACATTATCTAACTTGGGGCATTTATTAGATGTGTACATTCTTAGATATGTGTGCCCTAGAAGCTAGAATTGGCTGACACTTTTAATTTTGATTATAAATAATAAAATAGATTATTTTCTATCATAAATATGTATTTAGTGTCTATGATACATCCCTTGAGTTAATGGTAATGATAATTCATATTTTCAAGAGTTGAAAATTTAAGACATGAATTTTCATTTATTAACTCATAAAATGCTCCTGACCGTAGGATCGTCATGAGGATAGTGATTGATTCAAAAGATTAGTGTATAATCAATTCTTTATAGTAGATGAGTCTTGAGTCTATGGTGTAGAGACACCAGAGCAAAAGTACAGATACTCGTTAGAGAACGAGTGCACTGAGCGTGACCACCTCGAGCAGTCATAAGAAAGTCTACCTTCTCGTTGATGATTGACTCAAAGCTGTAGTGGTGTGTCTAATTCTTTGACCTGAGGTGCATCGACAGTTCACCTTGAGGGTGTTATAGTTTGACTAAACCATGACTCGATCTCCTAGCCATTCAGAATCTTGAGGTGTATGTTGGCTATAGCATGTTCATTATAGGAATTAGATTGCACCAAGAGATAATCTATCTACCTCGATGGATGAGGAGTAGCCCTATGATGATCATGAGAATCAAGTCCATAAGCCCATGGCCATGATAGAGAGTGAAATAATAGAAAAAGTTTCTATTAATGTTTTCACATTGGACTTGAATTGAATGATTAAATCATATGATAGAAATTAGGGTTTGACGAGTTCACCTTAACCCTAATCTGATTGGAGCTTAAGATGGAAGAACTTAATCACACAAATAGCTACATAGTTAGGTTCATTTTTAATTTTGATGGGTTGCCACCATATATTGCTAGGTATCACTGGTGGATTTTGGAAGCAATTAGAATAATTTAGATGATCGATCATTCCAGTTGTCTGAATCAGAAGAGTTCTGATCCATCAAAAGTATTTTTGATGATGTCGATGATGGAGATCATGACATATCCCATTACCATACAGAGCTGAACCTAACTGGGTCACACAAACATGAGTTTGGATCTGGATATCATCAATTAGACTAACCCAGTTTAATTGATTTGAATAAGATTCAATTAGGTTCAAGAAAATCATGCTAGCACACGATTGAGCCTAACGTTCTCCTTTTTCTATCATAAAAGTTGTCTCGACTGAGTCAAATGAGTTTGTGCTCACTTAGGTACCATTACCTAGTCCGACTGAAGCTTATTCAGGTTAGAAAAAAGATTGTCTTAATTTATGAGATAAATTTAAGACAACACCTGCCATTTTCCGTCATCTGCTAATTCTTGTACTTTGACTTTGGTCAAACATTGACTTTTGACCCTTGGACATCTGCTCATGTGTCATGCACTTTTTGGAGGATAGATAGGGGCTTGTCTCCTTACTAAAATTTGGAAAGGAGAGGGTGCATGCCTAGGATGGCGTGCGCCTATGGATAGGGATGCCTGGAGTCCCATACGGATGGGACTCCAGGTTGCTTCTTGGATTCAACATAGGTGACCCTTACCTATAGACTTTGACCAATCTTAGGCACCATCTAAGGATGAATATATGGGGCTCTCATCTGATTAGATCAGGTGATGTCATGTCACCAATCAGATTTAGATCTGATTGCACGAAGCAACGCGATTGGCCAGGATGATGTGGCACTGCATAACGCAGTAGGGTCTATAAATAAACCCTATCTGCACCCAACTTTTATAGAGTTTCTCTTAGCCCATGCCCCAAGGACTCCTCCATGCCATCTTCTGATCTTCTCTCTCCTCTCCATGCCCAAGGAAAGTTGGGCTCTAGTTTGGTGCGATCCAGGCAAGAAAAAGCTAACAAGAAAGGAAGAAGGTTGCACTATTGTAGAGACGACTGCTGATCTTCAGAAGAAGTTTTGAAGATCCTCCAAATTAGATCCAGATCTAATTTTTGGAGAGGTGATAAAGAAGGAAAGGATCTCTAGATCTAGTTTGAGTGGATACCGGTAAAGGCTAGGCACTTGCGTGGCTAGATCCAGAACCTTAGGCAATCAATAGGAACATCAAATGGTAATCAGATTATCCACATCAAGGTATAAATTAAATTAGATTTAATTTAATTTATTTTTATTTTATTAGATCTATAAAATTAGATCTAAAATATCTTAAATCTGATATGGATGCTTTGAAGAAATTTTTAAAATATCTCTCTTGATCCGATTAGAACTGAACGAACCCGATCCAGGAAATCAGAATTTTTCCTTCAACTGGTATCAGAGCCAGGTTCCATTAAAAATTATTTAGAGTTAATTTTTAATTTATTTTGATCTAAAAATTAGGTGATTTTAAATGTCACATGAGATATAATTAGATCTAAAATCAAAAAAAATTAAAATTAAATAATTTAGATCTAAGTTCTTCAATATGCATGACTAGTTGTAAAATAGAATAGTTCTATACGTAGTCTTGCATGATCATGATTTACTTTGATTAAATTATAATTTTAGATCTATTTATTTTCTATTTTTTGATAATTATAAATATTATAATAATATCTAAAAATAAAAAATAAAATTATTTAATTTTTAGATCGTATGAGATATGATGATTGCATGTCTAGACTAGTTGTAGAATAGTTCTACATAGTTCTCTAGATTAGAATTTATTTTGATGTAGATCAATTTAAATCTAATTTTTTAGATTAATTATGAGATAATTTAGATCTGAAAATATGCATGCATGATACATGAGATGTATGCAAAATATGTATTAAGTTAGATCAAATTTTTATATATGAGATATATGATATAGATCTAAAACTAGTTTTGTAGTATTATATTTTCCTGATTAAGGCATTCCCCTTGGCCGTCCAATCATAAGAACAAAGAAGGGTTTAAAGGCCCTCTCCTTCCATTCGATGGGGTGTTCTTATGATGTGTAGGGGTGCTGCACGTTCGTCCTTAATCAGAAATCCAAAACTTACTTTCTGCAAAACCCTAGATCCTGAAACCCTAGGATTTTATTTATGCATATTTTATTTATGAACCCTAAACTTAATTAAGAATTAAGATTATGAAATATTAATTAGGTCTAAAATTGAGAATTTTAGATCTAAGACATATTCATAAATTTGGGTTCGGGCTTGGGTAGCTCAATTAGGTCTAAGCGGTTGATCAAACCGAATCAAGAGTTGGTTAGATGGGATCAACAATGCTTAAATTGACCAGCCTAATAGGATTAAGTCTGGGTCAAGATCGAGTCACGTGAGTGATTGATCAAGCTAAGACCTAATTAGGCTCAGTGGTTAGAGTCTGGATTGTAGGCTAACCCGATTGGATTCTGGCTCAACAATTTGGTGTCTAAGGTAAGTTTGGCAGATACGATCGACTGATTTTTAATTGGAGAGCTACTCGACTCGAATGCATTCTTATCGAGTTAATGGCATATTCCCTTCCACCGGTCTCACTTACCTGGCCATATCTGTTGACACAGTTCTGATCTGAGGTGGTCAATAATCCGAGCTAACCCATGCCACTAGGTTAGTCATAATTGGTTATGACTATGTCAAGTCTAGTTTAATGAGACCTGAATCAATTCTTCCTAAGAAAAGATTAAGTCTGAGGTCTTCCACCATTGTAGATGTGCGGGCCCTTCCTCGGGGTTGATTGTTCTCGGCTGGATACAGTGGCTCAGTTGCACCGGAAAAGATGCAACCATGTCTATTAGGCATTGGATGCTATGGGCTGGAGGATGAGTTGGGCTCAATATTTTTGGATACGGTGAGAGACTCAATTAGGAATCCAAGTCTGTGCAAATGGTGGGTCTGACTTAACTAAGGAGTGGATCAATATTTCGATACGGTGAGATTCATGAATTAGAGACCAAGTTTGGGTGCACCATGATTAGAGAATCATTGAACAAGAGTTGTTCACTCATTGGCTAACCCATCACCAATAACTGTTAGGTGAGGTGATGAGTCAGTTGGTGAGACCGCACCACCCACTAGAAATCATTAATCATGGAGATTTTTGCATCTCTACAAAGGAGTGTAGGGATCCAAGAAAATAGTGGGAGCTAATTTATTTAAAAATAAAATCCCTAAATAAATTGGTCAAGTCTTAATTACAATATCTAACTAGAATCTTTGACTCTCTATAGAAAAATGTCTGCATCCAACCCATTAGCACGTATCCTGGACACACATAGACTGATCGGACCCAATTATAAAGGATTGGCTCAGGAAACTACAAAATTATTTTGGGTTTTCGAGAAGTTAACTCATGTATTGGACCAGGACCCTCCCACCTTACCAGCTCCATCCATCCACTGAACAGAGAGCATCTCTAGAAAAATGGATAGACGAAGATAATAAGGCCAGATATTACATGTTGGGCTCGATGTCTGATGAGCTCCAGCGCCAACATGAAGATATCAGGACTGCTCGCCAAATGTTGGCTCACCTACAAGAGATGTTTGGTGAACAGAGTCGCGCAGCCAAGTATCAAGTCACGAAATGACTTTTTAAGGCTAAGATGCATGATGGGCAGTCAGTCCAAGATCACTGTCTGATGATGATCAAGGACATGGAAGAGCTTGAGAAGCTCGGTGTGAAGTTGGACTTGGATCTGCAGAATGATATTATTCTGCAATCCTTGACTGATGCATATGGGCAGTTCATCATGAACTACCATATGCATAAACTTCAAAATTCCTTAGCCGAACTTATGAACATGCTGGTTACCGCTGAGCTTTCTATGAAAGGATCTAAAGGCTCAGTGCTTGCTATGGAATGGACTTCTTCCAAGAAAAAGTTTTTTTGAAAAAAAGAAGAAGTCTGTGAAAAAGCAGAAGGTGGAAGGAGGAAAGAAGAAAAAGGCAAAGTTGAAGAAGAAGGCTGCTGACAAAGAAAAGTATTTCTATTACAATAATGATGGCCACTGGAAGTGGAACTGGTCTACTTACCTAGCCACCCTAAAGAAGGAGGCAGGTCCTTCTGGAGGTATGCTCATTATTGAGTCTAACCTTATGATTTCTTCTACATCCAGTTGGGTGGTTGACTCTGATTCTAGTGCTCATTTGTGCACTTTCATGTAGGGTTTTGAGGATAACAGCAGGCTGAGGGAGGGTGAGATGATCCTGCGTATCGAAAATAGAGCAAGAGTTACTACCGTGGTCATAGGAACATACCCTCTTCGACTATCATCTGATTTAAACTTAGTGTTAAAAGACTATTACTATGTGCCTGTAGCAAGCAGGAATTTGATTTTTGTTTCTTGCCTTGCATTAGAAGGCAATGTAATTAATTTTCTTAAGGACCATTGTAACATTCTTTATGAAAGAAATAAAATTACAAGTAGTTTCCTTATTAACGGTCTTTATCAGTTACATATTGATATATCTATTTTTAATATCGAGCAAAATGTGAATACCATAAAATGATCTAGGGATAGTCCAAATGATAGGTATCTATGGCACCTAAGATTAGGTCATATAGTAGAAGATAGGGTTAAGAAATTAAAGAAAATCGGGCTATTGAGTCCATTGACTTTTGAGTCATATCCAATTTATGAATCTTGTCTTCGTGGCAAAATGACTAAGCTTCCTTTTGTAGGATAAGGAGAAAGGACCATAGATCTTCTTGTCCTAGTACATACTGATGTGTGCGGCCCATTTGATGTACCGACTAGAGGCAACTTTGTCTACTTCATAATCTTTATCGATGATTTATCTAGGTATGGATATGTGTATCTTATGAGACACAAGTCTGAAGCTTTTGAAAAGTTCAAA
>QRFJ01000334.1:106534-152492 GCA_006176705.1 Cocos nucifera | reverse complement strand
ATATAGATCTTCTGGAATGTAGAAATAATATCCTAATGACTCTTTAGGATATCCTATAAATCGAGCTCTAAAAGACCTAAAGTCTAACTTATCCGCTTGTTGTCTTTTGACATGAGCCAAATAACCCTAAATTCTGAGATGACTCAGACTTGGTTTCTTACCATGTCATATCTTATACGGTGTGGTAGGAATAGTTTTAGAAGGAACTCTATTTAGTAAGTATGTTGCAGTTAACAAACAGTATCTCCAAAGAAAATCAGGAAGGTCTGTGAAGCTCATCATGGATCGGACCATATCTAATAGAGTCGGGTTCCTCCATTCTAAAATCCCATTAAGTTGAGGTGTTCCAGGTGGAGTCCATTAAGAGCTATTCCATTTTTCTTGAGATAGTCCAAGAATTTTCGACTAAGGTATTCACCTCCTCGATCTGATCGAAGAATCTTAATGGATTTTCCTATTTACTTTCTACTTCCATATCCTAAATTCTTATGATTCCATTCTAGCATATTTATTAAGAATTTCTCCTATTTGTTCTTCTAAAATACTCATGAATGGAGTTTTAGGAGTTAAGTTTGATTCAATGGATGCTGGAATGGTGACTAAAGGTTATTTTAATTTTGGAGGTAAATTAATATGATCTTGCTTAAATAACTCCATTGATATTTCATTACATGCCTCTTGATTTTTGTAAGAAAAATCGGCTTCTAGGGTTGAAGGGAACAAACTTTTGGGTTTATAAGTCTCGGGTAAATCATCTATTCTCTTTTCTCCTTTTTCTATCTTATTTAAACTAGAACCAGCATCCGTACTAGTTCCTAGCTTGGGTTCTTCTATGTGGTTAGTCTCAGTACTAACCAGTTTCTCTAATTTTTTATTTTGGCTAGCATCAGTACTAGCCTCTCTCACCTAGTCTTGGTATGGGTCTATAAGAATCCTATAGCTTTTAAGTTCAGAAATTACTTTGGTATTCTCAGATTGGGGATTCTTAAGTGAGACATTAAATTGATAACTTGGTCCAGGTGGTTGGTGGATATTAGATGGGTTGTTTGAAATTAGTAGGTTCAGTAGTTGATCAAGTTCTCTCCTTGTGTTAGACTCAACTAATTATTCTATTTTAACTTCTAGCTTGGCGATAGATTGCTGTTGAGTCAGAATCAATTGTTGAAGTTGGTTAAATCTATCATCAGCTAGATTGGTCTATTGAGGAGATGGGTATGAGGGCTAATTATGATATGGTGGCTGGAAAGGCTTATTAGGCTGACCTCTATTATTGGCATAATTTTGGTATTGAGATCTATTTTGATAATTTTATATCGATAAAATTTGGGTCTGAGCCTAAGTCTGTTGAGATGTCCAAGAAAAATTATAGTGGTTGCTCCAATCTAGATTATATGAATTTAAAAATGGATCATTAATCGGCTTGGAATAGCCTTTAGCGGCTTGGACTTTCTCTTGGATAAAACATGAAAACTGTGCAGTCATAGGACATTCACTCACATGATGGATTGGGCTAGCATAGATTGAACAAATCTCCTGATAATTAGAAGATGATGTGAATTATGCAGGAGATTGTTGACCTAGGGTTAGGACTTGATCTAATTTCTGAGCAAGAAAGTTCACTTTATTTATCAAATTTAAATCAGTCTTATGACTAGATTCTAGATGTTTAAATTCATGGATCCCTGCCCAGGTTTGGTGGAAAGACAATGAAGCATGGTTAATTGAGTTTTCACTTAGGATTTCAAATAAGGTATAGGCTTCATCCTCACTCTTGTTCATGAATGCACCTCCATAGGATGCATCTACTATCTATCTGTATTGGTCTCCTAAATTCATAGAAAGCTTGAACTATTTGCCACTTAGACAAACCATGGTGTGGGCATTTTTTAAGAAGTTCCTTAAGTCTCTCCCATGACTCATGAATCTGTTCCCTGGAAGCTGAGCAAATCCAGTGATAGCTCGCCTCATAGTATTGGTTCGGCCTATGGGGTAAAATTTTTTAAGAAATTTATTTTGCAAGTCAGCCCAAGTTTTAATTGATCTCCCTATTGTCCCAAGCCAGTACTTGGCTTTGTCTTTTAATGATAAGGGAAATAAAATTAGTCTAAGGGCATCATTAGTTAAATTTTGAATTCTCACCGTAGAGCAGATTTCTAAGAATTCATCCAGATGTTTATAAGGATCTTCATTGATGTTCCCATAAAAAGATGGAAGCATCTGGATTGTAGTCGGCTTGATCTCATAGTGGGTAGCATGAATTTCAGATAATTGGATACAAGTCGATGGGTTATAGGTAGAAGGAATAAAGTATTCTTTCATCTACTTAGGTGGTTCTCTAAAATTTTCAGCCATTTGGTTATTAGGTTTAATACAATTCAGCCTTTTAATTTTATGGTTGGGTTCAACTAGATCAGATAAAGTGATTTCCTACCGTGCATGCACTAGTACAACCCTATCATGTTGTTCAAAAAAAATTTAGAATTTTTTTTATATTTTTTTATTATTTTATTATATTAATTATTTTATTTATTAATTTAATTTAATTTAATTATTATTTTTATGTTTTTTAGTTAGTTAAATTTAATTTTTATTTTATTTTATTTTATTTTATTTTTATAGGAGAAAGAAGAAAGAAAGAAGAGTTCTAAAGAAGAGGTCCTAAGGAGTCCTAGAACTAAAAAGAGAGAAAATAATTAGGTTTAATTAGGTTTGATGTTGGTTAGCAATCATGTTGATCAATCAATCCTAACTAAAGGTTATCCTAAATCTAGACAGCTCCTAACTGCCAAGGTCACCTTTAAGCCCTCCAAGTGTAGGATTAGCCAATCAACTAGTTAGGTAAGTGTAAATTAGTGGGAGTCCTCCCGTTGCTTGCCTTAGATACCAATTATGCTTGGCCAGATAAGCTAACGGAACCAATTAGAAGCCACCTTCCTTCGGGCCCAGTCATCCCTGAACCACTTTTCTAGACACTAGTCAAATTGACTAACCCTAATCTGGTTCAACTCTTAGGATTCCTTATCCTATTGAGCTCGAGTTCCTAGGGCTGATGTCTATTTGATTTTAAAATTAAAGGCTTAGGTCAATGCAGGATGTTGATTGATTGTTTGTGGGCTAAGAAAGGGTGATCAAATCCCCACCTTATCTTATTTAATTGGATTGTGCCCTTAATTTGGTTTAATATGAATATGCACAAAAAAAATTTTAATTAAAGAGTTCTATGCAATTTAAACTAGATGTATGCAACTAATTGAATTCTGAAAGGCTTATCTTAGCTCCAGCAATCACCAAAAAAATAAAATAAAATAAAAATAAAAATAAAAATAAAAATAATATGATGCATGCTCTAAGCAGTTAGGGTTTCTAATCTTATCATGAGACTTTTAATTAGGTTTAAATGAATATTTTTTAAAATTAATTTAAAAATAAAATAAATAAATAAATAAGATAAAAAGGAAAGAGAACTAGGGTTAGGATTGATCTCACCAAGCAAAACTTCTGGTTCTTTTTATTCTTTAATCTCTTTTTCTGTAAAATAATAAAAAAAATTAGCAAGTAATATTTATAAGAAAATAAAAATTTTATTTATAATTTATTTATAGAAAAATCAAAGAGATCAAAAATTTAATGTCCGTGCCCTTTTCGGTAATGGTGCCAAAAACTTGATAGGAACGCGATGTTGTCAATAAGACACCATGTTTATCAGTTTAATCCAACTTCTTAAAATAATTAAAAATGCATAGATAGCAATGAGTCGGATCAAATCCATAGGGAAGGTAGTATTTTAGATTTGAAATCTTTGATTTTTGAAATGAAAAAGAAAATGATTTGAGTTTTAGAATCAAAAGTGAAGTCGGAAGATTAAAAATTAAAATTAAAAAATACAGAAATTTAAACTTGGTACAAAGATCTACTAGTTAGATCTTAGCATCTACTTATAATAAAATAAAAAGTAATAATTAAAGTATTGAAATTAAATTATAATAAAAATAAAGAGCAAGAAATTAAAGTGCAAAAAAAATAAAATTTTTATTAATTAAAATTTTAGAATTTAAATATATGGAATTTAAAACGAATAAAATAGCCTGATCTCTGATCATGGATCGGCATTGGCAGAAAGATGGTGTAGAAGCCCAACTCTTCCTCTCGGCACCAATTGCTTCAAAGTAGCCATTAACCCATAGCCTGACTTCACCTTGTACCAAAGCTTCAGCTTGATCGAAGATGTTGATTTCTGGAGGGCTGAGGTCTTTTTTATAGAGCTAGGAGGGCTGGAGAGTTTGCTTCTGGGCAATATGGGACTAAGGGACTCTTTGATTATCAAAATATAGGAAAATCTAAATAAAAATTGGATTAAGAAGTCCTAGATGAATTCTGCTATCTTGGATGAAATCTGGCCATAAATAGGAATCCAACGGTCCAAAAATCATCAAAATCGGATGAGTATCGGCCCAGATCAAGTCGGATTAAATTCTGGCCATTCGATCGTAAATTGATGGAGGAAATCTGGCCGCAAATCATGCTTCAGGAATCTTGATCACCATCGGGAGCATTCTGGACCATTGGATCTTCCTCACTTGGTTTTCTGGCCATCGAATCGTGCCAGATCGCTGATAGAATTTGAATCAAACTTGGAAATAATCACCGCCGTTCGATCTTAACCGCAATCAACCACAGCCATCCGATCGTGCAATTACTGTTCCCATGGACTGCGTGGACTGACCACACCACACACCACAGCCAATCAGCATCTCTATTGTCGAGTGAAAAAACCAGATTGCCCTATGAGCCGTGATAAATTTCTGTGGATCCTTTAAGGGTCTAGGTCCACCACGTGTCGCACTGTGATTTATCGATTTCTACTGAGCTGATGGTCCATGCCTGGATCATAGATCGGCTGATTGCTTCAACGGCTGAGTCAGCTCTGATGGCTTGGCTTGGCTTGTAGAGCCGACTGAGCTATTTTCTTTTTTATTTAAATTTTATTTATTTTATTTCTTTAGAAATTCATATCTTCTTCGTTTTAGCTTCGTTTTATGTGAAACTTATTTCATTATGATAAAAAAAAAAACTCTTTCTATTGATAATAAAATTTTATTTTTTATTTTTATTATTTTATAATTAATTTTTTAATTAATAAAAATATGAATTTCTCAAAAATTATATATAAATTAATCATTAATTTTTAAAAATTAATATGAATTAATTGATAAATTAATACTTTTATTGATAAATTTATGATGCTTATCAGTATCCCTCTCAAGGTAATCGTGGATTAGGTGGAACCATCTTCTTGGAACTCTTCCAACTTACAGTACCACCAATGCACAGAAACAAACTTTTAAACGTCGACTTTTGATCATCTTTATCAGACATAATATCTAAGTTTGCATACCCCTAAACTTACAGTTCACCATGCTGAACCTCTTCAACACCTCCTCTATGTGAAAAACCCAGCATCCTCTTTAGTCTATCTCTATAGACCTAAAATGAAGGATGCCTTACCTAGGTCTTTCAAAGAAAATTCCTTAGATAACCATACTTTGGCCTATGTCAGCATGAAAATATTATTTTCAATCAGGAGAATGTCATCTACATACAATATGAGGAAGACAACACCACTCTCACTGACCTTCTTGAACACACTTGATTTCTCTTCGTTTTTGATTAAACCAAACGATTTAATTACATCAAGCATTCCCACTCTGAGATGCTTGCTTGAGTCCATAGATGGATCTTTGTAGCTTGCAGATCTTTGTGATCACCATTACTGGATGTGAAAACAAATGACTGTTTCACATAAATATCTTCCCCAAGATATCCAATTATGAACTCCGTTATCACATCCATCTACCATATTTCATAATTGAAATATACTATAATGGCAAGCAATGTGGATGGATGGCCTTTGACGAGAAGGTAACCGGGTACCCTTTTGCCATTAGCCTAGCCTTGAATGTCTCTACATTCTCATCTGCACATATCATTCTCTTGAAGATCCATTTATACCCAATAGGTACATACCTTTAGGTGGATCTACCAAGATCAAGATTTGGTTCGAGCAAATCAAGTCAATCTCTGACTTCATTGCCTCTAACCAATTCTCAGAGTCGATATCTGATATTGTATCATCAAAGGTTCTGGGATCATCACCATGAACCTATTTCTCATGAGGAACATTTTCTTTACGTTCTCTTAAATAGTATCTAAGTACCTTTAGGAGGATGGCAAATCCTATTTGACCTACGAGGTGGAGGAGGTAGTGAATTATAGATCGGCTCAGACTAACTGGGTTCCTGAGGTTCCTTGGCTCGTTGTTCTTCGAAGACTTTCTTCTTGACCCTAATCTATCTTCTGATGCCACTATCTTGAATAAACTATTTTTCAAGAAAATTGTGTGTCAACCCATAATCACATTATGATTTTTTGGAGGATAGAAGTAATACCTTAATAACTCTTTAGGATATCCAATAAACCAATCTCCGAGGGACCTAGACTCTAACTTATTTGCTGCCGGACAACCCCAATTTTGAGATGACTCAGACTTGGCATCTTACCATGCCATATCTCATATGCAGTGGTAGGGATGATTTTAGATGAAAGCCTATTTAGTAATTTGATAGCTGTCATTAAACCATGTTCCTAAAGAAACTATGGTAGATCCGTGAAGCTCATCATGGATTGGACCATATCTAACAGGATCCATTTTCTTCATTCTAAAATTTCATTAAGTTAAGGAATTCCAGGAGAAGTCCATTATAAGACTATACCATTATCCTTGAGATAGTCCAAAAATTTTTAACTAAGGTATTCACCTCCTCGATTTGATCGAAGAATCTTAATGGACTTTATGGTTTGCTTTTCTACTTTATGTCTGAATTTCTTGAAATTTTCAATGGCTTCAGACTTATGTCGCATCAAATACATATATCCATATCAAGATAGATTATCAGTAAAGATAATAAAATACTCATAATTGCCTTTGGTCGGCACATCAAATGGGCCTTATACATCTATATGTACTAAGACAAGTAGGTTTATGGCCCTTTCCCATGTCCCATAAAAGGAAGCTTGGTCATTTTGCCTTGAAGGCATGATTCAAAAATTGGATATTACTCAAAAGTCAACAGATTCATTAGTCCAAATTTTTCTAATTTGTTAATCTTGTCTTCATCTATATGACCTAGCCTAAGGTACTATAGGTACCTTTCATTAACACTATCTCTAGATCATTTTGATCCTATGGCATTCATGTTTTGCTCGACAGACTCAATGACGAGCATTCCTTCAGATGGTCCTTCTTCCTACTTGTTCTTTAGGTTAGCCAGGTATGCAGGATAGTCCCACTTCCAATGGCCATCGGAGTTGCAGCGGAAATACTTTTCCTTCTCCGTTGCCTTCTTCTTCAGCTCATCCTTCTATTCTCCTTCTATTTTTTGCTTGTCCACACACTTTTTCTTCTTTCCAAAAGTTTTTCTCTTGGAAGAAATCTACTCCAAAGCCAAAATTGAGTCCTTTGAACTCTTCAAATTTTGCTTAACAGTAACCAGCATGTTTATTAACTCGGCTAAGGTGCACTGTACCTTATTCATATAGAAGTTCATAATGAACTGCTTATACAAATCAATGAAGGACTGCTGGATCACATCAATCTGCAATTCCTTGTCCATCAAGACTCTGAGCTTCTTAAGCTCTTTAGGTCCTTGATCATTTGCCAAGTAATAACCTTGGACCAACTGTCCATCATGCATTTGTGCCTTAAAAGGTCTCTTCGAGACTTGATAACGTGCTGTGTGACTCTATTCACTGAATAACTCTTGCAGGTGCGCCAACATTTGGCGAGCAGTCCTGATGTCTTCATGTAGGTGCTGCAATTCATCTAACATTGAACCCAACATGTGGCACCTTACTTTGTTATGATCATTAGACCACTTCTCATGAGACATTCTCTGATCAGCAGTCAGATGAGCTGGTAAAAAGAAGGTCCTGGTCCAATACATATGTCAACTCTTTCGAACCCAAAATGATTTTGAAGTTCTTTAGCCAATCCTTGTAAATTGTCTGGTCAACTTGTGGGTATTAATGGTTCGGGGTAGGGATTTTGATGCAGACATTTTCCTGTAGAGAGTCAAAGTTTCTAGTTAGACTTGTAATTTGACTCAACCAATTTATTTAGGGGCTTCATTTTTAAACAAATTAGGCTTCCACTTTTTTTCGAATCTCTATACTTCCTTGGCAGAGATGCAAAAATCTTCGTGATCATTGATTTTTAGTGGATGGTGTGGTCCCACCGACTGGCTCACCACCTCACCTAATAGTTATTGGTAATAGGTCAACCAATAAGTGGACAACTCTTATCCAATATTTCTCTAAACATGGTGCACCCAAATCTAGTCTCTAATTCATTAAGCTCACCATGCCCAGAATATTGCTCCACTCCATAGTAAAGTCAAACCCACCATTTGCATAAATTAGATTCTTGATTGGGTTCCTCACTGTATCTGAAATATTGAGTCCAACCCATCCTCCAACCTATAGCATCCAATGCCTAATAGACATGGTTGCATCATTCCAGTGGAACTGAACGACTATATCCAGTCGAGAATAATCAACCCCAGGAAGAGTCCACATATCTATAATGGTGGAAGACCTAGGATTTAATATTTTCTTAGGAAGATTTGATTTGGTCTCTCAAACTCAACTAGTCATAGCATTTATGACTAACCTAGTGGCATGGGTTAGCTCGAATCGTTAGCCACCTCAAATCATAACTGGGTTGACTCAATTGACCAGGTAAGTGAGATCAGTGAGAGGAATATGCCATTAACTCATCGTGAATGCATTCAGATCGAGTAGCTTCCAATTAAAGACCACTGATCGTATTTACCATACTTACTTTAGACACCAACTTGTCTGATCAGAACTGATCGGGTTAGCTTACAATCCAGGCTCGAACCGTGGAGCTAAATTAGGTCTTAACTTGATCGATCATATGTAATTGTGAGTTGACCTTGATCTAGACTTAATCCTATTAGACTGGTCAAATCTAAGCACTTTTGATCCCACCTAACCAACTCTTGATTCAGTTTGATCAATTGCTAGACCCAATTAAGCTATCCACATCTGAACCCATGATTTATGAAGGTGTCTTAGATCTAAAAATTTATAATTTTTGATCTAATTAATTTTATAAACTTAATTCTTAATTAAGTCCAAGGGTTCAATAACAAAACATGCATAAAAAGCCTAGGATTTTGCAGAAAAGTAAGTTTTTGATTTTTGATTAAGGAAAAACACATAGCACCCCTACATGCCATAGAAGCACTCCATCGAATGAAAAGAGAGGGCTTTTAAACCCTTCTTACTCTTATGACCGAACGGCCAAGGAGAATGCCTTAATCAGAAATATGAACTATAGTACAAAAACTATTAGATCTAAAGCATATAACTATTACATGATTTAAGATCTAATTTATACATATTTTGCATACATCTCATGTATCAAATTTAATATTTAAATTTATATTTCACATTTGATTACATCTGATGTAATATCTAAACAATAAAATTTTAAATGATCTCATCATAAAAATTTTTAATCTAGATTACTCATGGCATAGATCTATGGAACTAGTCTAGACATGCATTGCATATATCATATATACGAAATTTTTAAATGCATCTCACGCTTTCAGATCTTAATTATATCATATATAATACCTAAAATTTAACTAATTTAATCACATAATTTTTAGAAAATCAAATAAATATTTCATAAAATTTTTGATATGGACTATGAGATTAAACTAGAGATCTAGTCTAGATATATGCTGCCTATATCACATATATCAAAATTTTAAATTAGACCATATGTCTCAGATCTGATTACATCTAAGGTAACATCTAAAACTCAAATAATCAAATCATAAAGATTAAATCAGATCTAGTCTAAAATATATTTGAAAACTATCATGATATAGAACAACAGATCTAGACTAGAGCATGCATTGTTTATGTCAAACATATACATTTAAAACAAGCAATTTTTTATTTTAGATCTAATTACATCCAATGTATCATCTAAAAATCAAATAATCAAATCATAAAAAATAATTTTAGATCAATCTAAAGATAGATCTAGAAGCAGCAACTTGGCTTTGATACCAGTTGAAGGAAAAATCGGATTTTTCCTACCGTAGGATGCATCTGATCGGATTAGATTTGTAGTGAAATAATTTTAAAAAAATTTTATGATCTGATTAGATTTGAGAGTTTTTAGATCTAATTAGATTAATCAAAAATTAGAAGTAAAATAAAAATAAAAAATAATGATAATAATTACCACCTGATCGGGTTAATCATTTATCCGTTGTGATGATGTGACGACTGATCCGAGGTTCTGATTGAGCCACACACGTAACTGGCCCCTAGTGGTATCCACTCAAATCAGATATGAAAGTCTCCTCCTTCTGGATCTAGTCTCCAAAGATCAGATCTGATGTCTTCCCATAGAGCCTTTAAATCAATCTTTGAGGGCTGTGCGTTCATCCCATGAACACCGACGTCTCTTACTGATCATCGCACCAATGGGACTTGATCTTTGCTTGTAGGTTTTGCCCAACTCTTGGGCATGGAGAAGAGGGAGAGGTTCAGATAAGAGAGGCATGGAGATGAAGATTTTGGTAGGACTTCATCATAGAGAAATTGCTATGCATAATAGCTTGCGTAGGGCCCTATTTATAAACCTAGTCAAGAGTCCCTTCGCATATAACTTTAAATAGGTCAAAGTGTAACAAGCAGAAGGACTCCTTAACTGATCTCCATGCTCCACCCTCTTATTTTTCTGATTTTATCACACAAAATTTAGAAAAAGTGGCATAGAGATGGGAAGATAAACTTTGATTTGCGTAAGCAACTTATCTCCCTTAGAGTTTGATCTCATCAAGTATGTTTGACCCATTCAAATCCCATTTGAATGGGACACCTACACCCTATCCATATGGGGCACATGGCCAAAGGGGGAGTACACCCCTTATTCCTCATGTAAATCCTAAGGGGGCATGCACCGCCCGATAGTCTCCAGGGGACGCACGCCCCACTCCCTTTCTTTCCTACATCCGGGTCAGCATTTGACCCTTGTCTTTTTTCATCTTATGGAATTTAAGACAAAACCTTTTCAAGTCCCATCCAATGGATTTATGTCAAGTCTTAATCAAGTTAGAATAAGCCTTGATCAGACCAGGACTCGATCTAGTCAGATCAAGAAAAATCCATCTAGAATTTTTGGGAGAGGCTTATCCAAATTTCATCTCATGATTTTAGGACAAGCCCTAATCTGGTAAAGATAATCCTTGTCTTATTCCCATCTTATGAGATTTAGGATAAGTCTTGATCATGCCAGGATAAGGTCCAGTCAAATTGAGACAAATTTCTACAAAGTTCCTGGATAAGTCTTGTCCAAATAGTTCTAGAAATTAGCAGGTCTTGTCCTGTTTCCATCCAATGGATTAGGATAAGCCCAGATCAGGTTAGGACAAGACTCTTCTGATCTGGACAAGTTCTAGTTAGACTAGGATAGAGCCATATAAGGCTCTAGGATAAGCTAAATCTAGTTTGGCTCAATCAAGATGAATCAGAAAGATGACAAAAGGAGAATATTAGGTTCAATTGTGCGCTAGCACGATTTTCTTGAACCTAATTTGATCTAATCCCAATCAATCAAACTGGGTTAGCTCAATTGATGACATCCAAACCCAAACTTTTGTTTGTGTGGTCTAGTTAGGTTCAGTTCTGTATGATAATGGATCATGTCATGATCTTCATCAATGACATCATCGAAATACCTTTCGATGGATAAGAACTCTTTTGATTCACCTAATCAGAATCGTCAATCATCAAGGCAATTCTAATTAATCCCAAAATCCACCAATGACATGTAGCAGTATATGGTGGCAACCCATCAAAATCAAATAGCGAATCTCTCAGTACAGCTACCAGTGTGATTAGGTTCTTCTATCATGAGCCCTGATGGGATTAGGGTTAAGGTGAACTCATCAAACCCAACACCCATCATATGAATAAATCATTCGATTCGAGTCTGATGTGGAACACTAATAGAAACTTCTTTCTATTATTTCACACTACCATGGCCATGAGTTTTAGCACTCAATCTCATGATCATCATAGGACCACTCCTCTATCGAGGTTGATAGATCCCATCTTAGTGCGATCCAATTCCTACAATGAACATGCTATAGCCAACATACACTTTAGGATTCCAAATGGCTAGGAGATCGAGTTATGGTGTAGTCAAACTATAACACCCTTAAGGTGAACTGTCGATGCACCTCAGGTCAAAGAACTAGACACACGCTGCAGCATTGAGCTAGTCATCGATGAGAAGGTAAGCTTCCTTATGACTGCTCGAGGTGGTCATGCTCAGTGCCTTCATTCTCTAACGAGTACTTATACTCTCACTTTGGTATCTCCACACCATAGACTTAAGACTCATTTATCCTAAGAAAGCAATCATACACTGATCTTCTGAATCAATCACCATCCTCATGATAATCATATGATCGAAAGCAATTTATGAGTTAATTATGATAACACATGCTTTAAATTCTCAGCTTTTGAGAATATATATTATCATGCCTATTAACTCAATGGATGTATCATAGATACTTTGTACACAACATGATAGAATAAATAATTTTTTAATTAATTTTAAATCAAAATTATGAAAATGTCTCTAGAAAGTATTTAACAAGTATCAGCCAATCTAGCTTCTAGGACACATATCTAACAAAAATAATCCACATGTACAAAAAAAGATCCACGAAAGCTAAGCCGGCTTAGTCTGAAACTAAGCCAGCTAACCTGTGATTGGAGCGGCTCAGTTTGAGACTGAGCTGACCTAGTTATGCCATACCAACAGTCTCAAAAATACTATTTTCTATTTGGATTTTTCTCTAAGACATAGCTGATCCAGTCCTGGAATGAACCAACCCAGTCCTAGATTGAGCCAATTCAGTTCCCAACTTAGCTAATCCAGTCTCAGGATGAGTCGGCTAAGTTTCTAAACTTTGCTATTCAGAATGATTTCTCTTTTTGCTCGCTCCCAACTTCCAATGACCTATCTTCTCATATTCTAAAGATTTAGGAGAGCTACTTCTGAGATCACATTCTCCATCTTGGTGCTTTCAAGTCCTTGTGAACTCATCTCTTCCTTGTAAACCCATTCGTGCCACACACATCTAAAAGCTATCTCTGGAGAGTACCTTCGTGAGTGCATCAGACTGATTCTTCTTGTATGGACCTTCATCAGTTCCACTTCACCTTCCTCCACTAGTTCTCTGATCTTGTGGTACCTCACATCTATATGCTTTGTGCGCACATGATAGATTGGATTCTGTGCAAGTAGCAGAGCACTTTGACTGTCACTGTACAGTTTAACCTTTCTCTGCTCCACCCCCATCTCAATAATCAGCCTCCTAAGCCAAAGTGATTCTTTTGTAGCCTTAATAATGCCAGTGTACTCGGCCTCTATTGTAGATAAGGTCGTGATTGGTTAAAGGGTTGATCTCCAAGGTACCAGTCCACCATACATGTAGAAGAGGTATCCAGTAGTAGACCTCCTTGTATCAAGATCACCTGCATAATTCACATCTACAAATCCTTCCAGAGGATCCGAACCTCTATCATCAAATCCTCTCGGCTACCCACCAAACACCAAATCATAATCTCTTATTTCTTGTAGATATCTTAATATCTACTTTAATGATTTTCAGTGTTCCTTTCTAGGGTTTGCCATATATCTACTAACCATGCTCACTGCATGTGCTATATCTGGTCTACAGTAGTATACATCACACTGCCTATAGCATTTGCATAAGAAACCCATTCATGTACTCTCTCTTTTCTTCTGATTGGGGGCTTTGATACTTAGAGAGAGACATGGCTCGGCAATGGTGTCTCTATATGTTTGGCCTTCTCCATTCAAAATCTTTCTAGAACTTTCTGGATATATCCTTCATGTAAAAAATGGAGCACTTCTTTGCACCTTTCTCTGCAAATCTCCATTCGAAGGATTTTCAGTGCTGGACCTAGATCTTTCATTTCAAATTTAGTTGATAATGTCATTCTCAGCCCTTTCACAGCCTTCATACTGCTGCTGGCTATGAGCATATCATCAACATACAATACTAGGTACAGAACATCCTTCTCATCTACATCCTTGACATAGACACAACTATCATGTTCACATCTGACAAATCTCAGGCTCAAAATAGAGCTATCAAATCTATGATACCACTAATGAGGAAATTATTTCAGGCCTTACAGTGACCTCTTCAGTAAACATCTGTTTCTCCTATCCAATCTCCATGAAATTATATGGCTTTTTTATATAGATTCTTTCCTCCAACGTGCCATGAAGGAAGGCCATCTTCACATCCATCTATTCCAACTCCATGTTGTACTGTGCCACCAATGATAGCAAAACCCGAATAGATATATGACGCACCATAGGAGAGAAAACTTCTATGTAATCTATCCCTTCCCTTTGTGAATATCTCTTTGCTACCAGCCTTATCTTGAATCTGACTCTACCTTGTTCTGAAGGTGCTTTCTTCTTTGTGAACACCCACTTTGAGCCAATAGGTCGAGCACCTTCTGGAAGATCCACCAACTGCTATGTCTGAATTTTATTCAATGATTCCATTTCTTCCATCATGTCCTACATCCATGAATCATGATCCTTACTCTTCATAACCTTTGCATAGTTCTCTGGATCTCCATTAGTGGTGATGAGTGCATAGGAGATAACCTCATCAATGCCATATTTGACTGGCCTCCTAACAATATGCTAGGGCTTGTGCAAAGCCACTCCCACTAGCACATCTCCATCTAAAATTTAGGATTGATCCTGCACATCCATCGAAACTGCTAGCCCTCTATGCTGATTTTCAATATAAGATAAAACTTTTCTGCCCAGCTCTACCTCAATAGGAACACTCCTGTAAGTGGATGTAACCTGCATGCCATCATTCTCTAACTGGCCACCACTATTCACCTTTGTTTTCATAATTGCTCCTGTACTCCCAAGCTTCTCTAAGATGCTCTTTTCATCAAAAATGACGTCCATGCTGATCACTACCTTCTGTGCTTCAGGATTCTATAGCAGGTACCCCTTGACTCCTTATGGATATCCAATGAATAACATCTTTTGAGATTTAGGATCCAACTTCTCTCGATTGCCACCATATGTGCATAGGCTGTGTAATAGAAGATCTTTAGGTGGCCAAGCTCCACCTTCTTTCCACTCCTGACCTTCTCTGGAATGCCTCCATTTAGCTTTCGATGAGAGGACCTGTTCATAAGAAAATAAGAGAAAGTTAAAGCATCACCCAAAAAGAATTTTGAAAGTGATGTTTGTAGCCTTAAACTCCGTGCCCTCTCGATCAGTGTCCAATTCATCCTTTCCACAATACCATTTTGGTAGAAAGTCATCTTCACTATGTAATGGCGTTTGATACCATTTTTCTCACAGTACCTTCTGAATTTCAGGCTTGTATACTCCTCTCCATTATCTAATCTCGAACACTTGACCTATCTTCCTGACTCCTTCTTAACTTCAACTCTCCAGGCTCTGAACTAGGCAAACACCTCTGACTTTTTTCTGATCAGATAAACCCACACCTTCCTTGAAAATTATCAATGAAAGTGATATTTTACCCCATTTTTAGCTGATATAGGAGCTGATCCCCATATATCTTAGTGCACTAAATCCAGCACTCCTTTGCCGCACTTGGTACTTTGGGCGAACTTCATCCTATGTTATTTATCAAAGATGCAAGGCTCATATAAATCTGTACTCTCCTTCTTCAGGACTGGGATCATTCCTCTTCTGCTAAGTTCAATGAGCCCTCGATCACTCATATGACCCATTCGATAGTGCCATAATCGATATAAGAGCTGCTCCTCCTGTGCCGCTGCTAGCACCTCTACACTATCATTTATCACTGAGCCTTTCATTCTATAAGGATTGTTGCTCAGTCTTCTACCTCTCATCACCACCAAAACTCTCTTAAAAATTTTCAGACATCCACTCCCAGTTTGACTACTAAAAGCATAACCCTGCTCCTCCATGTAGCCTAAAGAAATTAAATTCATTTTCAATTTCAGTACATGTACGATATTTGATAATGTATGAATGATCCCATTGTACATCATCATCCTAATTGAGCCAACTCCAGCTACTCTACATGGGTGATCATTTTCAAGGCTAACACTTGCTCCATCGATCTTCTGGTAGGTAGAAAATCACTCTCGATGAAAAGTATGGCGGTGAGAGCATATAAAATC
This sequence comes from Cocos nucifera, assembly GCA_006176705.1. Taxonomy (NCBI): domain Eukaryota; kingdom Viridiplantae; phylum Streptophyta; class Magnoliopsida; order Arecales; family Arecaceae; genus Cocos; species Cocos nucifera. The sequence goes on along the minus strand of QRFJ01000334.1, from coordinate 136,127 downwards.
CAATATCCACATAGTATCACACTTTGTGGATCCATCTGATACAACTAGTAGGTTTTCTCCACTGCTCACTGAAGCTGTATCATTAGTCTTGCTGGCCTTTCCTTTTTTTGACCTCAAAAGAAGACAATCTGTCCTCAGATGTCTAGGCTGATGATATTTATAATTTTTCAATATCTTCCTCTGATCTCGAGACTTTGACCTACCTTTAGATTTTTCTCTTATCTTCTCTTTTGATCATTCCTATCTTTCATTCATAGCTAAGATCTTAGACTTGGGATCTTCCTTGCAGATCTTTTCCCTTTGCTCATTCAATCTGAGCACACCAATAACTTTTTCATAATTTAGGATCTCCTTCTCATAAACTAAAGTTATTATAAGATCATCATATGAGCTTGGGAGAGAATAAAGCAGCAGTAACACCCGATCTTCCTCGTCGATCTTCACATCCAAACTCATCACCTCAAAATACACCTGATTGAATCTTTGGATATATGCAATAAGATCTCTGCTTTCGAGCATCCTCAAACTGTATAACTATTTCTTTAATTATAGCTTATTTATCATGTTCTTCTCCATGTATATGTTCTCTAGTCTCGTCCAAAGCCCTTTTGTCGTGGTCTCTGTGCAAACCTTGGGTAGCACCTGATCGGCCAAGCACATTCTGATTGTGCTAAAAGTAATTTCCTCCAACTCTTTTCAATCATCTTTTCTGGCCTTTCTCTTATCAAGATCTTGTAGATCCTCTACTAAACCAACAAGTCCTTTATCCTTTGCTGCCATAAGGTAAAGTTTTTCTTGCCATCAAACTTCTTAAAATTCACCTTGAGTCCAGCTGATCCCATGACTTTAGGCAAGTTAAGAACAAAACCATAACACCCTTTCACGATCACACACCACCAAAACTATCCTTCAAAGAAGATCTAAATATCGTAGATCCTTTATTCAATCTTCTGTATCACTGTTCCTCTATGTAACAAATCTCCACCTCAATCTAGAGATAACCATAAAGCAAACGAAAAGTTTTTAGGATAAAACCTGGTGCAATAGATCATGGATGTAAAAATCCTAAGTGTCTTCCTTCCTTCCACGCAATATTGCTCTGATACCAATTATTGTGAAAATTAATTCCATATATGAACTGGCATGGCCGTTGGTGATCAGCCAAGCAACAAGAAAGAACTTCTTAGAGATTACTATGGAAGTACGAACAATGGATACAAGAAATAGAGAAGAAAAAAAGTAGAGATTTCTTGTAGGAAAGAGCTTTATTTCAATGAATTCAGTATCATATACAACTTTGACCTATTTTCAGTATATATACTTTACAAAAGAGTCAAGCCCCAAGCTCATAGAAAAACTTTCCAAACCCAAAATAACCCACATACACAAAAAAGACATGCAAAAACTAAGCTAACTAAATTTCAAACTGAGCCGGCTAACGTACGATTGGGTCGACTTAGTTTGAGACTGCGTCGATCCAGTTGTGTACCATGCCAATAGTCCCAAAATACTATTTTCTATCTGGATTTTTCTCGAAGACATAGCTGACCCAGTTCCCAACTTAGCCTACCTAGTCTCAGGGTGAGCTGGCTAAGTTCTTAAACTTTGCTATCCAGGCTGATTTTTCTTCTTGCTCACTTCCGTCTTCTCATGACCTATCTTCTCATATTTTCAAGACTTGGGAGTGTGACCTCTGAGCTCACAACTTGGTGCATCTAACCAATGAATGATTATGCCCAACTTTGGTTGGTCAATCTAACCACCATTAGAGTGACACTTTCAAGTCATTATATTATGAATGATAATTTCATTAGTTAATAAGCACCAATCCTTTGGGCCTCTAAGGATTATTAAGTTAATGGACCCATTATCATCCAACTTAATGAAAGTCTATGATTTAGTTATTTCTATAACTTTATCATTTTAAGGACCCAATAATTTTAGAAGATTTAAGTTAATTTATAATTTAAGGATTCAGAAGACATGGACCAAATTGCTCCTATTGCCTTTACCAAGTCAAATTCTTTCACTAACTTCTCAAGTCATTGATGAGGACTATGATCAATTTTGGATTTTTGTATGATTCATCCCCTTGACCATAAATACTCATAAGATGACTCAAGGTTTAAATGTCAATAATGAATAAGTCATCCACATCATATTTTAAAATATCAAATTCATTTCATGAATTATCCCGACCAAGATTTTGCTAAATTGAAATACAGCGATGCATTATCTCCAAACTCTTTGGAGTGGTCTATCCCATCTTAGTCACTCACCAACTTTACAAGTACTTGACTATACTCAAAAATCTTTCATCATTGAATTAAAAATTCAGATAGTCTAGTACCAAAGCACAATGAGTTGCTTGCAAGCCATCATGGTGATCTTAGGTCCAAGGGATACTTATACCTGTATTTCATCAGAGCAATTCTTGATAGCAAAATACTCTAGAGTTGGTCACGTTCAGTGATGATATACCCCTACATCTCATTTGTATGCCATACTAGTGTCTACATATTTCTTGGTTAAGAGGACAACCAACCTATATGGTACATAATGACCCACACTCGATAAACATTGTCATCCTATTTTACAATGTATCATTTGATCATGAACAGTTTTAAGTACTAATTGATAAATCCTCTCTTTATTGAATCTAAATAGTCTTAAAGACTTTACCACAATATAAGAGTTCATTAGAAGATGTAGATTTATGATGAAAAATGCCAGAATAAATATTTTATTTATTAATAAATGATTTATATTTATAAAATAACATAACCATCAACAGGCTGATGATTGACTTTGGGACACATTTCCTAACAACTCTCACTTATCCTAAAGCCACTCGATATATTATCTAATATACATCTTTGACTTGTGATTGTCGAACTTCTTTACCACTAAGGCTTTAGTAAGGAGGTCGGCCAGGTTCTCCTTTCCATCAATCTTCTGAAGGTCGATGTCACCTCAATCCATGATCTTTCGAACCAAGTGGTAGCAGCTAAGTATGTACTTCATCCATTGGTATACCTTTGGTTCCTTCATCTGAGCAATTATGCTAGTGCTGTCGCAATAAAGCATGACCGGACCATTTGGGGAGGGTGCTAGTCCAAGCTCCGTAATGAATTTTTTTAGTCATATAGCTTTTTTCGCAGCATCTGATGCCATGACGTACTCCATCTTACATGCTGAGTCTACTATAGTGTGCTGCTTGGAACTCTTCTAACATATGGCTCCATCATTTAGGATAAAGATAAAACCCGACATGCTCTTGCTGTCATCATGGTCAAATTAAAATTTGGAGTCTATAAACCCCATAAGTTTCAGATCTAGTTCACCATAGATCAGCCACTAGTGTTTAGTATTTCTTAAATACTGAAGATGATTTTCACCACCTTCCAGTGATTCTTTTCTAGATCAGATTGGTATCTACTCACTACTTCTAGTGAGTATGCCACATCTGATCTTGTATACATCATGGCATACATGATATATCCTACTGTCAAAGCATATGGGATTCTACTCATATGCTCACTCTCTTCAGGAGCTGTCGGATAGTTCTTTTTAGAGAGAGTAATTTCATTTTCTATCAAAAGATAGCCTTTCTTGAAATTCTCCATACTGAATCTCTTCAACACAGTATCTATGTACGTGGATTGGGATAACCCAAGCATCCTCTTTGATCTATCCCTATAGGTCTTCATCCTTAGGATGTAGGATGCTTCACCCAAGTCTTTCATAGAGAACTGAGATGACAACCATGCTTGTATTCCTTGTAGTATAGGGATGTCATTCTTGATTAAGAGAATATCATCCACATACAGGATAAGAAATACAACTGTCGGACCATTTATCCACTTGTGAATGTAGGTCTCTTCTCCGTAATTAACAAAGCCATATATTTTGATCATCTTATCAAAATACATGTTCTAACTCCGAGATGCATACTTCAATCCATAAATGGATCTTTGAAGCTTGTATACCTTGGACTCATCTATGAACGTGAACCTTTTAGATTGTATCATATACACCTCCTCAATTAGCTCTCCATTTAAAAAAGTTGTCTTCACATCCATCTGCCAGATCTCTTTATCCAAATAGGCAGCTATCACAAGTATAATCCAAATGAATTTGAGCATTGCCATAGGAAAGAATATCTCGTCATAGTTAATATCATAACGTTGATGATATCCTATGGCAACCAGATGGGCTTTATAGGTCTCCACTTTTCCATCTACATCCCATTTTCTTTTGAAGACTCATTTACATCCAATGGGTTTAACCCCTTCAGGTGGGTCAACCAATGTCCATACATCATTGACCGTCATGGACTCCATCTCAAATTTCATGACCTCAAGTTATTTTTTGAAATCGAGTATCTACATTGCATCCATGTAGATGATCGGATCCTCATCATTCTCATTGAGTTTGATAGGATCACCATCCTGGATCAAGAAATCATAGTATCTATCTGGCTGACATGGTACTCTATCGGATCGTCTTAATGGAGTAGTTACACTGGGCTCTAGGTTTGATCTAATCAAATTCAGTTCTGATTTTGCTATGTTGATTTTTCTATCTATTGAACTTTTTCAAATTCAATCTTAGATGCAACAATTTCTTTACTAAGAAACTTCTTTTCTAAAAAGATTATCCTATTACTACCAAACACCTTTTGTTCATCAACATGGTGGAAGTAATAACCCCTAATTTTCTTGGAGTATCCTATAAATACATACTTATCAGACTAGGATCCAAGTTTATCTGTATGCAAACATTTGACATAGGTCGAACAACCCCAAATTTGAAGGTGACAGAGTGTAGGCCTACGCTCAGTCCATATCTCATATGGAGTCTTTGAAGGAAAATTCTGATTTCCCGGTCCAGGTTCGTCCAGATCTGATTAGATCAAGAGATATATTTCAAAAATTTTCTCTTGATCTCAATCAGATCTTGATATATTTTAGATCTGATTCTTATTATTTTAATAAATAAAATAAAATAAGATAAATTAAATCAAATTTAATTTACCTGATTTGGGTAATCCTATTACCCTGTAGATGATCCTGATTGCAGCGGAAGGTTCTGGATCTTAGCCACGCAAGCGCCTGGCCTCTACCGGTATCCACTCGGGTTGGATCTGGAGATCCTCTTCTTCTCTATCACACCTCCAAAAATCAGATCTGGATCTGATCTGGAGGATCTTCAAAATTCTTTTGAAGATCTGCAGTTGTCCTTTTGCAGCAGCGCAGCCTTCTTGCTTTTGATCGCCTTTCCTTGATCTGAATCGCACCAACCTAAATCCAAAACACTTTTGGACGTGGAGAGCAAGGGGAGAAGAGACTATGGCATGGAGAAGGAGGGGAGAGGCAGCCTTGGGGCGTGTCTAATTGCATTCACTTTCACTTGGAATTAGGGTTGGGCGCAGGGTCTTATTTATAGACCTCTTGTGATCCAACTCCTCTTCCTCTCAACCAATCACAACCCTTTGTGAAATCAGATCTAAATCTGATTGGTTGGAATAGAGACCCCTGGATTCCTCCTTAGAGGGTGCCTAAGACCAGTCAAACTGGATTCTTAGTAGAACTCTGATTGGAATCCAAAAGGGAGGTGGAGTCCTTGTCCAACAAGGACTCCTAGGCGCCTCCTACTTGGGCTCACGCCACCCTTGGCGTGCGCCCTTCTCCTTGCCAGGTTCTGGTAGGGGGACAGGCCCCCACCAGCTCTCCAATAGGTGCATGACATGTGGTCAAAAGTCAAAGGGTCAATGGTCAACATTTGACCAGTCAAAGGTAGACTTTTGACCAAAGTCAAAGAACAAGAAATGGCAGGTGACCAAAAATGGCAGGTAATGTCTTACAAAATAAGACAACCTTTTCTAACTTGGACAACCTCCAGTCAGACCATATGAAGGCCTCTGATTGAGCACAAACTCCTTTGGCTCAGTCAGGACAACTTATTTATGATAGTAAAAGAAGAACGTTAGGTTCAATCGAGTGCTAGCACGATTTTCTTGAACCTAATTGAATCTCATTCAGATCAATTGAACTAGATCAGTTCAATTGATGATCACCAGATTCAAACCCTTGTTTGTGTGACCCAGTTAGGTTCAGTTCTGTATGGTAATGGGATATGTCATGATCTCTATCATAGACATCATCGAAACTCCTTTCGATGGATCAGAACTCTTCTGATTCGAACAGCTAGAATGATCGATCATCTAAATCATTCTAATTGCTCCCAAAATCCACCAGTGACACCTAGCAGTATATGGTGGCAACCCATTAGAGCTGAATGCGAACCTCTTGGTGCAGCTACCTGTGTGATTCAGTTCTTCTATCTTGAGCCCCGATCAGATTAGGGTTAAGGTGAACTCGTCAAACCCTAGTCTCTGTCATATGATGTAATCATTCGATTCGAGTCCAATGTGAAAATCTAAATAGAAACTCTTTCTATTATTTCACTCTACCATGGCCATGGATTTCTGGACTTGATTCTCATGATCATCATAGGGCTACTCCTCTACCACCGAGGTAGATAGATTCCATCTTGATGCAATCCAGTTCCTACAATGAACATGCTATAGCCAACATACACCTCAGGGTTCCATATGGCTAGGAGACCGAGTAATGGTGTAGTCAAACTATAACACCCTCAAGGTGAACTGCCGATGCATCTCAGGTCAAAGAACCAGACACACTACTGCAGCATCGAGTCAGTCATTGACGAGAAGGTAGACTCCCTAATGACTACTCGAGGTGGTCACGCTCAGTGCCCTCGTTCTCTAACGAGTACCTGTACTCTCGCTCCGGTGTCTCCACACCGTAGACTCAAGACTCATCTACTAAAGAGAAGCGATCGTACACCAACCTTCCGGATCAATCACCATCCTCGTGATGATCCTATGGTCGGGAGCTGTTTATGAGTTAATAATGATTATTCATGTCTTAAATTTTCAACTCTTGAAAATATGAATTATCATTACCATTAACTCAAAGGATGTATCACAGACACTAAATACACATATGTGATAGAAAATAACCCATTTCATTGATTATAGTCAAAATTATAATTTTGCCCCTAGAAGTGTATTACAAGTGTCAGCCAATTCTGGCTTCTAGGGCACATATATCTAACAATCTCCCACTTGTCCTAAAGCCAATTGGCTACAAGTCTAAGTCCCATCTTCTCAAGGTGGGCTTCGATCTTCTGCTGGCCCAACGGCTTTGTAAGTGGGTCTGCCACATTATCTGCGGAGTTGACTCTCTTGACCTCAACGTAACCTTTCTCAAGGTAATCGCGGATGAGATGGTATTACCGTTTGCTAGGAACTCTTCCAGCACAAACAGTCTGCCAGATGTCGACTTTCGATCATCTATATTGGACATGAAGTCCGAGTCTGTGTATCCCTGGACTTGGAGTTCTCCATTACCAAAGACCAACATCATATCCTTAGTTCTTCTCAAGTACTTAAGGATACATTTCACAGAAGTCCAGTGTTCTTCACCTGGATTTGACTGATATCTGCTTGTGACACTCACAGCATGGGCTATATCAGGTCGTGTACATAGCATGGCATACATGAGGCTCCCTATTGCAGAAGCATAAGGGATCTTGCTCATGCGTTCTATTTCCTCAGGTGTGCTGGGGCACATCTTCTTGGAAAGATGAATACCATGTCTGAAGGGTATTAATCCCCTCTTAGAGTTTTCCATACTAAACCTCTTTAGTACTTCCTCTATGTACATCTTCTGTGAAAGTCCTAGCATCCTATTCGGTCTATCCCTATAGACCTTAATTCCTAGAATAAAGGATGCTTCACCTAGGTCTTTCATGGAGAATTCCTTGGACAACCACATCTTGACTGATGTCAACATGGGAATATCATTCCCAATAAGGAGGATGTCATCCACGTACAATACGAGGAAGACAACAGCGCTCCCACTGACCCTTTTGAAAACACATGGTTCCTCTTCATTTTTGATGAAACCAAACTTTTTGATCACATCATTGAAACGAGTGTTCCAGCTCCGAGATGCTTGCTTAAGTCCATATATGGACCTTTGCAGCTTGCAAACCTTGTGATCAGTATCACTGGATGTGAAACCTAGCGGCTGTTCCATATAGATATCTTCCTCAAGATATCCATTTAGGAATGCCGTTTTCACGTCCATTTGCCATATTTCATAATCGAAATAGGCTGCAACGGCAAGCAATGTGCGGATGGATTTTAGCATAGCCTACTGGGGAAAAGGTATCCTGATAGTCAATGCCTTCGCGTTGACTATAACCTTTTGCCACCTAGTCTAGCCTTGAATGTCTCCACATTCCCATCTGCACCAATCTTTCTCTTGAAGATCCATTTACACCCAATAGGTACTATACCTTCTGGTGGATCTACCAAGGTCCAGACTTGGTTTGAGTGCATCGAGTCAATTCTCTGACTTCATTGCCTCAAGCCATTTCTCGGAGTCGATATCTGATATCGCCTCGTTGTAGGTTTTGGGATCATCACCATGAGCACCATTACCTACGAGGAACATTTCCTCTACATCCTCTGAAATAATACCTAAGTATCTTTCAGGGGGATGGGAAACTCTTTTCGATCTACGAGGTGGAGGAGGTAGTGTTCTTATTGGCTCAACCTGATTTGGTTCCACTTGGTCCTTAGCTCGTTCTGCTTGTGAGACTTTCTCATCAAGCTTAATCTGCTTTCCAATGCCGCTATCTTGAATAAACTATTTTTCAAGAAAGATGGCATGTCGACTCACAATCACATTGTGGTCTTCTGGAATGTAGAAATAGTATCCTAATGACTCTTTAGGATATCCTATGAATCGAGCTCTAAAGGACCTAAACTCTAACTTGTCCGCTTGTTGTCTTTTGACATGAGCCGGACAACCCCAAATTCTGAGATGACTCAGACTTGGTTTCTTACCGTGCCATATCTCATACGGTGTGGTAGGAACGGTTTTAGAGGGAACCCTATTCAGTAGATAAATTGAAGTTAATAATGAATGTCCCCAAAGAAAATCAGGGAGGTCTGTGAAGCTCATCATGGATCGAACCATATCCAATAGAGTCCGATTTCTCCATTCTGAAACCCCGTTGAGTTGAGGTGTTCCTGGTGGAGTCCATTGAGAGACTATGCCATTTTCCTTAAGATAGTCTAGGAATTCCCGGCTAAGGTATTCACCTCCTCGATCTGATCGAAGAACCTTAATGGGTTTTCCAGTTTGTTTTTCTACTTCATGTCTGAATTCTTTGAACTTTTCAAAAGCTTCAGACTTGTGTCTCATAAGATACACATACCCATACCTAGACAGATCATCGGTAAAGGTAATGAAGTAGACAAAATTGCCTCTAGCCGGCACATCAAATGGGCCGCACACATCAGTATGTACTAGGGCAAGGAGATCTGTGGCCCTCTCCCCATGTCCAACAAAAGGGAGTTTAGTCATTTTGCCTTGAAGACCAGATTCACAAGTTGGATATGACTCAAAAGTCAATGGACTCAATAGCCCATTTTTCTCCAATTTGTTGATCCTATCTTCTGCTATATGACCTAATCTCAGGTGCCATAGATATCTGTCGTTTGGACTATCCCTAGGTCGTTTGGCATTCACGTTTTGCTCGATAGTTAGAACAGATACATCAATATGTAGCTGATAAAGACCGTTAATAAGGAAACCATTTGCAATTTTATTTCTTTCATAAAGAATGTTACAATGGTCCTTAAAGAAGGTAATCACATAACCTTCTTGTGCTAAGCATGAAACAGAAATCAAATTCCTGCTAGCTGCAGGCACATAATAACAGTCTTTCAAAACTAAGTCTAAACCAGATGGTAATCGAAGAGGGTATGTTCCCACGGCTACTGCAGCAACTCTTGCTCCATTACCGATGCGTAGGATCATGTCTCCATCCCTCAGCCTCCTGCTATCCTCAAGACCCTGCATAGAAGTGCACAGATGAGCACTAGAACCAGAGTCAAGCACCCAACTGGATGCAGAAGAAACCGTAAGGTTAGACTCAATAACGAGCATACCTCCAGAAGGACCTTCCTTCTTGTTCTTCAGGGTGGCCAGGTAAGTAGGGCAGTTCCGCTTCCAATGGCCGTCGCTGTTGCAATGGAAACACTTTCCTTTGCCATCGGACCTTCTTCTTCGGTTCTGCCTTCTTCTTCTTTGATCCTTCCACCTTTTGCTTTTTCACAGACTTCTTTTTCTTTCCATAAGACTTTCTTTTGGAAGAAGTCCGTTCCATAGCAAGAACTGAGCCTTTAGAACCTTTCATAGAAAGCTCAGCGGTAACCAGCATATTCATTCAACTCGGCCAAGGAATTTTGAAGTTTATGCATGTGGTAATTCATGATGAATTGCCCATATGCATCAGTCAAGGATTGCAGAATAATATCGTTCTGCAAGTCCAAGTCCAACTTCACACCGAGCTTCTCAAGCTCTTCCATGTCCTTGATCATTGTCAGACAGTGATCTTGGACTGACTGCCCATCACGCATCTTAGCCTTAAAAAGTCATTTCGTGACTTGATATTTGGCTGCGCGACTCTGTTCACCAAACATCTCCTGCAGGTGAGCCAACATTTGGCGAGCAGTCCCGATATCTTCATGTTGGCGCTGGAGCTCATCAGACATCGAGCCCAACATGTAAGTATCTGGCCTTATTATCTTCGTCAATCCATTTTTCCAGAGACGCTCTCTGTTCAAGTGGATGGACGGAGCTGGTAAGGTGGGAGGGTCCTGGTCCAAAACATGGTGTTAACTTCTCTGAACCCAAAACAATTTTGTAGTTCCTGAGCCAATCTTTATAATTGGGTCCAGTCAGTCTATGTGTGTCCTAGGATACGTGCCAGTGGGTTGGACGCAGACATTTTCCTGTAGAGAGTCAAAGATTCTAGTTAGATACTGTAATTTTGACTTGACCAATTTGTTTAGGGATTTTATTTTTAAACAAATTAGCTCCCACTATTTTCTCGGATCCCTACACTCCCTCTGTAGAGATGCGAAAATCTCCGCGATTAATGATTTCTAGTGGGTGGTGCGGTCTCACCAACTGACTCATCACCTCACCTAACAGTTATTGGTGATGGGTTAGCCAATGAGTGAACAACTCTTGTTCAATGATTCTCTAATCATGGTGCACCCAAACTTGGTCTCTAATTCATGAATCTCACCGTATCCGGAAATATTGATCCACTCCTTAGTTAAGTCAGACCCACCATTTGCATAGACTGGGTTCCTAATTGGGTCTCTCACCGTATCCGAAATATTGAGCCCAACTCATCCTCCAGCCCATAGCATCCAATGCCTAATAGACATGGTTGCGTCTTCCCGGTGCAACTGAGCCACTGTATCCAGCCGAGAACAATCAACCCCGGGAAGGGCCCGCACATCTACAATGGTGGAAGACCTCAGACTTAATCTTTTCTTAGGGAGAATTGATTCAGGTCTCATTAAACTAGACTTGGCTTAGTCATAACAATTATGACTAACCTAGTGGCATGGGTTAGCTCGGATTATTGACCACCTCAGATCAGAACTGTGTCAACAGATATGGCCAGGTAAGTGAGACCGGTGGAAGGAATATGCCATTAACTCGTACAAGAACGCATTCAGGTCGAGTAGCTTCCAATTAAAAACCAGTCGGTCGTATGTGCCAAACTTACCTTAGACACCAAATTGTTGAGTCAGAACCAATTGGGTTAGCCTACAATCCAGACTCTAACCTCTGAGCCTAATTAGGTCTTGCTTGATCGTGACTCGATCTTGACCCAGACTTAATCCTATTAGGCTGGTCAATTTAAGCATTGTTGATCCCATCTAACCAACTCTTGATTCGGTTTGATCAACCGCTTAGACCTAATTGAGCTACCCAAGCCCGAACCCAGTATTATGAATATGTCTTAGATCTGAAATTCTCAATTTTAGACCTAATTAATATTCCATAAACTTAATTCTTAATTAAGTAGGGTTCATAAACAAAATATGCACAATAAATCCTAGGGTTTCAGGATCTAGGGTTTTGCAGAAAGTAAGTTTTGGGTTTCTGATTAAGGACGAACACGCAGCACCCCTACACATCATAAGAACACCCCATCGAATGGGAAGAGAGGGCCTTTAAACCCTTCTTCGTTCTTATGACCGGACGGCCAAGAGGAACGCCTTAATCAGGAACATGCAATACTACAAAACAGTTTATAGATCTATATCATATATCTCATATACAAATTAGATCTAATCATGGCATATTTTGCATACATCTCATGTATCGAATCATGCATATTTTCAGATCTAAATTATCTCATAATAATCTAAAAAATTAGATTTAAATTGATCTAATCAAAATAAATTTTAATCTAGACAATTATGTAGAACTATTCTACAACTAGTCTAGACATGCATCAATCATATCTCATATGATATTTAAAATTAAATAATTTTTATTTACTATTTTTTAGATGTTATTATTACCATTATAATATCAAAAAATAGTAAATAAATAGATCTAAAATATGATTTAATCAATTAAATCAAAAACATGCAAGACTATTCTATAGAACTATTCTATTTTAGAACTAGTCATGCATATCTTTCTAATCTTAGATCCAAATCATTTAATTTTAATTTTTTCTGATTTAGATCTGATCACATCTCATGTGACATCTGAAATCACTTTATTTTCTAATTAAAATAAAATTAAAATCAGATCTAAACAATTTTAGAACCATGGCTCTGATACCAGTTGAAGGAAATCCTGATTTTTCGATCCAGGTTCGTTCCAGATCTGATCAGATCAAGAGATATATTTCAAAAATTTTCTCTTGATCTAATCAGATCTTGAATATTTTAGATCTGATTCTTATTATTTTAATAAATAAAATAAAATAAGATAAATTAAATCAAATTTAATTTACCTGATTTGGGTAATCCTATTACCCTGTTAGATGATCCTGATTGCAGCGGAAGGTTCTGGATCTTAGCCACGCAAGCGCCTGGCCTCTACCGGTATCCACTTGGGTTGGATCTGGAGATCCTCTTCTTCTCTATCACACCTCCAAAAATCAGATCTGGATCTGATCTGGAGGATCTTCAAAACTCTTTTGAAGATCTGCAGTCGTCCTTTGCAGCAGCGCAGCCTTCTTGCTTTTGATCGCCTTTTCTTGATCTGAATCGCACCAACCTAAATCCAAAACACTTTTGGACGTGGAGAGCAAGGGGAGAAGTGGACTATGGCATGGAGAAGGAGGGGAGAGGCAGCCTTGGGGCGTATGGAAACTCTAAGCTTCAATCACATTTCATCTGGAATTAGGGTTGTCTTATTTATAGACTAGCTGTGATCCAACTCCTCTTCTTCCCAACCAATCACACCCTTTGGAAATCAGATCTAAATCTGATTGGTGGAAATAGAGTCCCCTATTCCTCCTTAGAGGGTTAAGACCATCAAAGTTGGACAGGGTCTTATTTATAGACTAGCTGTGATCCAACTCCTCTTCCTCCTCAACCAATCACAACCCTTTGTGAAATCAGATCTAAATCTGATTGGTTGGAATAGAGTCCCCTGGATTCCTCCTTAGAGGGTGCCTAAGACCAGTCAAACTGGATTCTTAGTAGAACTCTAATTGGAATCCAAAAGGGAGGTGGAGTCCTTGTCCAACAAGGACTCCTAGGCGCCTCCAACTTGGGCACACGCCTACCCTTGGCGTGCACCCTTCTCCTTGCCAGGTTCTGGCAGGGGGACAGGCCCCCACCAGCTCTCCAATAGGTGCATGACATGTGGTCAAAAGTCAAAGGGGTCAATGGTCAACGTTTGACCAGTCAAAGGTAGACTTTTGACCAAAGTCAAAGAACAAGAAATGGCAGGTGACCAAAAATGGCAGGTAATGTCTTACAAAATAAGACAACCTTATTCTGACTTGGACAACCTCCAGTCAGACCATATGAAGGCCTCTGATTGAGCACAAACTCCTTTGGCTTCAGTCAGGACAACTTATTTATGATAGTAAAAGAAGAACGTTAGGTTCAATCGAGTGCTAGCACGATTTTCTTGAACCTAATTGAATCTCATTCAGATCAATTGAACTAGATCAGTTCAATTGATGATCACCAGATTCAAACCCTTGTTTGTGTGACCCAGTTAGGTTCAGTTCTGTATGGTAATGGGATATGTCATGATCTCTATCATAGACATCATCGAAACTCCTTTCGATGGATCAGAACTCTTCTGATTCGAACAGCTAGAATGATCGATCATCTAAATCATTCTAATTGCTCCCAAAATCCACCAGTGACACCTAGCAGTATATGGTGGCAACCCATCAGAGCTGAATGCGAACCTCTTGGTGCAGCTACCTGTGTGATTAAGTTCTTCTATCTTGAGCCCCGATCAGATTAGGGTTAAGGTGAACTCGTCAAACCCTAGTCTCTGTCATATGATGTAATCATTCGATTCGAGTCCAATGTGAAAATCTAAATAGAAACTCTTTCTATTATTTCACTCTCTACCATGGCCATGGATTTCTGGACTTGATTCTCATGATTCATCATAGGGCTGCTCCTCTACCACCGAGGTAGATAGATTCCATCTTGATGCAATCCAGTTCCTACAATGAACATGCTATAGCCAACATACACCTCAGGGTTCCATATGGCTAGGAGACCGAGTAATGGTGTAGTCAAACTATAACACCCTCAAGGTGAACTGCCGATGCATCTCAGATCAAAGAACCAGACACACTACTGCAGCATCGAGTCAGTCATTGACGAGAAGGTAGACTCCCTAATGACTACTCGAGGTGGTCACGCTCAGTGCCCTCATTCTCTAACGAGTATCTGTACTCTCGCTCCGGTGTCTCCACACCATAGACTCAAGACTCATCTACTAAAGAGAAGCGATCGTACACCAACCTTCCGGATTAATCACCATCCTCGTGATGATCCTATGGTCGGGAGCTGTTTATGAGTTAATAATGATTATTCATGTCTTAAATTTTCAACTCTTGAAAATATGAATTATCATTACCATTAACTCAAAGGATGTATCACAGACACTAAATACACATGTGTGATAGAAAATAATCCATTTCATTAATTATAGTCAAAATTATAATTTTGCCCCTAGAAGTGTATTACAAGTGTCAGCCAATTCTGGCTTCCAGGGCACATATATCTAACAGTCTTTGCAATAGATTTACTTGAAATATTGTTCAATATAAAACATGCAGTCTCAAGAACATAATCCTAAAATGAAATAGGGAGACTAGCAAACTCCATCATGGATTGAATCATGTCCAACAAAGTTTGATTCCTTCTTTCTGATATACTATTATGCTATGGTGTTCCTAGAGGAGTCCATTATGTGAGAATCCTTTTCTCTCCTAGATATGTTAAAACATTCTGGATAGATATTTACTTCTCAATCTGATCAAAGAGTTTTAATATTATTTTTAATTTATTTTTCTATTTCATTATGGAACCGTTTGAATATTTTAAATGATTTAGACTTATGTTTCATAAGATAGATGTACTCATACCTAGATAGATCATTAGTAAACATAATAAAATAGTGATATCCATCTCTGACAATAGTATTCATAGGTCCACATACATCACTATGTATGAGACTTAGAACTTCACTAGCTCTTTCATCCTTTTCAGTAAAAGATGATTTTGTCATCTTTCTTAGAAGACAGGATTCATAGGTCGACAATGATTCATAATCATTAACATTAAGGATTTCCTCTTTAGCTAACCTGTTTATCCTATTTTTGTTAAATAGACCAAGCTTGCAATGCCAAAGGTAGGCATCTGTGATATTATCTAATCTAGGACATTTATTAGTTGTGCACATTACACTCACAAGGTATGATAAAATATAAATGCCATTTCTTTGTTGTCCACATATTATTGTAACATCATTTATAATGATATCACAATAATCTTTTTTTATCGATAAATGATAACCGACTTTAGCCAAAAGGCCAACAAAATTTATATTCATAAAAAAAGAGAGACAGTAATGACAACCATCTAGAGAAATGATATTATAATTGAAGATAAATTGAACTATTTTTAAAGCTAGAACTAAAATAGATCTTCCATCTCCAACATTCAGAAATCACTCGTTATTCTTAAATTTTCTACTAACTTGAAGTCCTTGTAACGAATTGCAAATATGCATTGAACTTCTGGTATTCAATACCTAGATAGTAGTATCACAAATAGAGAGATTACAAGGTATTATCATAAACATCCTTGATCAGTAATTTTTTGCTTTTTTCTCTTATTCAGCTTATTAGAGTCACGGAAAGTAAGGTACTGAGGATAGTACCCCTACCATTTATAGTGGAAGGACTTTGCCTAATTTGGGTCAGTTTTGAAACTTTTGTTTAGACTGGGTATAGAAACTCTAGTACGAACCTCTTCATACTGCTGAATAATGTTCAACTTCTGATACTTATTATTAAAGTTGGGTCCCATAAGTATGACACTATCTAACGGTGCACAGAGCAACTTTTGTTTAGCCTTAACTGCACATAGAAAAATAAAAAATCTAATTAGTAAATGATTTATTAAGCCTTAAGATTTGGATTTTAATCAAAAGATTCTCTCACTATTTTATACGAATTGGTACCCTCTATCTCCAATTTGAGAAATTATCCTAATTATTTAATGGATACTAGAATCCACACAGACTGCATATGGGTCAGAGAAAAGCTCTAGCTAATCCATGTACATCTATGGGTAGGTTCTTAACCAAATATTTTTTCAAATAATTTGTAGTATTAGGTTTTTTCTCAGGTATCTTTTCAGTAGGCTAGGGCCTCTGTTGAAAGTCCCAATTTGGTCCAACTATTAACATGATTGAGTTCGGTGCATCAAACGAATGATGATCAGGTCTGAGAAAAGCTCTAACTAACTTAATCGCCATTCAAAGAGTGGGACCTAATCATCATATGATGAATGATAATTCTAATATCTCAATAAACACTAGATGTAAGGTGCCTCTAATGTCCATCTACACTATTAGATCCATTACCATTAACTTTAATGCGAGGCTATGATCTAGTTATCACCATAACTATCTAATTTTAGGAATCTAATAATTTTAAAGAATTTGATTAATAATTTTAGGAGAAGAGAGTTAGATGAACCAGCAAATCATGATCCTCCTACTGACTTCATCAAGTCAGATTAAAGGAGACCATAGATAGGCTAGTCTAGGAGCACTTAAATCAGTCACACTAATTTACCTAGCTAACATGGGTTGGCTCAAACTTTTAAATGATCTAATCAAAATATAACTTTACTGAGAAGGTTAGGTAAGTGAAATCGGTAGGAGGGATATGCCATTAACTCGTCAAAGACCAAATCAATGTGAGTAGCTCCCAATTAAAAACCATTGATTGAAACTATCAAACTTGCCTTAGACACCAACTGGTTAATTAGTTTTGATTGGATTAGCCTAACATTTTGGGCTAGACTGGTTAGCCAAGAATCAAGTCTATTTTGATTCTCGTTAAAGACATGGACTTGATAAACTTCAACTATTATAATTGATCTAACGAGATTGTGACCTAATCTAAAATAATAATTGATTAGATTTAGTCAATTCTCTAACTAAGTCCACTCTTTAATCTAACCTTAGGTCTAACCCAATTAATGGACCTGACTAACTCTAACCTAATAACCCAAGTTTTATGATTTGTACGTTAGGATCTTCAATTCATAATCCTAGATCCAAAACAAAATAATTCTTAATTCTTAATTAAGTTTTGGGCTAAGGATTGGGGTTTCGCATTTTGAAAATGATTTTTATGCTTGTAAAATATTTTTACAACATGGTTCTATCAACCAAGTTGTATGTTTGATTCAAAATCAATATATAAAAAATAAATAACATAAACATGAATTTGCTTTAGATCTTATCTAAATATATTCGCGATCATGTACATCAAATTGAAATTATTTCAATACTAAACAACCATAAATCATCTTAGATCTAATCTAACATGTTTATGATCATATAAAATCAGATTAAAATACTTTCAAATAAATCATAAAATTTATTAAATTAAATTAAAAATTTTATGATTAAGAATTTAGATCAACACGTATAAGGACAACCTCTCCACTGTAAGGTGTAAACCTTACAGCAGGACAACCTTATAAGATCAATTCGTATGATCTAAAATTTTTATTTTTAGATTTAATATTAGATTATAATTTATATCTAATCTAATAATAGATCAAAAACATGCAAAAAATTATATAAAAAAGATCTAGACTCTAATACCAGTTGAAGAAAAAACCTAGAATTTCTAGCATGTATTTTGAATTTTTTTTCAAAATCAGAATAGCAGAAGATACAGATTAATCTAATTAATCTATAAAATATATAAATAAACTCTAGATCTATGATCTAATGATATGATTAAATCATGAATATAAATCTAAAAATTAAATAAAATACAAAGCAATGATGTTGATCATATCAACATCAAACAAGAAAACTATATCTGATCTAGTTTGCAATTGAGATCAAATCTTATAATCTTTTCCATGGATTTGGATATCCACTCTTTGATCTGAGGCTAAAGATGTTGCTTCAAGCTATGCACACATCTGACCTCTATGAAAAGTCCACACGAAACCTCAATCATGATCCAAATATCAGCACTATGTGCTAGCACTATGCTGATACTTTATCGATGGTTGATACCGGATCTCTTTCTTTAATTAACATAAACTCTTTAAGGACTAAAGGAGGAGAAAAGAGAATCTAGAAGAAGCCTTA
This sequence comes from Cocos nucifera, assembly GCA_006176705.1. Taxonomy (NCBI): domain Eukaryota; kingdom Viridiplantae; phylum Streptophyta; class Magnoliopsida; order Arecales; family Arecaceae; genus Cocos; species Cocos nucifera. The sequence goes on along the minus strand of QRFJ01000334.1, from coordinate 117,309 downwards.
TTTCCACATTCTTTGCTCAAAAATTTATAGAAGAAAATATGAAATAAAAATCCTAGAGAAGATCCTTCTTCTTTAGGTCTTTTTGTCTTACCTAGGCATGATAATTTATGCCTTTACAAAATCCCACACCCTCAACTCTGATATGCCCAAGGTGTCCACACCCAAGGCCTCCCTCCTAGATCTAAAACATCTCAAAATTTCATGATTTAACTTTCTTTAAATAGAGATTTAGAGAAGAGTCCTTGTCTAGGTCAAATACCTAGATAGAGAGTCCAAATAGAACAAGGATTCGAGTGCCCAACTCTTGGGTACCTCCTCAAATTTTTTTTGGGATAGATTTTAGATATTTCATGCATAATTAAATTCCCTTTCTGCCATGAAAATCTTAGAAAAAATAGGATTAATTGGTGCCATAATGGATAAGAGTTTTGGGTTTGTCCAAACTCTATCAAATAGAGTCTAGAGCAACACTATTTCTTAGTTTTGATCAAATCCAAAATCACAAACAATCTAAGAGGGATATGGGGGCAAGGATAGGCATGGATTGTTTCTAGAAATCAGATTTTTCATGAAAAAATTTGTGGAAAATGCATAGAGAAATGAATGGTGGCTCAAGGGTGGAGTTCTAGTCTAACTAGGACTTTATACTTTGACTAGTCAAACTAAATCTTTAAACCAATTAAAATAGATCTTGATGTAATCTTAATTAATGGCATTCCTAACCCAATTAGAAACCTAACTAAATCAAAGTAAATCAAATTTAATTTTAATTTAATTTTTTAATCAATTTTAAAATTAGGTGCACTCAAGTCCTAGTTCAATTAGGAATTATTCTTCCTTACAATTGACTTATTCAACAAACCAATTAGACTTTATCCAATCAAGTCCAAACTAAGTCTAATTAAATTAAATTCAATTAGACTTAATCTCAACCCAATTGCTCAATCAAATTGAGCTAATTAGCAATTTGATTGCTAATCGATCTTCTTGCAACACTTGCACTAGGTCAAACATCAATCATATTAAATTTTTAATCCTAAAATGATTCTTAATCGTTGATCAACTATCCAATCATATCGAGATCTCTAATATGTGTGATCTCATAGGTTCGAACTTATGCTAGTATCATATAAAATTTTTTTTGTACCAATCAAATTGATCATCTAGCAATGATATCCGACGGTCGGATAGGTCGAATGTATAAAGCAGCATTCTTAGAACCCATGTAGATATAATTTTCGTATAATTCATCTTCTTGATCATAAATGCTCATAGGATGACTCGAGGTTTAACTATCAACTCTGAATAAGTCATCCACATTGTATTTCAAAATATCAAATCCATTTCATGGATTACCTTGGGCAAGATTTTGCTAAATTAAAATACAGCGATGCATTATCTCCAAACTCTTTAAAGTGGTCAATCTCATCTTGATTACTCACTAACTTCACAAGTACTTGACTATGCCCGTAAATCTTTCGTCACTGAATTAAAAATTTAGATAGTTGGGCACCAAAGCACGATGAGTTGCTTGCAAGCCATCATGGTGATCTCAATCCAAGGAACACTTATACTCATATCCCATCAGAGCAATTTTTGATAGTAGAATGCTCTAGAATCGATCATGTTTAGTGATGATGTACCCCTACATCTCACCTCTATACCATATCAGTATCTATATACTCCTTGGTTAAAAGGACAATCAACCTATATAGCACACAATGACCTATACTCGATAAACATTGTCATCCTATTTAACAACGTATCATTTGGTCGTGAACAATTTTAAAAACTAATCAATAAATTCTTTCTTTATCAAATCTAAATAATTCGTAGGACTTCATCACAATATAAGAGTTCATTAGAAGATATAGATCTATGATGAAAAATGCTTGATAGGAGCCCGATGTTGTCATTAAGACACCGTATTTATCAGTTTAATCCAACTTCTTAAAATAATTAAAAATGCATAGATAGTAGTGAGTCGGATCAAATCCATAGGGAAGGTAGTGTTTTTAGATTTGAAATCTTTGATTTTTTTAAAAGAAAAAGAAAAATATTTGAAAATAAAATTTAAAGTTAAAAATTAAAAATTATAATTACAAAGTCAAAATTAAATTATGCAGAAAAGTAAACTTAGTACTAAGATCTGCTAGTTAGATCTTAGCATCTACTTGCAGAAAAATAAAAAGTAATAATTAAAATATAGAAATAAAATTATAATAAAAATAAAGAGTATAAAATTAAAGAATATAAAAATAAATATTACATTAATTAAAATTTTAGAATTTAAATATATTAAAAAAATAAAATAAAATAGCCTGATCTCTAATCTTGGATCGACATGGGTGGAAAGATGGTATAGAAGCCCAACTTTTCCTCTCAGCACCAGTTGCCTCGAAGCAGCCATTAACCTAGAGCCTGGCTTCACCCTATACCAAAGCTTTACCTTGATCAGAGATATCGATTTCTAGAGGTTTTGGTTTCTTTTTATAGAGTTAGGAGGACTGGAGAGTTTTCTTCTGGACAATGTGGGACTAAGGAGCTCTTTCATCATCAAAATATGGAAAAATCTAAGTAAAAATTTGATTAAAAGGAGTTCTGACCAAATTTTGTTACTCTGGATGAAATCTAGCCATTGATTGGAATCCAACGGATCAAAAATCATCAAAATTGGATGTGTATCAGCCCAAATCAGGTCGGATTAAATTATGATCATCCGATTGCGCATTGATGGAAGAAATCTGGCCGTTGATCATGCGTCGGGAGTCCTGATTACTGTTGAAAGCATTCTGGACCGTTGGATCATCCCCTAGATCGCACGCTGCCATTGGATGGTGATTCGCATGAAGTCTAATGTAGAAAAACTCCCACCATCGTTCGATCTTGATCGCAAGCTACTACAACCATCCAATCACATAATTACTGTTCCCATGGACTGCATAGACCGGACGCACCACACACCACAGCCAATCAGCGCTCCTATCATCGAGTGAAAAGATCAAAATATCCTATGAGCTGCGATAGACTTTTTGTGAACCCTTTAAGGGTCTAGGTCCACCACATGTCGCTCCGTGATTCATCGATTTCTGGTGAGCTGGCAGTCCACGCCTAGATCATGGATCAGCTGACGACTTCTATGGTTAGGTTGGCTTGGCCTGGCGTGTTTGGACATGCTACCTTTGTCGGCTTGGTGGCTTGGCTTGCGGAGCCAACTAAGCCATTTTTCTTTTTTTATTTAATTTTTTTTATCTTTAGAAATTCATATCTTCTTCGTTTTAGCTCTGTTTTGCTTCAAACTTATTTTGTTATGATCAAAAAAATGAGCTTTTTTCATTAATAAAATTTTATTTTATAATTTTTATTTTTTAATTAATATTTTAATTAATAAAATTATTAATTTCTTAAAAATATATATAAATTAATCATTAACTCTTAATAATTAATATAAATTAATTAATAAATTAATACTTTTATTGATGAATTTATGATACTTATCACACCCTCCAACTTAAGCTTTGCTCATCCTCGAGTAAAGAAAGAATTTAGTTTTAAATATCTTTTAACTTTAGAGTTTCGAATTTTACCTAAGCTTTTAAAATGGTCATTGATATTCAGTAGAGCTTAAGTGAGATATATCATTGGGATATTAATACTTATCAATAAAAAAATTTAGTAAAGAACATTAAATTTTTCTAAACTTTTTCTAAATTATCTCACCTTTATCTATGATTTGTTTAAACTTTCATATAGACAAGTGTATTGCTACTTCTATCCTTCATTTATTGATTTTTATTTTTACATTGCTCACTTTTTGATGCAAATATCATTACTTACTTAGGCAATGGGACCCGATTACTTGGTGGTAAACCAATTTTTTTTTTTTTAATGTTGTACCACTATTAAGTATCTTAACTCGTTAAGCTTTCTATTTGATCCATGTAGCGAGTCTTCGGCCAATGACTCCCAAATACGTTGGCTTTAGGGCACTAGGTATAGAATATCCCCCGGGCTTACTAGCTCGAATCAAATAGGTTACGAGTTAAGACTAGCTTTACAATGAGCTTCTTTGCCCTTTTCATCTTTTGATGCAAAACTCAATGCTTGCTTAGGTAAAGAGATTCGGTTACTCAGTAAGAAGTACTTAAAAATTATTTTATTTAATTTTTTATATAAAAACTATTTTATTTAATTTTTTATATGAAGAAACATATAGTTATCCTACATAAGTCTATAAAAAGTAGACTTTTCATTGATGCTAGTAGAAAAAATTAGAAATGCTCCAAAAAAAATTCTTTTATCTTCTAAATTTAATTCTTTATTAAATTTTTTTAATACTTGATTCTTCAATATCTCACAGATTCTCTGATCTGTGTATCAATTTTTTTTTAAAAATGCTTAATTTAATTTGATTCTTAAGCATAATCAGGTGTCTAAATACTAAATACTAACTTTTTTGAGGATTTAAAATTTTAAAATTTTTATTTTTCTCCCCTCCAACTTAATCGATATTATCCTTAATGGAGAAAAAAAAATAAAAGATGTAATAAAGAACATGAAAGAATACACCTGACTATATTTTTGGTCCAGCACATGCCTTTGAAAATTTAAGCTCTCCCTCCAGCTTATTCAAATTATCCTAAAAAAAAATCAACTAAAAAGATAAATTAGACTAAAGAAAACTAAATATTGGGTTGCCTCCCAACAAGCGCTAAGTTTATCATCTTCAGTCAGACACAATGTAGCTTACTATCCTGTGTCGAATATTGGATTAATAAATTTTGATGGTTTTGGATTACCAATCTCAGAAAGTTGATTTATAATTTTATTATTGATACAATCATTATTAATTTTAGGAACATAATTTATGACCCCATTCTCAGACCCATGTTTATTAAGAATTTCTCCTATTTGTTCTTCTAAAATGCTCATGAATTAAGTTTTTGTATTAGGAGTTAAGTTTGATTCAATGGGTGCTGGAATGGTGACTAAAGATGGTTTTAATTCTGATGGTAAATTAATATGATCTTGTTTAAATAACTCCATTGACTCTTCATTACATGCCTCTTGATTTTTATAAAAAGAACCAACTTCTAGGGTTGAAGAGAATAGGACATTAGGTTTATAAGTCTTGGATAAATCATCTATTCTCTTTTTCTTTTTTTCTATCTCATTTAAACTGGAACTAGCATCAGTACTAATTTTTGACTCAAATTCTTCTATGTGGTTAGTCTCAGTACTAATCTTTTTCTTTAAATTTTTATTTTGGCTAGCATCAGTACTAGCTTCTCTTACCTGATCTTGGTATGGGTCTACAAGAATTCTATAGCTTTTAAGTTTAGAAATTACTTTGGCATTCTCAGATTGGAGATTCTTAAGTAAGACATTAAATTGATAACTTGATCCAGATGGTTGGTGGATAATAGGTGGGTTATTTAAAATTGGTAGACTCGATAGTTGATCTAGTTCTCTCCTAGTGTTAGACTCAACTAATTATCCTATTTGAACGTCTAGCTTGGTGATAGATTGCTGTTGAGTTAGAATCAATTATTGAAGTTGGTTAAATCTATCATCGATTAGATTGGTCTGTTGAGGAGGTAGGTATGATAGCTGATTGTTACATGATGGCAGGATAAACTGACTAGACTGACCATTATTATAGGCATAGCTTTGGTATTGGAGCCTATTTTGATAGTTTTGGATAGATGAAATTTGGGTCTGAGCCTGAGTCTGTTGGGATGTCCTAGAAAAATTATGGTGGTTGCTCTAATTTGGATTATATGAATTTAAAAATGGGTCATTAATCAATTTGGAGTAACCTTTAGCAGCTTGAACTTATTCTTGGATAAAATGTGAAAACTGTGCAGCAATGGGACATTCATTCGCATGATGGGTTAGGCTAGCACAAATAAAATAAAACTCTTGATAATTAGAAGGTGATGTAAATTGCATAGGAGATTGTTGACCTAGGGTTTGGAGTTGATCTAATTTCTAGGCAAAAAGGTCAACTTTATCTAATTTTTGGACTATTAGGTTCAGATTAACCATTTGATTATCAGGTTTAATATGAATCGACCATTCAATTAAGTTTAACTAAATCAAAAAAAATAATTTCCTACCATGCATGTATTAGTGTAACCCTAATATGGTTCAAAATTTTTTAGAATTTTTTAGAATTATATATATATATATATTATTATTTTATTATATTAAAAACTAATTTTTTAATTATTTTTTTAAATTTTAGTTTAATTTAATTTAATTTAATTATTATTTTAAATATTTTATTAGTTAGTTTAATTTAATTTTTATTTTATTTTATTTTATTTCATTTTTAGAGGAGAAAGGAGAAGAAAGAAAGAAGAGTTCTAAAGAAGAGGTCCTAAGGAGTCCTAGAACTAAGAAGAGAGAGAAGAATTAGGTTTAATCAGATTTGATGTTGATTAGCAATCAAGTTGGTCAATCAATTCTGACTAAGGATTATCCTAAATCTAGATAGCTTCTAACTACCAAGGTCACCTTTAAGCCCCCTAAGTGTAGGATCAGCCAATCAACTAGCCAGGTAAGTGTAAGATTAGTAGGAGTTTCTCCATTGCTTATCTTAGACACCAATTATGCTTGGCTAGGTAAGCGAACGGAACCAATTAGAAACCACCTTCCTTTAGGTCCAGTCATCCCTGAACCATTTTTCTAGACACCAGTCAAATTGATTAACTCTAACTTGGTTCAACTCTTAGGATTCCTTGTCCTATTGAGCTCGAATATCCTTAAGGGTTGACGTCTAATTGATTTTAAGAGTTAAGGTTTGGGTTAATGCAAGATGCTGGTTGATTATTTATGAGCTAAGGAAGGACGATCAAATTTCTACCTTATCTTATTTAATGGATTGTGCCCTTAATTTGGTTTAATATAAATATATATAAAAAAAAATTTCAATCAAAAAGTTCTATGCAATTTAAATTAGATGCATGCAACTAATTGAATTCTAAAAGGCTTAACTTGCCTCCAACAATCATCAAAAAAAATAAAAATAAAAATAAAAATAAAACTAATATGATGCATACTCTAAATAGTTAGAATTTCTAATCTTATCATGAGATTTTTAAATAGGATTAAATGGATATTTTTTTAAAATTAATTTAAAAATAAAGTAAATAAATAAATAAAGTAAAAAGAAAAGAGGACTAGGGTTAGGATTGATCTCACCAAGCAAAACTCCTGGTTCTTTTTATTCTTTAATCTTTTTTTCTATAAGATAATAAAAAAAGTTAGTAAGAAATATTTATAAGAAAATAAGAATTTTATTTCTAATTTATTTACAAAAAAATCAAAGAGATCAAATATTTAATGTCCGTGCCTTCTTCGATAACGACGCCAAAAACTTGATGCATTCATCAAAATTATTTTTAATTTATTTAAAATAAATAAAAAAAATTAAAATAAAAAATTAAAAGTATTCTTCGATAATGGTGCCAAAAACTTGATAGAGATGCGATGATGTCATTAAGACATCGTGTTTATCAGTTTAATCTGACTTCTTAAAATAATTAAAAATGCGTAGATAGCAGTGAGTCGAGTCGAATCCATAAGGATGGTAGTATTTTTAGATTTAAAATCTTTAATTTTTCTTAAAAAAAGAAAAGGATTTAAAAATAAAATTTGACATCAAAAATTAAAAATTAAAATTGTGAAGTGAAAATTAAATTATGTAGAAAAATAAACTTGGTACTAGGATCTGTTAGTTAGATGTTAGCATCTACTTGCAGAAAAATAAAAAATAATAATTAAAATATAAAAATTAAATTATAATAAAAATAAAAAGCATAAAATTAAAGAACATAAAAATATATATTGCATTAATTAAAATTTTAAAATTTAAATACATGAAAGAAAAAAATAAAATAAAATAGTCTGATCTCTGATCTTGGATTGTCGTGGGTGGAAAGATGGTATAGAAGCCCAGCTTTTCTCTCGACACTAGTTGCCTCAAAGTAGCCATTAACCCAGAACCTGGCTTCATCCTATACCAAAGCTTTACCTTGATCAGAGATATCGATTTCTAGAGGTCTGGGTTCCTTTTTGTAGAGCTAGGAGTGCTGGAGTGTTTTCTTCGGGATAATGTGGAACTAAGGAGCTCTTTCATCATCAAAAAATGGAGAAATCTGAGTGAAAATTAGATTAAAAGGAGTCTTGGATGAATTCTATTGCTCTGAATGAAATTTGGCCGTTGATAGGAATCCAACGGACCAAAAATCATTAAAATCGAATGTGTATCAGTCCAAATCAGGTTGGATTAAATTCGGGCCGTCTAATCGCGCATTAATGGAGGAAATCTAGCTGCTGATCATGCGTTGGGAGTTTTGATTACCGTCGGGAGCATTCTGGACTGTTGGATCATCTCCTTGATTGCGCGCTACCATTGGATGGCAATCCGCATGAAGTCTGATGTAGAAAAACTCCCTCCACCATTCGATCTTGACCGCAAGCTACTGCAACCATCCGATCGTGCAATTACTGTTTCCATGGACCATGTGGACTGGCCACACCACACACCATAGCCAATCAGCACTCCTGTCATCGAGTGAAAAGACTAAAATGCCCTGTAAGTCATGATAGATTTTCTATGAACCCTTTAAGAGTCTAGGTCCACCACGTGTCGCTTCATGATTCGCCGATTTTTGTTGAGCTAGCGGTCCACGCTTGGATCGTGGACCGACTGACGACTTCCATGGCTGAGTTGGCTTGGCTTGGCGTGTTTGGACACACCCACTTCATCAGCTTGGCTCGGCTTGGTGGCTTGGCTTGCGGAGCCGACTGAGCCATTTTTCTTTTCTTATTTAATTTTTTTTATCTTTAGAAATTCATATCTTCTTTGTTTTAGCTTAATTTTGCTTCAAACTTATTTTGTTATGATCAAAAAAATGAGCTCTTTTTATTTATAATAAAATTTTATTTTTTTAATTTTTATTATTTTTTAATTAATAAAAATATTAATTTCTCAAAAATACATATAAATTGATCATTAATTCTTAATAATTAATATAAATTAATTAATAAAATAATATTTTTATTAATGAATTTATGGTACTTATCAATGCTAAAATAAAAAATTTATTTATTAATAAATTATTTATATTTATAAAATAGTATAATCATCAATAGACTGATGATTGGCTTTAGGATATATTTTTCAACAACCTTATCATATTTGCAATTCATTGCAGGATTTATAGGTCAGTAGGAGATTTGAACAAGATAAAAGATTTCTGAATATTGGAGATGGAAGATCAATTTCAGTTCTAGCATTAAGGATCATGAAACTTATATTTGAGTCTCAAACTATCGTTCCCAGTGATTATCATTTTTGTCCTACCTTTTTAGTAAATATCATTTCTATAGGTCTTTTGGTCAAAAATAATTATAAAATATTAATAAAAAAATATTTTTGTAATATTATTTTGAATAGTGTTACTATCTTTTCTGGATATTTGAATAATGGCATCTATTTATTATCAAAACCTATTAATGTAGTCTACTCCGCTAGCAAACACACTAGAATAGATAACATGTCTGATATCTATTTTTGGCACTGTAAGCTAGGTTACATTAATAAGAACACCATAAATAGGTTGACTTGAAAGAAAATCCTCAAAGTTAGTGATTATAAATCACTTTCAACCAATGAGTCCTGTCCTTATGAAAAAATAATGAAGTCACTTTTTACTGGAAAAGGTGAAAGAGTCACTAAGCTTTTAAGTCTAGTACATATTGATTTATGTGGAACTATGAGCACAAGTGCTAGAGATGCATATTTCTTCATCACTTTCACATATGGCCTATCTAGGTATGAATATGTCTATTTGATGAAACATAAGTTGGATTCATTTGAAATATTCAAACGATTTCACAATGAGGTAGACAAACAAATAGAAAAAAATATTAAAACTCTTCGATCTGACTAAGAAGGAGAATACCTTTCTAGTAAGTTTCTCACATATCTAGCAGAGAATGGGATTTTCTTTTAATGAACTCCTCTAGAAACATCATAGCATAATGGTGTATCTAAAAGGAGGAATTGAACTCTATTAGACATGGTCCAATCCATGATGGGTTTTGTGTTAGATATGTATGCCCTAGAAGCCAAAATTGCCTGACACTTGTAATACACTTCTAGGGGCAAAATTATAATTTTGACTATAAATAATAAAATAGATTATTTTCTATCATAAATGTATATTTAGTGTCTATGATACATCCCTAGAGTTAATGATAATGATAATTCTTATTTTTCAAGAATTAAAAATTTAAGACAAAAATTTTTATTATTAACTCATAAAATGCTTTCGATCATAGGATCATCATGAGGATGGTGATTGATCCAAAAGGTTGGTGTATAATTACTTTTTTATAGTAGGTGAGTCTTGAGTCTACGGTGTGGAGACACTGGAACGAGAGTATAGGTACTAGTTAGAGAACGAGGGCGTTGAGCGTGACCACCTCGAGCAGTCATAAGGAAGTCTACCTTCTCGTCGATGATTGACTTGAAGCTGCAGTGGTATGTCTGGTTCTTTGACTTGAGGTGCATCAATAGCTCACCTTGAGGGTGTTATAGTTTGACTACACTATGACTCGGTCTCCTAGCTATTCGAAATCTTGAGGTGTATGTTGGCTATAGCATATTAATTGCAGAAATTGGATTGCACCAAAAAAAAATCTATCTACCTCGGTGGATGAGGAGCAGCCCTATGATGATCATGAGAATCAAGTCCATAAGC
>QRFJ01000334.1:52735-105534 GCA_006176705.1 Cocos nucifera | reverse complement strand
CACTAGAATAGATAACATGTCTGATATCTATTTTTGGCACTGTAAGCTAGGTTACATTAATAAGAACACCATAAATAGGTTGACTTGAAAGAAAATCCTCAAAGTTAGTGATTATAAATCACTTTCAACCAATGAGTCCTGTCCTTATGAAAAAATAATGAAGTCACTTTTTACTGGAAAAGGTGAAAGAGTCACTAAGCTTTTAAGTCTAGTACATATTGATTTATGTGGAACTATGAGCACAAGTGCTAGAGATGCATATTTCTTCATCACTTTCACATATGGCCTATCTAGGTATGAATATGTCTATTTGATGAAACATAAGTTGGATTCATTTGAAATATTCAAACGATTTCACAATGAGGTAGACAAACAAATAGAAAAAAATATTAAAACTCTTCGATCTGACTAAGAAGGAGAATACCTTTCTAGTAAGTTTCTCACATATCTAGCAGAGAATGGGATTTTCTTTTAATGAACTCCTCTAGAAACATCATAGCATAATGGTGTATCTAAAAGGAGGAATTGAACTCTATTAGACATGGTCCAATCCATGATGGGTTTTGTGTTAGATATGTATGCCCTAGAAGCCAAAATTGCCTGACACTTGTAATACACTTCTAGGGGCAAAATTATAATTTTGACTATAAATAATAAAATAGATTATTTTCTATCATAAATGTATATTTAGTGTCTGTGATACATCCCTTGAGTTAATGATAATGATAATTCTTATTTTTCAAGAGTTAAAAATTTAAGACAAGAATTTTCATTATTAACTCATAAAATGCTTCTGATCATAGGATCATCATGAGGATGGTGATTGATCCAAAAGGTTGGTGTATAATTACTTTTTTATAGTAGGTGAGTCTTGAGTCTACGGTGTGGAGACACTGGAACGAGAGTATAGGTACTAGTTAGAGAACGAGGGCGTTGAGCGTGACCACCTCGAGCAGTCATAAGGAAGTCTACCTTCTCGTCGATGATTGACTTGAAGCTGCAGTGGTATGTCTGGTTCTTTGACTTGAGGTGCATCAATAGTTCACCTTGAGGGTGTTATAGTTTGACTACACCATGACTCGGTCTCCTAGCCATTCGAAATCCTGAGGTGTATGTTGGCTATAGCATGTTCATTGTAGGAAATTGGATTGCACCAAGAAAAAATCTATCTACCTCGGTGGATGAGGAGCAGCCCTATGATGATCATGAGAATCAAGTCCATAAGCCCATGGCCATGGTAGAGTAAAATAATAGGAAGAGTTTCTATTAAGATTTTCACATCGAACTTGAATCGAATGATTAAATCATATGATAGAAATTAGGGTTTGACGAGTTCACCTTAACACTAATCTGATCGGAGCTCAAGATAGAAGAACCTAATCACACAAGTAGCTGCACCAAGAGAATTATTTTAGTTTTGATGGGTTGCTACCATATACTGCTAGGTGTCACTGGTAGATTTTGGGAGCAATTAGAATATTTTAGATGATCGATCATTCTAGTTGTCTGAATTAGAGGAGTTTTGATCCATTGAAAGGATTTTCAATGATGTTGATGTTAGAGATCATGACATATTTCATTACTATATAGAACTAAATCTAACTGGATCATACAAATAAGAGTTTGGATCTGGATATCATCAATTGGACTAATCCAGTTCAATTGATTTGAATTAGATTTAATTAGGTTCAAGAAAATCGTGCTAGCACAAGATTGAACCTAACGTTCTCCTTTTATTATCATTAAAAGTTATCTCGACTGAGCCAAATGAGTTTGTGCTTACTCAGTTATCTTTACTTAGTCTGACTAGAGCTTGTCCAGATTAGAAAAGAGTTGTCTTAATTATGAGATAAATCTGAGACAACAACTGCCATTTTTCGTCACCCGCTAATTCTTGTCCTTTGACTTTGGTTAAACGTTGACCTTTGACCCTTGGACATCTGCCTATGTGTCATGCACTTATTGGAGAGCAGATAGGGGCCTTGTCCCCTTACTAAAAATTGGAAAGGAGGGGGTGCATGCATAGGGAGGCATGCGCCCATGGATAGGGATGCCTAGAGTCCCATACAGATGGGACTCCAGGTTGCTTCTTGGATTCTACCTAGGTGACCCCTAGCTATAGACTTTGATCAGTCTTGGGCACCATCTAAGGATGAATTAGTGGAAATCTCATCTAATTGGATCAGGTGATGTCATTCCATCAATCAGATTTAGATCTGATTGCATGAAGCAACGTGATTGGCCGAGATGATGTGGCACTGCATGGCGCAGTAGGGTCTATATAAATCCTATCTACACCCAACATTAAAAAGAGTTCCCTCTTAGCCATGCCCCAAGGCTACCCCTATCCCTCCTCCATCCCATCTTCTGATCCTCTCTCTCCTCTCCATGCCCAAGGCAAGTCGGGCTCTAGTTTGGTGTGATATAGGAAAGAAAAACTAACGAGAAAGGAATAAGGTAGCACTGCTGTAGAGACGACAACAGATCTTTGAAAGGAGTTTTGAAGATCCTCCAAATCAGATCCACATTTGATTTTTGGAGAAGTGATAAAGAAGGAGAAGATCTCCAAATCCAACTCGAGTGGATACTGGTAGAGGCCAGGCACTTGCATGGCTAGATCCAGAACCTCAGGCAATCAGCAGGATCATCAAAGGATAATCTGATTACCCAACATCAAGGTATAATTAAATTAGAATTAATTTATTTTTATTTTTATTTATTAAACCTATAAAATTAGATCTGAAGCTTCTCAGATCTGATCTAAATATATAAAAAAAATTTTAAAATATCTCTCTTAATTCGATCAGATTTGAACGAACCTAATCCAAAAACTAAGAATTTTCCCTTCAACTGGTATCAGAGCCATGTTCTCTAAATTATTTAGATCTAATTTTTATTTTTAATTTAAAAAATAGATGATTTTAGATGTCACATGAGATGTGATTAGATCTAAAATCAAAAAAATTAAAATTAAATAATATAGATCTAAGTTCTATAATATGCATAACTAGTTGTAAAATAGAATAGTTCTATACATTATCTTGAATAATCATGATTTATTTTGATTAAATTATGATTTTAGATCTATTTATTTTTTATTTTTTGATGATTATAAATGTTATAATAATATCTAAAAAGTAGAAAATAAAATTATTTAATCATATGAGATATGATGCATGCATGATTAGACTAGTTGTACAATAGTTCTACATGATTGTCTAAATTAGAATTTATTTTGATGTGATCAATTTAAATTAAATTTTTTAGATAATTATGAGATAATTTAAGTCTAAAAAATATGCATGATATGATACATAAGATGTATGCAAAATATGTGTTAAGTTAGATCAATTTTTATATGTGAGATATATGATGTAGATCTAACTAGTTTTGTAGATTTATATTTCTGATTAAGGCGTTGCCCTTGGCCGTTGATCATAAGAATGAAGTAAGGTTTAAATGCCCTCTCCTTTCATTCGATGGGATGTTCTTATGATGTGTAAGGATGCTGCATGTTTGTCCTTAATCAGAAATCAAAAACTTACTTTTTACAAAATCCTAGATCCTGAAATCTTAGGATTTTATTTGCATGTTTTGTTTGTGAACCCTAAACTTAATTAAGAATTAAGATTATGAAATATAAGTTAGATTTAAAATTAAGAATTTTAGATCTAAGATATATTCATAAAATTGGGTTCGGGCTTAGGTAGCTCAATTAGGTCTAAGCAGTTGATCAAACCGAATCAAGAGTTGGTTAGATGGGATCAACAAGTGCTTAAATTGACCAGCCTAATAGGATTAAGTCTGGGTCAAGATCGAGTCATGTGAGTGACGATCAAGCTAAGACCTAATTAGGCTCAGTGGTTAGAGTCTGGATTGTAGGCTAACCCAATTGGTTCTGGCTCAACAATTTGGTGTCTAAGGTAAGTTTGGCAGATACGACCGACTGGTTTTTAATTGGAAGCTACTCGACTCGAATGCATTCTTGTACGAGTTAATGGCATATTCCCTTCCACCGGTCTCACTTACCTGGCCATATCTGTTGACTCAGTTCTGATCTGAGGTGGTCAATAATCCGAGCTAACCCATGCCACTAGGTTAGTCATAATTGTTATGACTAATGCCAAGTCTAGTTTAATGAGACCTGAATCAATTCTTCCTAAGAAAAGATTAAGTCTGAGGTCTTCCACCATTGTAGATGTGCGGGCCCTTCCCGGGGTTGATTGTTCTCGGCTGGATACAGTGGCTCAGTTGCACCGAAAGATGCAACCATGTCTATTAGGCATTGGATGCTATGGGCTGGAGGATGAGTTGGGCTCAATATTTCTGGATACGGTGAGAGACTCAATTAGGAACCCAGTCTATGCAAATGGTGGGTCTGACTTAACTAAGGAGTGGATCAATATTTCGGATACGGTGAGATTCATGAATTAGAGATCAAGTTTGGGTGCACCATGATTAGAGAATCATTGAACAAGAGTTGTTCACTCATTGGCTAACCCATCACCAATAACTGTTAGGTGAGGTGATGAGTCAGTTGGTGGGACCGCACCACCCACTAGAAATCATTAATCATGGAGATTTTTGCATCTCTACAAAGGGAGTGTAGGGATCCGAGAAAATAGTGGAAGCTAATTTATTTAAAAATAAAATTTTTAAATAAATTGGTTAAGTCTTAATTACAATATCTAACTAGAAACTTTGACTCTATAGAAAAATGTCTGCATCCAACCCATTAGCACGTATCCTAGACACACATAGACTGACCGGACCTAAATTATAAAGGATTGGCTTTGGAACTTCAAAATTATTTTGGGTTTCAAGAAAGTTAACTCATGTATTGGACCAGGACCCTCCCACCTTACCAGCTCATCCATCCGTTGAACAGAGAGCATCTCTAGATAAGTGGATAGACGAAGATAATAAGGCCAGATATTACATGTTGGGCTCGATGTCTGATGAGCTTCAGCACCAACATGAAGATATTAGGATTGCTCGCCAAATGTTGGCTCACCTACAAGAGATGTTTGGTGAACAGAGTCGCATGCAGCCAAAGTATCAAGTCACTAAATGACTTATTTAAGGCTAAGATGCGTGATGGGCAGTCAGTCCAAGATCACTGTCTGATGATGATCAAGGACATGGAAGAGCTTGAGAAGCTCAAGTGTGAAGTTAGACTTGGATCTGCAGAATGATATTATTCTGCAATCCTTGACTGATGCGTATGGGCAAGTTCATCATGAACTACCATATGCATAAACTTCAAAATTCCTTGGCCGAACTTAATGAACATGCTGGTTACCGCTGAGCTTTCTATGAAAGGTTCTAAAGGCTCAGTTCTTGCTATGGAATGGACTTCTTCCAATGAGAAAGTCTTTTGGAAAGAAAGAAGAAGTCTGTGAAAAAGCAAAAGGTGGAAGGAGGAAAGAAGAAGAAGGCAGAGCTGAAGAAGAAGGTCGCTGATCAAAGAAAAATATTTTCATTGCAACAATGACGGCCACTGGAAAGCGGAAACTGCCCTACTTACCTGGCCACCCTGAAGAACAAGAAGGAGGCAGGTCCTTCTGGAGGTATGCTCGTTATTGAGTCTAACCTTATAGTTTCTTCTGCATCCAGTTGGGTGCTTGACTCTGGTTCTAGTGCTCATTTGTGCACTTTCATGCAGGGTCTTGAGGATAGCAGGAGGCTGAGGGATGGTGACATGATCCTGTGCATCGAAAATGGAGCAAGAGTTGCTGCCAGTGGCCATGGGAACATACCCTCTTCGATTACCATCTGGTTTAGACTTAGTTTTAAAAGACTGTTATTATGTGCCTGCAGCTAGCAGGAATTTGATTTCTATTTCATGCCTTAGCACAAGAAGGCTATGTAATTAGTTTTCTTAAGGACCATTGTAACATTCTTTATGAAAGAAATAAAATTGCAAATGGTTTTCCTTATTAATGGTCTTTATCAGCTACATATTGATGTACCTATTTTCTAACTATCGAGCAAAACGTGAATGCCAAACGACCTAGGGATAGTCCAAATGATAGATATCTATGGCACCTGAGATTAGGTCATATAGCAGAAGATAGGATCAACAAATTGGAGAAAAATGGGCTATTGAGTCCATTGACTTTCGAGTCATATCCAACTTGTGAATCTTGTCTTCAAGGCAAAATGACTAAACTCCCTTTTGTAGGACATGGGGAAAGGGCCACAGATCTCCTTGCCCTAGTACATACTGATGTGTGCGGCCCATTTGATGTGCCGGCTAGAGGCAATTTTGTCTACTTCATTACCTTTACCGATGATCTGTCTAGGTATGGGTATGTGTATCTTATGAGACACAAGTCTGAAGCTTTTGAAAAGTTCAAAGAATTCAGACATGAAGTAGAAAAACAAACTAGAAAAACCCATTAAGGTTCTTCGATCAGATCGAGGAGGTGAATACCTTAGCCGGAAATTCCTAGACTATCTCAAAGAAAAATGGCATAGTCTCTCAATGGACTCCACCAGGAACACCTCAACTCAACGGGGTTTCAGAATGGAGAAATCGGACTCTATTGGATATGGTTCGATCCATGATGAGCTTCACAGACCTCCCTGATTTTTCTTTGGGGACACTCATTGTTAACTTCAATCTATCTACTGAATAGGGGTTCCTCTAAAACCGTTCCTACCACACCGTATGAGATATGGCATGGTAAGAAACCAAGTCTGAGTCATCTCAGAATTTGGGGTTGTCCGGCTCATGTCAAAAGACAACAAGCGGACAAGTTAGAGTTTAGGTCCTTTAGAGCTCGATTCATAGGATATCCTAAAGAGTCATTAGGATACTATTTCTACATTCCAGAAGACCACAATGTGATTGTGAGTCGACATGCCATCTTTCTTGAAAAATAGTTTATTCAAGATAGCGGCATTGGAAAATAGATCAAGCTTGATGAGAAAGTCTCACAAGTGGAACGAGCTAAGGACCAATTGGAACCAAATCAGGTTGAGCCAATAAGAACACTACCTCCTCCACCTCGTAGATCGGAAAAGAGTTTTCCGTCCCCCTGAGAAGATACTTAGGTATTATTTCAGAGGAAGTAGAGAAAATGTTCCTCGTAGGTAATGGTGCTCATGGTGATGATCCCAAAACCTACAACGAGGCGATATCAGATATCGACTCCGAGAAATGGCTAGAGGCAATGCAGTCAGAAATTGACTCGATGCACTCAAACCAAGTCTGGACCTTGGTAGATCCACCAGAAGGTATAGTACCTATTGGGTGTAAATGGATCTTCAAGAGAAAGATTGGTGCAGATGGGAATGTGGAGACATTCAAGGCTAGACTAGTGGCAAAAGGTTATAGTCAACGCGAAGGCATTGACTATCAGGATACCTTTTCCCCAGTGGCTATGCTAAAATCCATCCGCACATTGCTTGCCGTTGCAGCCTATTTCGATTATGAAATATGGCAAATGGACGTGAAAATGGCATTCTTAAATGGATATCTTGAGGAAGATATCTATATGGAACAGCCGCTAGGTTTCACATCCAGTGATACTGATCACAAGGTTTGCAAGCTGCAAAGGTCCATATATGGACTTAAGCAAGCATCTCGGAGCTGGAACACTCGTTTCAATGATGTGATCAAAAAGTTTGGTTTCATCAAAAATGAAGAGGAACCATGTGTTTTCAAAAAGGTCAGTGGGAGCGCTGTTGTCTTCCTCGTATTGTACGTGGATGACATCCTCCTTATTGGGAATGATATTCCCATGTTGACGACAGTCAAAATATGGTTGTCCAAGGAATTCTCCATGAAAGACCTAGGTGAAGCATCCTTTATTCTAGGAATTAAGGTCTATAGGGATAGACCGAATAGGATGCTAGGACTTTCACAGAAGATGTACATAGAGGAAGTACTAAAGAGGTTTAGTATGGAAAACTCTAAGAGGGGATTAATACCCTTCAGACATGGTATTCATCTTTCCAAGAAGATGTGCCCTAGCACACCTGAGGAAATAGAACGCATGAGCAAGATCCCTTATGCTTCTGCAATAGGGAGCCTCATGTATGCCATGCTATGTACACGACCTGATATAGCCCATGCTGTGAGTGTCACAAGCAGATATCAGTCAAATCCAGGTGAAGAACACTGGACTTCTGTGAAATGTATCCTTAAGTACTTGAGAAGAACTAAGGATATGATGTTGGTCTTTGGTAATGGAGAACTCCAAGTCCAGGGATACACAGACTCGGATTTCATGTCTGATATAGATGATCGAAAGTCGACATCTGGAGTCTGTTTGTGTGCAATGGTGGTGCTGTCAGCTGGAAAGAGTTCCAAGCAAACATGTGATAGCAGATTCCACCATGGAAGCAGAATATATCGCTGCATCAGAGGCTGCGAAGGAAGCATTCTGGTATAAGAAGTTTGCTGCAGAAATCGGAGTAATGCCATCAGATGCCATTCCTCTATACTGCGACAACAATGGCGCCATAGCCCTTGCTAAGGAGCCGAGGTCTCACCAGAAATCCAAGCACATTGAGCGGCGATACCACCTCATCCGCGATTACCTCGAGAAGGGTTACGTCGAGGTCAAGAGAGTCAACTCCACAGATAATGTGGCAGACCCACTTACAAAGCCGTTGGGCCAGCAGAAGATCGAAGCCCACCTTGAGAAGATGGGACTTAGACTTGTAGCCAATTGGCTTTAGGACAAGTGGGAGATTGTTAGATATATGTGCCCTAGAAGCCAGAATTGGCTGACACTTGTAATACATTTCTAGGGGCAAAATTATAATTTTGACTAAAATCAATAAAATGGGTTATTTTCTATCACATATGTGTATTTAGTGTCTGTGATACATCCTTTGAGTTAATGGTAATGATAATTCATATTTTCAAGAGTTGAAAATTTAAGACATGAATAATCATTATTAACTCATAAAATTGCTTCCGACCATAGGATCATCACGAGGATGGTGATTGATCCGGAAGGTTGGTGTACAATCGCTTCTCTTTAGTAGATGAGTCTTGAGTCTACGGTGTGGAGACACCGGAGCGAGAGTACAGGTACTCGTTAGAGAACGAGGGCACTGAGCGTGACCACCTCGAGTAGTCATTAGGGAGTCTACCTTCTCGTCAATGACTGACTCGAAATCTGGGATAAGAAATCTGTTTTTATATTTTTTATCTAAATTAATAATTAAAAATTTTAAAAGGTTCTGGATCTAGCCACGCAAGCGCCTGGCCTCTACGGTATCCACTCGGGCTGGATCTGAGATCCTCTTTTCTCTATCTTTCTCCAAAAATAGATCTGGATCTGATCTGGAGGATCTTCAAATCCTTTGAAGATCAGCAGTCGTCTTTGCAGCAGTGCTGCCTTCTTGCTTTTGATCGCCTTTCTTGCTGACATGCACTAACCAAGCCCAACTTTTTTGGCATGGAGAGGGGGGAGAGGCCTGGTGGAGGGAAAGGGAATAGCTTGGGGCATGGGAAATCTTCTTTTAAAAAGTTGGGACAGGGTCTATTTATAGACTCTGCTGATCCAATGCTTCTTCCCAACCAATCACAATTGCCTTTTGTGAAATCAGATCTAAATCTAATTGGTGGGAATAGAGACCCCTGGATTCTCCTTAGAGGGTGCCTAAGACCAGTCAATGGTCTTAGAAGAACCTAATTGGAATCCAAAAGAAGATGGAGTCCTTGTCCAATGGGACTCCGCACCTCCATGGGCACACGCCATCCTGGCGTGCGCCCCCCCTTTCCAGGTTCTGATAGGGGGACAAGGCCCCATCTGCTCTCCAATAAGTGCATGACACAATGAGCAAAGTGTCAATGGTCAAGACCAGTCAATGTTTGACCAAGTCAAAGTACAAGAATTAGCAGGTGACAAAAAATGGTAGGTGTTGTCTCAAATTTATCTCATAAATTAAGACAACCCTTTTCCAACTTGGACAAGCTCCAATGAGATAAAGTAAAGGTACCTGAGTAAGCACAAACTCATTTGGCTCAATCGAGATAACTTTTAAGATAGAAAAAGGAGAACGTTAGGCTCAATCATGTGCTAGCATAATTTTCTTGAACCTAATTGAATCTTATTCAAATCAATTGAACTGGGTTAGTCCAATTGATGATATCCAGATCCAAACTCTTGTTTGTGTGATCCAGTTAGGTTCAATTCTGTATGATAATGGGATATGTTATGATCTCCATCATCGACATCATCAAAACTCTTTTCGATGGATCAAAACTTTTCTGATTCAGACAACTTAGAATGATCGATCGTCTAAATCATTCTAATTGCTCCTAAAATCCACCAGTGACACCTAGCAGCATATGGTGGCAACCCATCAAAACTAAAAATGAACCTCTTGGGGTAGCTACTTGTGTGGTTAAATTCTATCTTGAGCCCCGATCAGATTAGGGTTAAGGTGAACTCGTCAAACCCTAATTTCTATTATATGATTTAATCATTCGATTCAAGTCCAATGTGAAAATCTTAATAGAAGCTCTTTCTATTATTTCACACTCTCTGCCATGGCTATGGGCTTATGGACTTGATTCTCATGATCATCATAGGGCTGCTCCTCAAGCACCAAGGTAGATAGATTCCATCTTGGTGCAATCCAATTCCTACAATGAATATGCTATAGCCAACATACACCTCAGGGTTTCGAATGACTAGAAGACCGAGTCATGGTGTAGTCAAACTATAACACCCTCAAGGTAAACTATCGATGCACCTCAGGTTAAAGAACCAAACACACTACTGCAGCATCGAATTAGCCATCGACGAGAAGGTAGACTTTCTTATGACTACTCGAGGTGGTCACGCTCAGTGCCCTCATTCTCTAACGAGTATCTGTACTCTCGCTCTAGTGTCTCCACACCATAGACTTAAGACTCATCTACTACCAAAGAAGTGATTGTACACTAACCTTTCGGATCAATCACCACCCTCATGATGATCCTATGGTCAGGAGCATTTTATGAGTTAATAATGAAAATTCTTGTCTTAAATTTTCAACTCTTGAAAATAAGAATTATCATTACCAATAACTCAAAGAATGTATCACAGACACTAAACACACATATGTGATAGAAAATAACCCATTTTATTATTTATAGTTAAAATTATAATTTTGCCCTTAGAAGTGTATTATAAGTGTCAGCCAATTCTGGCTTCTAGGGCACATATATCTAACATCTGGTTCTTTGACCTAAGGTGCATCAACAATTCACCTTGAGGGTGTTATAGTTTAACTACACCATGACTCGATCTCCTAGCCATTCGAAATCCTAAGGTGTATGTTGGCTATAGCATGTTCATTGTAGGAATTGGATTGCACCAAGAGGGAATCTATCTACGTCGGTGGATGAGGAGCAGCTCTATAATAATCATGAGAATCAAGTCCATAAGCCCATGGCCATGGTAGAGTAAAATAATAAAAATAATTTCTATTAAGATTTTTACATCGAACTTAAATCGAATGATTAAATCATATGATAGAAATTAGGATTTGACGAGTTCACCTCAACCCTAATCTGATCGGGGCTCAAGATAGAAGAACTTAATCACACAAGTAGCTATACCAAGAGGTTCATTTTTAATTTTGATAAGTTGCCACCATATACTGCTAGGTGTCATTGGTGGATTTTGGGAGCAATTAGAATGATTAAGATGATCGATCATTCTAGTTGTCTGAATTAGAAGAGTTTTGATCCATCGAAAAAAGTTTCGATGATGTCGATGATAGAGATAACGACATATCCCATTATCATATAGAACTGAACCTAACTGAATCACACAAACAAGGGTTTGGATTTGGATATCATCATTTGGACTAACCCAGTTCAATTAATTTGAATTAGATTCAAGGAAATCGTGCTAGCACATGATTGAACCTAACGTTCTCCTTTTATTATCATTAAAAGTTATTTCAACTGAGCCAAATGAGTTTGTGCTCACTCAGGTACCTTTACTTGGTCTGACTAGAGCTTGTCCAGGTCAAAAAAGGGTTGTCTTAATTTATGAGATAAATTCGAGATAACACCTGTCATTTTTCATCACCTACTAATTTTTATCCTTTAACTTTGGTCAAACGTTGACCTTTGATACTTAGACATTTGTACATATGTCACGCACCTATTGGAGAGCAGATAGGGGCCTTATCCCCTTACTAAGAATTGGAAAGAAGGGAGCGCACTTCTAGGGAGGCATGCACCCATGGATAGGGATGCCTTGAGTCCCATATGGATGGGACTCTAGGTTGCTTCTTGGATTCTACTTAGGTGACCCCTAGCTATAGACTTTGACCAGTCTTGGGCACCATCTAAAGATGAATTAGTGGGGCTCTCATTTGATTGGATCAGGTGATATCATCCCACCAACTAGATTTAGATCTGATTGCATGAAGCAACATGATTGGCCAGGATGATGTGCCACTGCATGGCATAGCAGGGTCTATATAAACCCTATCTATGCCCAACTTTAAAAAGAGTTCCCTCTTAGCCAAGCCCTAAGGCTGCCCATCTCCCTCCTCCATGCCATCTTCTAATCCTCTCTCTCCTCTCCATGCCTAAGGCAAGTTGGGCTCTAGTTTGGTGTGATCCAGGCAAGAAAAAGCTGACCAGAAAGGAAGTAGGCAGCATTGCTGCAAAGACGACGGCAGATCTTCGAAAGAAGTTTTGAAGATCCTCCAAATCAGATCTAGATCTAATTTTTGGATAAGTGATAAAGAAGGAAAAGATCTCTAGATCTAGCCTGAGTGGATATCGGTAGAGGCTAGGCGCTTGCGTGGCTAGATCCAGAACCTCAGGTAATCAGTAGGATCATCAAAGGATAATCTGATTATCCAACATCAAGGTATAATTAAATCAGATTTAATTTACTTTTATTTTTATTATTATTTATTAGATCTATAAAATCAGATATGAAACATCTCAGATCTGATCTGGATACATGAGAAAAATTTTTAAAATATCTCTCTTGATCCGATCAGATTTGAACGAACCTGATCCGAAAAATAAGGATTTTCCCTTCATTTTGCTAGCTTATTGATATCCTTCTAGGGATATGCACTCAAATTTGCTTACTAATTTTTAAATAGAGTTCTGAATAAGTCTGTAGTTAAAACTCTATATGAAATATAGATACAACAAAAGCTAGAACTCTCATACCTTAGGGTCTGAGGGTGCCCAGCTTATATCAAATATTTAATGTCAGATAAACTTTGACCTAGGTTTGATAAGTGCACTTTCATTAAGTATCCAAAAAAAACTAAATAATATTATTTCTACCATGCTGATGAACAAAAGATGTTCGTCAGTCCTAAAGTAATCTTCTTAGAAAAAAATTTCTTGGTGAAGGAATTGTTGCCTCTAAGGTTGAACTTGAGAAAGTTCAACAGGTAAAAAAACTGACACAAATAGTTGAACCTGAACTAGATTTAATTAGATCAAACTCAAAGCCTAGTGTACCTACACCATTAAGGTGACCTGATAGTGTACCGCATCAATCGAACAAATACTATAATTTCTTGGTTTGGGATAATGATCCTATCGAACTCAATGAGGATGATGAGGATCCGATCACCTACATGGATGCTATGCAAAGAGCCGATTCCAAGAAATGGCTTGAGGCCATGAAATTTGAGATGGAGTCCATGAAGGTCAATGATGTATGGATATTAGTTAACCCACCTGATGGGGATAAATCCATTGGGTGTAAATAGATCTTCAAAAGGAAGAAGGGCACAGACGGAAAGGTAGAGACCTATAAAGTTTATTTGGTTGCCAAGGGATATCATCAACATTATGGTATTGACTATGATGAGAAGTTCTCTCCTGTGGCAATACTCAAATCCATTTAGATTATGCTTGCGATAGCTGCTCATCAGGACTATGAGATCTACCAGATGGATGTGAAGATAGCTTTCCTAAATGAATAGCTAGAAGATAAGGTGTATATGATACAATCTAAGGGATTTACATCCATAAATGAGTTTAAGATGTGCAAGCTCTAGAGATCTATTTATGGATTGAAGCAGGCATCTCGGAGTTGGAACATGTGTTTTGATAAGGTGATCAAAATGCATGGCTTCATTAAGAACGAAAAAGAGCTCTACATATACAAGTGGGCAAATAGCTCAGTTGTCATATTTTTTGTGCTGTACGTGGATGACATTCTCTTAATAAAAAATGACATCCTACACTATAGGAAATAAAAGTATAGGTGTCATCTCAATTCTCCATATAGGACTTGGGTGAAGCATCCTACATCCTAGGGATGAAGATCTATAGGGATAGATCTAAGATGATGCTTGGGTTATCCTAGTCCATGTATATAGAAACTATGCTGAAGCAGTTTTGCATGAAGAATTTTAAGAAAGGCTATCGTCTGATACGCTATGAATTTTTTCTCTCTAAGAAGGATTATCCGATAACTTCTAAAGAAAGAGAGCGTATGAGTAGAATCCCATATGCTTCGACAGTAAGATCTATCATGTACGTCATCACATATACGAGATAGATATGGCATTCTTAATAGGAGTAGTGAATAGATACCAATATGATACAGGAGTGAATCATTGAAAGATTATAAAAACCATCCTTAAGTATTTGAAAAATCTAAGAACCAGCTGCTGATCTATGGTGAGTCGGATTTGAAACTTGTGAGGTTTATAAATGCTAGCTTTTAGTCTAACCATGATGATGGCAAAAATGTGTTGGATTATATGTTTACCCTTAATGATGGAGCCGTCTTCTAGAAGAGTTCCAAGCAGCACACTATGGTAGACTTAGTTTGTAAGGTAGAGTAAATCGTAGCATCCAATACTGCGAAAGAAGTTGTGTGGCTAAGAGAATTCATCACCGAGCTTGAAGTCGCATCCTTCCTTGATGGCCCTACTCTATGATGGTAGCACTAGAGCCATTGCTCAGGCAAAAGAATTGAAGGCACACTAGTAGATGAAGTACATTCTGCGCTGCTACCATCTTGTTTAAGAGATCATGGATCAAGATGATATTGATCTTTAGAAGATTGATGAAAACAAGAACCAGGCCGATCCATTTATTAAAAGCCCAGGCAGTAAAGGAGTTCGACAACCACAAGATGAAAATGGATATTAGATACTATACCAAGTGACTTTAGGATAAGTGGGAGTTATTGGAAAATGTGTCCCAAAGTCAATTGTTAGCATATTGACAGTTATGCTAATCTTATAAAATATAAATAATTTATTATGAATAAAAAATTTATTTTAATATTTTTATTATAAATATACATCTTTTAATAAACTCTTATATTGTAACGAAGTATTGAGGACTCTTTAGATTTGGTAAAAAGAGGATTTATTGACTAGTCCTTAAAAATGTTCGCGATTAGACGATACGTTATTACCTAGAATGATAATGTTTATCAAGTGTTGGTCATTATATGCCATATGGTTAGTTATCCTTTTAACCAAGTAGTATGGAGACACTAGTATAGCATATATGTGAGACATAGGGGTACATCATCACTGAACGTAATCAACTTCGGAGTATTCTATTATCAAGAATTGCTTTGATAGGATATGAGTATAAGTATCCATCCGACCTGAGATCACCATGATAACTTGCAAGCAATTCACTATGCTTTGATGCCAGACAACCTGAATTTTTAATTCAGTGATAGAAGATTTTTAGGCACAGTCAAGTACATGTAAGTCGGTACATGATCAAGAAGTGATTGACTGCTCCAAGAGTTTGGAGAAAATGCATCATTGTATTTTAATTTAGTAAAATCTTGGTCAGAATAATCTATTTGATAGATTTGGTATTTTGAAATATAATATGAATGACCTAATTAGGGTTGATAACTAAATCCGGAGTCATCCTATGAGCATTCATGTTCAAGGGGATGAATTACATGGAAACCATATCCATATGGGTTCTAGAATATTGCTTTATACATTTGACCTATCCAACCATTGGATACCATTACTAGATGGTCACTTTGATTAGTATAGAAATTTATTCCTATGCTACCAGTTTAGGTTCGAACCTATAGGGTCATACACATTAGAGATTTTGATCTGAATGGATGGTTGATCAACGGTTAAGAATCGTTTTAGGATCAAATGGTCAATATGATTGATGTTTGACCTAGTGCAAGTATTATAGGAGGACTAATTAGCTATCGGATTGCTAATTAGCTTTATCCAATTGAGCATAAGGTCTAAGATCAAATCTAATTGAATGAGATTCAATTAGGTTTGGTTTGGACTTGATTAGATTAAGTCTAACTGATTTAAGAGAAGCCAATTTTAAGGAAGAATAATTTCCTGTTCAATTTGGACTTATGTACACCTAATTTTTAAGTTAATTAAAATTTAAATTAGAATTAAATATAATTTAATCTGATTTAATTGGGCTTTTATTCATACTAAGATCATCTTTAACTGTGTTGCACTAATTCTAATTTAATTGGGTTTGAATTCTAGGTTTGATTATAGAAAACTAGAGAACCTAGTTTGACTGGGTTTTTTCTCCATGCACCACCTCATCCCTTCCCATGCCATTCCTTGGGATTTGTGTGAGATCTCTCATGCTTAGAGAGAGCCCATGCATGGCCCCATGCCCTCCCCTTTGTAATTTGGTATTTTGGTTTTGGACTAAGTCAAAGCAAGAAGGTTGTTTTGATTTAAAACTCTATTTGATAAAGTTTGACAAAACCAAAACTCTATGCCTTTGAGGTGCCAATTAATCAGATTATTTTTTTATTTTTTTGGTGGAAAATAAAGAATGTTTGTGCACCAAAACCAAGGGATCCATGCCAAGAAAAAAGGATGAGGCACCTAAGAGTTGGGTGCCCCCATACTTGTCTAATTTGGACATGCCATTCTAGGTATTTGACCTAGACAAGCACTCCTCATTATCTCCCTATTTAAGAGGGGTTTGGATGTGGGATTTTTACAACAAATTCATTAGAGAGAGAGGGGTTGGGCATGGAATTTCTAGGTGCTAGAGAGTCTTGGGCATGCGGTTCCATTAGGACATAGTTCTTGTGTGCTCTGTTGTGAGAGAAAAAGAAAAGAGAAGAAGGGGCTCTTCTCTAGGGATTCAATTCCTCTTCTCCCACCTTTCTTTGTAAGTTTTGAAAGAGAGTTTTCTCTCCCAATTCCTCCCAACCTCCTTTGATCCTTGAAAGGTCCAAGCAATTCAAAGAAGGAGGTTCATGATCAACCATCGAAAAAGGATCAACAAAGTGCTAGCACACCGCACCAATTTTCATCACTGGACTTCTGATTGGATTTGGAGCTTCTTGTGGACTACTCATAGAGGCTGGACACCTATATGGCTCAAAGCAACAACCTCAACCTCAAATCAACAAGCAAAGTTCTCGACCTGTGAAAAGGTATTGAGATTCGATCTCAATAGTTGTCTAGATTAGATCTAGATCTGATCAATGTTGATATGATCAACATCTTTTCTTCTATTTCATATTTAATTTTTAGATTTAACACTTGCATAAATTACGTAATAAGATCCTAGATCTAGGAATTTGTTACATGTTTTGTAAATTAATTTGATTAATCTAATGCTTTTGCTATAATTATGTTTGAAAATGTTTCAAAATTGATGCACATAAATCCTAGTTCTTTCTTCAAAATCTTAGGATGCGGCAAACTTGATGGGGCAGAGACTTTCTAGGGGTGGAATTGTGCTTAGAACTAGGACTCATAGCTCTCTATTTGCCCTTTTCAAAATTTTTTGGCTGGCTTCTCCATGTGGGTCTTCCCTGCTCCAAATCTTGCTGTTCCAGTGATGGTCTTTCCAGTGGTGCTAGTACCAGAGCCTGCTACAAAGCCTGCACAGCTTTCATAAGGCTTCTCACATACTATACCAATAGGTTGAACTGGCTTGCATCTATCATTGTTGCCAGCTGGGGAGGTTGCGATACAGATGAAGGTGTTGGAGTGGGACGATCGGCTTCTGGCTCTGGTCGAGCGATGGTGGTAGTGGATTGCCGAGAGAAGGCTCTTCTGAAAGGCATTTTTGCCTAAATATCAAGGGTGATTGCTTGACTGGGTACTTTTTTTGGAACAAGAACTCATAGGGCCCTTTCTTTAGCACCAATTCTATTGGTGCAAAAAATGGATGGCCATCAAAGATTGCCAGATGTGGGAATTAGGATCTCACTAGTGAAACCTATAAGATAAAGTCCTGAATGGAGGTGGCTCTGGCATGGATCCTTTAACGATCAAGTTAGTATTCTGACCAATAAGAATGGAGTACTCAGGAGATTGAGAATGAAGAGAGTGCTTAAAAAAGGAAACATATTTAGAAGGTCCTATTTATAAATGAAGCCTATAATAGATTAATAGTGACAGCCATAACCAAATGTCAGTAGACCGTTTGAGTTACTTATAGTTTATTTCGGAGAGTGGGCTATCGTTTGTCATGACTTGCTGGTTGCTGGATATTTTTATTAAAGTTTAGACAAAATGATAGATACTTCTGAGCTTGATCACAAGTTTCTTGACCTAAGGTTAATCCGTTGAGGCCTTAGGATCAGAAGGACTAAGCTTGACGATTAGTTTTTAGATCGAGAGTGATGAGTTTGTAGATCAAATTTTGAATTTAAACTATGGTATAACTATTTCAACTACTTTTGGAAGCTTGACCATTTTCAAGGTCGGCTGATGATGGATGCTGGTACTTTGGTCTGAAAGAACTTGAGGTTGAAAGGGAATAACCCTAGGACTAGATATATGAGCTAGGTTCATAATTGAGATGTCAAGGTCAGCTGGAGTCGGAAACCATAAGAATACCCAGTTCCTTGATTGAAAGTATGATGTAGCTACTTTAATCATTTTGCTGAAGTTTGGTCGATACCAAAGATCAGTTGATAGACTGTGATGTTGTCATCAGGACATCATATTTATCAGTTTAATTTTGACTTTTTAAATAATTTAAAAATAAGTAGAAAGTAGTGAGTCGGGCTGAATCTATAGAGAAAGCAGTACTTTAATTTTGAAATCTTTAATTTTATGAAAGCAAAAGAAATGATTTTATAAACCAAATTGAAGTTGAAAATAAAAAATTAAATATGCATAAAAATAAATAATAAAAATTTAAATAGCATGAAAATAAATTTTGGATACTAAGATCTACTACGTAGATCTTAAAATCTACTTGCAATAAAAATAAAGAGTAATTAAAATAAAGAGCATGAATTTAAAAAGCATGAAAATAAATTTTGCATTAAATTAAAGTTTAAATTTAGAATTTAAATACATAAAATTTAAAAAAATAAAAAAAAATAAAATTAAAATAAGTGATCTTGATCTCGAATCAGCATCGGCATGAAGATGACATAGAAGACCAGCTTTTTCTCTCAACACCGTCTGTCTCGAAACAACCATCGATCCAAGCTCAGCCTCTACCCTGTACCTTAGCTTCCCCTTGATCGAAGATAGTGAATTTTAGAGGCCTGCAAGTCTTTAAATAGGTGTTGGAGGAGAGGGATTTTTTTTATTAACCAATAGGGAACCAAGGAAACATGCTGGAACACCTACTGTTGAAAAGTTCGATTTCTACTTGACTTCGATGCTCGAATCATATAAAAACTCTCCTGAAATTGGCTAGATCATTGCTTCTTATTGGGGATAAACCCTCTCTTGCCAAAGTCCAGAAAGATGTCGAGTCTTGGGATGACCTCGTCCGGCAACAACAGTCATGACTAACTTCACTCGATAACTCCAGAACCTACAGGGCCTTGTGGGTTCCACCCGGGCGAGCTTAAATAGTGACGATGGCCATCAAAGTAGTTCAGTATCCTATCCCAATGCAGTCTGGCTTGGCTGATCTTGAAGTTGTTTGAACTGCTTCCCAACTAGAACCTCTTTCGGCTATTCGATTTTGGGTCGATATTGGATCGATGAAGCTCCCCCCACCGGACGAACCTCTGCAACTCACAGAGAGTGGTGGATCTTTGAATTCTCGCACCAAAAACCTTAAGTGTGCAAGCAAAGGAACCTCGTCTCCATCTTATTAGCCTTCGGACAGCCCTGAAAATAGCAGAGCTCCAAAAGGAATGGTTGAATTGCAAGAGTATCAAAGTCGTCCGTCCATCACAACCCGCAACCAAGCTCTCATCGATTGATCTCCTTCCAAGGCTCCTTTCAACTGATCTCCTTCCCATCGACCTTCATCCAGTTGACCTTTATCCATCCGAGCTCCTTGCACTCGCTAGAAAGGACCTCATCATCTACACAGACTCCTTTAACCGTATACCCTTCAAACTCCTTCAGTAGATCTCCTCCTAAACTCCCACCAATTGGATTCCTTTCGAACTCTTTCAATGGATCTTCTTCCGAATTTCTCCAGCGGATCTCCCTCTGCACGACCTTGTCCATTCGTACTCCCCCCAGATGAACTCCTTTAATGACCCTCTTTCTGGATGATTTCTTTCAATCATGTTCCTCCATTAGAACTCCTTCAAGGTGATCTCCTTCAGTCGAATTAATTATGAATAAACTTCTTTCAATCGCCAGATGATCTTAGAAGAGTTTGAACTTCTCTAAAATTATTGAGATTTAAAGTTCTTCACTGTCAACGTCAACTCCATTCAAACTTCAACTATTAAATTTCAACAGACTGGTGCATCATGACAATGGATACTACCCACTGTAACAAACTTCATGTGGTCCCAAATGGCCCACTACCAAGTAGTTACGGCTGCTACAATCATTCTTTGATAAGCTCCATCTATTTAAGAAATCCTCTAGATATGTTTTCTCTCTAAGCTCAAAACTCTGCTCCTTAATTTTTTGAGCATTCCATTTTTGTTGACCAAAAGAGCTAACTTGATCATCGAAGGGTCTTGCCGAAGCCACCACCTCCAACTCTGATCAAGACTATGTTTTGCAGGTCACCGGCAGTGACCTCATCTCCTCTAGCTCCAGCTTTGTTCCGCCATCAATCAGATTCTGCATCAATAGAATTGGCGCTAGAGGAAGGGTGTTTTGAGCTCTTGTTCTAAAAGGAGTGCTCAGTCAAAATCTATTTACTCTCTTCTTTTAATCTTTCAAAATTCATCTCCATTTGATCTTTCCTAGTCTTAGGAATGCCTCCAAAGAAGACAACCACTAGGAGATCCACCACCTCTACCATCAGATTTGAACTAGATTTGCCTACTCTAGCACCATCACTGGCACCGCAACCTCCCCCACTGATGGCCATGACGGATCCAGAGCAGTTCAACCTACTCCTATAGTGGGTCTAAGGCCTCACCAAAGTGGTGCAGGCCATGCGGCAACAACTGATGGTGATACAACCAGAAAATCCTCCATCAAAATTTTAAGAAACTATCTCAACATGGCATACTTGGATTAGTAGACCCGTCACTCCCGAGAAGAAGAAGTGGAAGGTGGAAGACCCTGATTCCATCCCTGGGGAGACCTTCCACATCTACAGCCAAAAGCCCTCCAAAACTCGTGATTGAGATGATGTTCTTGATCAGAAGCTTCAAAACATGGACCGATGGATTGAGAAACTTTGCCATGCTGCCCCGGCTCACCATGATAATATCTACACCGACCCCTCTTTCTCCTAGAGAATCATGTAGGAATCAATCCCGTCGAACTTCAAGCTCCCCTAATTTGAGAGCTACAATGGGATCACAGATTCGATCGACCATCTAGAGGCCTTCCAGACCATGATGCTACTCCATGGCATGCCAGACACCATGTTGTGCTAAGCCTTCCCATCTATCCTGAAGGAAGCAGCAAGAAATTGGTGCTCCATGCTGAAGCCAAGTACGATCTTTTCCTTCGATTAAATGAGCTACTAGTTTGTGGCTCATTTTGTCAGCAGCCATCACCTTAGGCAAGGTTCGGACTCCCTCATCAACAACAAGTAGTAGGAAGAAGAGTTCATCCAAGTTTATATCAAGTACTTTAATGTCGCTGCACTAAAGGTCTGGAACTTGGACCAATTTGTTGCCATGGTCACACTAAAGGATGGCCTTCAGAAGAATGACTTGCTATTTTTTTTGGAAAAAATGTATCCTAATGATTTTGTTGATCTTCTAGCTTGGACTGAAGGTTATGCTCGAGCTGAGGAAGCCTTCAAATTATAGGATGAGAAAATCGCAAGAGAGTGGTAGGCGGGTAAATTTAGCAAGCCCGTAGTTGAAGAATGGTCGAATGACATTCGACCGTGCTCTTGAACCTCCCCTGAGTGAAAGCGGGCCCGAACTTCTCCTTGAGCTTGACATCAAAGAAGCCCTACTAGAAGGGCATGAAGGAGCTCTCCCCCCAGAACGTTTCACAGCTACGCTCCCCTCAATATTTCGAAAACTCTAGTACTAATGGAGATCAAGGAGCAGCTATCGAGATCGAAGAGGATGCACACTCATCCTGGCAAGCTCAATCCTAATAAATACTATCTCTACTATCATGATCATGATCATGATATTGAAGAATATATTCAGCTCTAAGATGAGATTGAGAAGCTTATCAGATGGAGCCAGCTTGGTCGATTTCTACAATGCTGACTTGATACAAGAGAAGATCGATCGAGGATACTACTGCAGCTAGAACCACCAAGGCGGGAGGAGTTATGGGGAGATCGATTTCTTTTCAGCATCATTAACACCATCTTTGGGGGACTTCGACGAGAGGAGGCCAACAAATCCAAGGGATTTGCTAAAAGGTGAAGGACTGAAGAATACATGACTTTCACTGAGATGCACAAGGAGTTTAGTTCCCGCATAATGATGTAGTTATAGTCTCCTTAAATATCGTAGACTATGATATACACTGCATTCTTATTGATAATAGAAGTTCGGTCGATGTCTTGTTTTATGATGCTTTCTCCAAAATGTCCATACCTAATAACCAACTCAGACCAATGAGTACAACATTAGTGGGCTTCACTAGCAATGCTGTGCCAGTCAAAGAAATAATAATGTTAACTATGGCAACGTGGCGATATCTGAAATGGTCCAGGGTGTAAGTGGATTTTTTGGTAGTAAGAGCTCCATCTGCTTATAATGTGATTCTTAGCCAACCTAGTCTTAGTGCATTTCGAGCAGTAGTGTTGACCTACTATCTATAATTGAAGTTTCCAACAATTTATGAGATTGGAGAGGTCAGAGAAGACCAAGCTTTGGCAAGATATTGCTACTCAATTATCTTGCAAAGGGATGAATGGTCAGACCTTGTCCAGTTGATGGGTTGGACATCCGAGATGACCTCATAGAAGAACGAAGAGTACCCATTGAAGATCTTATCTCAATCTCTTTGAATGATAGAAATAAAGAGCACTTAGTGCAGATTGATTCCAATTTGGAAGAAGAGGTGCAAGAGTAGCTTGTCGAATTTCTATGAAAAAATGCAAATATTTTTGCTTGGGTTCCAGCAGACATGCCCAAAATTGATGCTAAAGTCATGGAATATCATCTGACTGTTGATCCCAAACATTGGCTAGTGAAAGAAAAGATGCATAGCTACGTCCTAGAGAGACATAAGATAATGGTAGAAGAAGTTGATAAGCTCCTCAAGGCTGGATTCATCAAAGAGGTCTCCCATCCAAACTGGTTTTCTAATATTGTCTTTGTCAAGAAGATGAATGGCAAGTGGAGAATGTGCATAGACTTCAAGAAGTTGAACAAGGCCTATCCAAAAGACAGCTACCTCCTGCTCAAGATTGATCAGCTGGTGGATGCAACTACGGGCCATGAGCTTCTCATCTTCATGGATGCCTTCTCTGACTATAACCAAATCTGGATGGCTCTGGAAGATGAGGAGAAAACTACATCTATTACTAACTTTGATCTTTATTGTTATAGGATTATACCCTTTGGGCTCAAAAATATTGGAGCAATATACCAGCGCCTGATCAATAAAATCTTCAAGGAGCAGATCGACTACAACATAGAGGTGTATGTAGATGACATGCTTGTCAAGAGCCGAACTTCAATAAATCACACAGCCAACCTTGAAGAGACCTTTAGTAGCCTTCAGAGATACAAGATGAAGTTGAATCCAATCAAGTGCAACATTGGTATAACTTCGAGAAAGTTCTTGGAGTTCATGGTGTCGAGGCACGGGATTGAAGAAAATCTAGAAAAAATTTAGGCCATTCAAGAAATGACCATCCCAAAATCAATAAAGAAAGTTTAGTGCCTAACAAAAAAGGTGGCGGCCCTGAATTGCTTTGTGTCAAGGTCGGCCGAGTGATGCATGCCTTTTTTCTGAGTTCTCAAATAGCCAAAGAGCATCTTGTTGTAGTATCAACTTGCTCTGATACCAAACTATTGGGATATCAGCTACTTTGATACCGCTTATTAAGGATCTAGTATCAAATTATTATGGTAAGAAGAAGGAAGAAATAAAATAAGAAAATAATCAAGTACATGGATCAGTCTAAAGGCTTGCCTCCATGGGGCATACAAAGCTTCATAATGAAATAGAAAAATAGGTACAAGAGGAAAACATCCATTCTCAACTCACCATACATAAATCTCTCTCAAGTAGAAGCTATCCTCATAAAAGCTCTCTCAAAATCCCAAGAAGACCCTTAGAAGCTACAAGATGCTCTACCCTCACTGCCTCCTCGCTGGATGCTATGCACCTATTGCTTTTCTCTCTTGTGGGATGCACGTACTTGATGCTCTGCCAAGCTCCTCTCGATGGTTGCCTGAGCTTCTCTACATTTCTCTCACACCACATGCACCACCTCTTCTGTTCTATACCACCTTAGTTCTTTAAATAGGATGAGAATTCTCTTCTCATCAGTTCACAGGAGTCCTAACAAGGCTCGTTCTCCTAATATAAGTCGAACATATCTTTAATGGAGTCTTGAAATATTTTTCAATCTTTAAATCATGACCACAACCCTCCATGATCGCTAGATCCTGTGGTCCATGCGCAACTCCCATAGACCCCTTGGATTAATCACAATCCAAGTCCAAATAGAAAAAACCCCATCGTATTATATTCACCTCCGTCGAGCCAGCTCGATCAGGGGTCGAGCTGGCTTGACTACATCTCACCTAGACTCTTGCTATCTATCTGCCTGAGAGAGCTAACTCAACTATGGTTCAAGCCAGCTCGATCTCAATTCGAGCTGGCTTGACCATGTATTAGAGTTGGCCAAACTGCTGTGCTAAAAATTGATTCTCTTCTTACTGTGGGTCGAATTTGAGATGTGAAATCCTAACAATCTTCAACTCGACTCGATATTTGACCTCCATCTGACTTTGAGAACTTGTGATCCATCTCGTCCCCATGCCCTGGGGCACGCCTACTGACTCATGGCTGGGCAAACATGGGAGTCAAGCCAGGCCGCTCGATCCAACTTCTATCATTGGCTGTGATCCTCCTGACCTGAGACCTGCTCTAGGAATTCTCCTATGACAATAGGAACTTTACTCTATGACGTCGCCTCTCATCCTTACGAGTCTTCCATCTCATGCCCGTTCCATCTCCATCTAGAGCTCCACCTTGCACTGGGCTCCCTCTGGCTCCTGAAGCTCCACCTCGTACTGGGCTTCCTTCTAGATAGTAATGTCCTCTTGTCTTCTTCTTACCCTCCAATATCACCCTATCGTTGTGTATGACCTTTAGGATTCCATCACCAGCTACCCACCTATAGGCATTTAAATCTAGTCTGCTCAGTGAGATAAGATTCCATCAAAAATTGAGTATGTATCGAACCTACCCCAATCTTCTCACTGCACCATCATGTATCTTCTAGCTGATCATCCCAATACCATTAATCACACAGCTCGATCCATCCGATAGATAAACAGTACCATCACTACTCTCTAGAAAGTCAATTTGCTTTTTTTGCAACAAACATGATATGTGCATGTAGAATCTAAAATTTACTATTGGAAAGAACTAGATACCTCATCAGATATCTCCAGGAAATCATTCTATGACTCGCTATTAGTCATCGCTGTAGTAGCCCTCATTCGATCCTTGAGTTATAGACAATCCTTGACTCGATGCCCCAACTTGTCGCACCTATAGCATCTGATCTTGCTAGGATCCCTCATCTTGGACCTAGATCATCCTCCTTGAGATCTTCTATGGCTCTATCTGTTGCCTCCTACTCC
Source organism: Cocos nucifera (assembly GCA_006176705.1). NCBI lineage: Eukaryota > Viridiplantae > Streptophyta > Magnoliopsida > Arecales > Arecaceae > Cocos > Cocos nucifera. Next base: position 79,441 of record QRFJ01000334.1, on the reverse strand, counting down.
TCCAAAAATTGTCAAAACTGAGCTACAGCCATCTGAGCTCAAAGCTGGGTTCTTTCTCTTAAGAACCTTATTCTGGAGTATTGCTGTAGTGACCTCATCCATCTTGATGGTACTCTTTTCTACTTTAAGAGCAGTCACCAAAAACTCATATGAAGGAGGAGCGACGCTAGCAAGACCAACACTCTGATCTTCTCCTTAATATTTTCACCAATGTTGAGAAGATCGGTAAGGATCTTCTGAAAGTTGGATAGATGCTCCCACACGCTCTAGCCTTTGTCCATCCATAGTTGGTAGAACTGCCTCTAAAGAAATAGCATGTTGATGAGTGATTTCACCGTGTACAACTCCTCGAGCTTCGACCATAGCACCATCGAAAAAGTCTCGCCAAGTACATGGATCACCACATCATCTGCTAGGTACAAATGGATCATGCTCACTGCCTACATCTGGATCCGCTTCCAATCCTTCATCTCTATGGTGGCTGGCATCTCGTCATACAAGAGGGCATCGATCAACCCATGTTGGATGAGGACATGTTTTATCCTTAGTTGCCATAAGAAGAACTTGTCCTTCCTATCGAACCTATTGATCTCTACCTTGATTGTGCTTATCTTTTCCATATTTCTCAATCTCTATCCACTACTATAATCTATGCTCTAGTACTACCTGGCTCTGATACCAATAACTCGCTCTGATACCAAACTATTGGGATATCAGCTACTTTGATATCGTTTGTTAAGGATCTAGTACCAAATTATTATGGCAGAAAGAAGAAAGAAATAAAATAAGAAAATAATAAAGTATGTGGATTAGTCTAAAGGCTCACCTCCATGGGGCATGCAAAACTTCACCATGAAATAGAAAAATAAGTACAAGAGAAGAACACCCACTCTCAACTCACCATACACAAATCTCTCTCAACTAGAAGCTACCCTTACAAAAGCACTCTTAAAATCTCAAGGAGACCCTTAGAAGCTATAAGATGCTCTACTCTCATAGCCTCCTCACCGAATGCTATGCACCTATTGCTTCTCTCTCGCGTGGGCTGCACGTACTCGATGCTCTACCAAGCTCCTCTCGGTGGCTATCTGAGCCTCTCTATATGCCTCTCACGCCACGTGCGCCACCTCTTCCACTCCACAGCATCTCAGTCCTTTAAATAGAATGAGAATCCTCTTTCCAGTAGTTCACAAGAGTCCTAAACGGATTCGTTCTCCTAATATGAGTCACAATCCTCTTTCAACCTTCAGATCATGACCACAATCCACCATGGCTACTATATCCTATGGTCCATGTGCAACTCCCGTAGACCCCTTGGATTAATCATAATCTAAGTCTGAGTCCAAATAAAAAGAACTTCATAATGTTCTATTCGTCTCCATTGAGCCAGCTTGGTCAAGGATTGAGCCGGCTCGACTGCATCTTGCCTGGACTCCTGCTGTCTGTCTACCTGAGAGAGCCAGCTCGACCCATATTAGAGCTGGCCTGACTGCTATGCTGAAAATTGATTCTCTTCTTGCTGTGCGTCAAAATTGAGGCATCAAATCCTAACACTTCTGTTAGACCATCGAGTGTCAATAGGTGTTTGAAGAACTTAAGAGCTACCTCGGCTCGCCTCCCCTATTGTCCAAGCCTGAACCTTGAGAAGGACTATTTTTGTACCTGACAGTCTCCCCAGTGGCCCTTGCAGCAGTCCTAGTCAAGGAAGAGGTGAAAATGCAGTGATCGATCTACTGTATAATCTGAGTCTTGAGGGACGTCGAGATTAGATACACTAAGTTAAAAAAACTAACTTATGCTCTACTGAATTGCAGCCCGGAGACTCCAACCTTATTTCTAGGGGCACACTATAACCCTCCTCACTGATCAGCCAATCAAAATAGTTCTTTATCGAATAGATGCCTCTAGAAGAATTACAAAATGGGTAATTGAACTTACAGAATTTGACATCAACTTTCAATCTCGTTCATCAATCAAAGCTCAAATATTGATAGATTTCATAGTGAAATGCACTATCTTGGATGAGGCCAAACTTAAACAGAATGAAATCAGCATTCCATGATTACAGCCAAGCTCCTCTAAAGAAGAAGCTGTTAGATATGTGTGCCCTAGAAGTCAGAATTGGCTAACACTTGTAATACACATCTAAGGGCAAAATTATAATTTTGACTATAAATAATAAAATGAGTTATTTTCTATCACAGTGTGTATTTGAAAGTGTCTGTGATACATCCCTTGAGTTAATGATAATAATAGTTCATATTTTCAAGAGTTAAAAATTTAAGACATGAATTTATTATTAACTCATAAAATGCTCCAGACCGTATGATCGTCATAAGGATGGTGATTGATCCGAAAGGTTGGTGTATGATTGCTTCTTTAAGGTAGATGAGTCTTGAGTCTATGGTATAGAGACACTAGAGTGAGAGTATAGATACTCGTTAGAGAATGAGGGCACTGAGCATGACCATCTCAAGCAGTCCTCAGGAAGTCTACCTTCTCCTCAACAACTGAGTTGAAGTTGCAATGGTGTGTCTGGTTGTTTGACCTAAGGTGCATCGGCAGTTCACTTTGAGGGTATTATATTTTGACTATACCATAACTTGGTCTTCTAGCCATTCAAAATCCTGAGGTGTATGTTGGCTATAGCATGTTCATTGTAGAAATTGGATTGCACCAATAGAAAATCTATCTATCTCGATAGATGAGGAGCAGCCCTATGATGATCATAAGAATCAAGTCCATAAGCCCATGGCCATGGTAGGATGAAATAATGGAAAGAGTTTCTATTAGGATTTTCACATTGGACTTGAATCAAATGATTAATTCATATGACAAAAATTAAGGTTTGATGAGATCACCTTAACCCTAATCCGATCGGGGCTCAAGATGGAGAAACTTAACTACAGAGGTAACTGCACTGAGAGGTTCATTTTCAGTTCTGATGGATTGCTACCATATGCTGCTAGGTGTCACTGGTGGATTTTGGGAGCAACTAGAATAATTTGGATGATCGATCATACTAATTATTTGAATTAGAAAAATTTTGATCAATCAAAAGGTATTTCGATGATGTCGATGATAGAGATCATGACATATCCCATTACCATATGGAACTGAACCTAAATGGTGATACAAATAATGGTTTGGATCTGGTTATCATCAATTAGACTAATCCAGTTCAATTGATTTGAATAAGATTCAATCAAGTTCAAGGAAATCATGCTAGCACACGATTGAGCCTGATATTCTCCTTCAACAATCATTAAAAGTTATCTCGATTGAGCCAAATGTGTTTGGGCTCACTCAAGAACCTTTACTTGATCTAACTGGAGCTTATCCTGGCTCAAAAAAGGGTTGTCTTAATTTATGAGATAAATTTGAGATAACACCTGCCCTTTTCCATTACCTGCTAAATCTTATTTTTTGACTTTGGTCAAACGTTGACCTTTGATACTTAGACATCTGCCCATGTGTCATGCACCCATAGGAGAGAGCTTTGACCCTTGTACCCATGCTAAATAGCAGAAAGGCAAGGGGTGCATGCCTAGGAAGGCATGCATCCAAAGTGGATAAGGATTTGAGTCCCATACAGATGGGTCTTCAGTTGCTTGTTGCTTCAGACTAAGGTGGCACCGAAGAGTCTTCTTTGACCAGTCTTGGCACCACCTAAGGAGGTTTGTGAGGGACTCTAATTTGATTGGATCAGATGATGTCATCCCACCAATCAGATTTAGATCTGATTGCAAAAAGAGCTGTGATTGGTCAGGATGATGTGGCACTGCATGGCGCAGAAGGGTCTATATAAATCCTATCTACGCTAATGATTATGATGCTCTACCCTTTGCCCATGCCACAAGACTTTTCTCCCTTTCTCTCTATGCCATCTTTAGATCCTCTCTCTCCTCTCCATGCCTAAGAAGCTTTGGGCATGAGTTTGGTGTGATCCAAGCAAGAGAAAGGCAACAAGAAAGAAGAAGGCAACACTACTGCAAGAGACAACACCCAATCTTCAAATGATGTTTTGAAGACCTTTAAGATTAGATCTAGATCTGATCTTTAGAGTATAGATTGAGAAGGAGAAGATCTCTAGATCCTATCTAAGTGGATATCAGTAGAGGTCAGGCGCTTGCATGGCTACATCCAGAACCTCAGGCAAACATCTGGATCATTATAGGATAATAGGATTACCCACAACACGATATAATTAAATTAGATTTAATTTAATTTATTTTTATTTTATTAGATCAAAGAAATTATATCTGATGAGTCTTAGATCTGATTTAGATCTAAGAAAAAAATTTGTGAAATATCCCTTTTGATCAAATCACATCTAAATGAACCTGACCCGAGAAACAGAATTTTTCCTTCAACTGATATCAGAACTAGGTTCCATAATTATTTAGGTCTAATTTTAATATAATTTTAATCTAATAATTAGATAATTTTAGATGTCACATTAGATATGATTAGATATAAAATTAGAAATTAAAAAAATTAAATAACCTAGATCTAAGATGTATGAGATGCATGATTAGACTAGGAATAAAATTATTCTGTGTATTCTAGGATGATCATAGTTTCCCAGGATCAGCATTTTATATTTCAAAAATTTTTCTCTTTGATCTGTATATCAGATCTGGATATGTTTCAGATCTGATTCTTATTATTTTAATAAAATAAAAAAAAAGATAAATTAAATCAAATTTAATTTACCTGATTTGGGTAATCCTATTACCCTGTTGATGATCCTGTATGCAGCGGAAGGTTCTGGATCTAGCCACGCAAGCGCCTGGCCTCTACCGGTATCCACTCGGGCTGGATCTGGAGATCCTCTTCTTCTCTATCATCTCCAAAAATTCAGATCTGGATCTGATCTGGAGGATCTTCAAAACTCCTTTTGAAGATCAGCAGTCGTCCTTTGCAGCAGTGCAGCCTTCTTGCTTTTGATCGCCTTTCTCTTGATCTGGATCGCACCAACCAAATCCAAAACTCCTTTTGGACGTGGAGAGCAAGGGAGAGAAGGTGAAGTTTGGCATGGAGAAGGGAGGGAGAGGCAGCCTTGGGGCGTATGGGAAACTCTTATCTCAATCATCAATTCTGAGTTGGGTACAGGGTCTTATTTATAGACTAGCTGACTGTGATCCAACTCCTCTTCTTCCCAACCAATCACAACCCTTTGTGAAATCAGATCTAAATCTGATTGGTGGGAATAGAGTCCCCTGGATTCCTCCTTAGAGGGTGCCTAAGACCAGTCAGTCAAGTTGGTTTCTTAGAAGAACTCTCTAATTGGAATCCAAAAAGGGATGGAGTCCTTGTCCAACAAGGACTCCTAGGCGCCTCCAACTTGGGCACACGCCTAGGGTGGCGTGCGCCTCTTCTCCTTGCCAGGTTCTGGCAGGGGGACAGGCCCCCACCAGCTCTCCAATAGGTGCATGACATGTGGTCAAAAGTCAAAGTGTCAATGGTCAATCAACGTTTGACCAGTCAAAGGTAGACTTTTGACCAAAGTCAAAGAACAAGAAATGGCAGGTGACCAAAAATGGCAGGTAATGTCTTACAAAATAAGACAACCTTTTCTGACTTGGACAACCTCCAGTCAGACCATATGAAGGCCTCTGATTGAGCACAAACTCCTTTGGCTCAGACAGGACAACTTATTTATGATAGCAAAAGAAGAACGTTAGGTTCAATCGAGTGCTAGCACGATTTTCTTGAACCTAATTGAATCTCATTCAGATCAATTGAACTAGATCAGTTCAATTGATGATCACCAGATTCAAACCCTTGTTTGTGTGACCCAGTTAGGTTCAGTTCTGTATGGTAATGGGATATGTCATGATCTCTATCATCGACATCATCGAAACTCCTTTCGATGGATCAGAACTCTTCTGATTCGAACAGCTAGAATGATCGATCATCTAAATCATTCTAATTGCTCCCAAAATCCACCAGTGACACCTAGCAGTATATGGTGGCAACCCATCAGAGCTGAATGCGAACCTCTTGGTGCAGCTACCTGTGTGATTAAGTTCTTCTATCTTGAGCCCCGATCAGATTAGGGTTAAGGTAAACTCGTCAAACCCTAGTTCTCTGTCATATGATGTAATCATTCGATTCGAGTCCAATGTGAAAATCTAAATAGAAACTCTTTCTATTATTTCACTCTGCCATGGCCATGGGCTTCTGGACTTGATTCTCATGATTATCATAGGGCTGCTCCTCTACCACCGAGGTAGATAGATTCCATCTTGATGCCATCCAGTTCCTACAATGAACATGCTATAGCCAACATACACCTCAGGGTTCCATATGGCTAGGAGACCGAGTAATGGTGTAGTCAAACTATAACACCCTCAAGGTGAACTGCCGATGCACCTCAGGTCAAAGAACCAGACACACTACTGCAGCATCGAGTCAGTCATTGACGAGAAGGTAGACTCCCTAATGACTACTCGAGGTGGTCACGCTCAGTGCCCTCGTTCTCTAACGAGTACCTGTACTCTCGCTCCGGTGTCTCCACACCGTAGACTCAAGACTCATCTACTAAAGAGAAGCGATTGTACACCAACCTTCCGGATCAATCACCATCCTCGTGATGATCCTATGGTCGGGAGCAATTTATGAGTTAATAATGATTATTCATGTCTTAAATTTTCAACTCTTGAAAATATGAATTATCATTACCATTAACTCAAAGGATGTATCACAGACACTAAATACACATATGTGATAGAAAATAACCCATTTTATTTTTAGTCAAAATTATAATTTTGCCCCTAGAAGTGTATTACAAGTGTCAGCCAATTCTGGCTTCTAGGGCACATATATCTAACAATCTCCCACTTGTCCTAAAGCCAATTGGCTACAAGTCTAAGTCCCATCTTCTCAAGGTGGGCTTCGAACTTCTGCTGGCCCAACGGCTTTGTAAGTGGGTCTGCCACATTATCTGTGGAGTTGACTCTCTTGACCTCGACGTAACCCTTCTCGAGGTAATCGCGGATGAGGTGGTATCGCCGCTCAATATGCTTGGATTTCTGGTGAGACCTCGGCTCCTTAGCAAGGGCTATGGCGCCATTGTTGTCGCAGTATAGAGGAATGGCATCTGATGGCATTACTCCAATTTCTGCAGCAAACTTCTTGTACCAGAATGCTTCCTTCGCAGCCTCTGATGCAGCGATATATTCTGCTTCCATGGTGGAATCTGCTATCACGGTTTGCTTGGAACTCTTCCAGCTGACAGCACCACCATTGCACACAAACAGACTGCCAGATGTCGACTTTCGATCATCTATATCAGACATGAAATCTGAGTCTGTGTATCCCTGGACTTGGAGTTCTCCATTACCAAAGACCAACATTCATATCCTTAGTTCTTCTCAAGTACTTAAGGATACATTTCACAGAAGTCCAGTGTTCTTCACCTGGATTTGACTGATATCTGCTTGTGACACTCACAGCATGGGCTATATCAGGTCGTGTACATAGCATGGCATACATGAGGCTCCCTATTGCAGAAGCATAAGGGATCTTGCTCATGCGTTCTATTTCCTCAGGTGTGCTAGGGCACATCTTCTTGGAAAGATGAATACCATGTCTGAAGGGTATTAATCCCCTCTTAGAGTTTTCCATACTAAACCTCTTTAGTACTTTCCTCTATGTACATCTTCTGTGAAAGTCCTAGCATCCTATTCGGTCTATCCCTATAGACCTTAATTCCTAGAATAAAGGATGCTTCACCTAGGTCTTTCATGGAGAATTCCTTGGACAACCACATTTTGACTGTCGTCAACATGGGAATATCATTCCCAATAAGGAGGATGTCATCCACGTACAATACGAGGAAGACAACAGCGCTCCCACTGACCTTTTTGAAAACACATGGTTCCTCTTCATTTTTGATGAAACCAAACTTTTTGATCACATCATTGAAACGAGTGTTCCAGCTCCGAGATGCTTGCTTAAGTCCATATATGGACCTTTGCAGCTTGCAAACCTTGTGATCAGTATCACTGGATGTGAAACCTAGCGGCTGTTCCATATAGATATCTTCCTCAAGATATCCATTTAGGAATGCCGTTTTCACGTCCATTTGCCATATTTCATAATCGAAATAGGCTGCAACGGCAAGCAATGTGCGGATGGATTTTAGCATAGCCACTGGGGAAAAGGTATCCTGATAGTCAATGCCTTCGCGTTGACTATAACCTTTTGCCACTAGTCTAGCCTTGAATGTCTCCACATTCCCATCTGCACCAATCTTTCTCTTGAAGATCCATTTACACCCAATAGGTACTATACCTTCTGGTGGATCTACCAAGGTCCAGACTTGGTTTGAGTGCATCGAGTCAATTTCTGACTGCATTGCCTCTAGCCATTTCTCGGAGTCGATATCTGATATCGCCTCGTTGTAGGTTTTGGGATCATCACCATGAGCACCATTACCTACGAGGAACATTTTCTCTACTTCCTCTGAAATAATACCTAAGTATCTCTCAGGGGGATGGGAAAACTCTTTCCGATCTACGAGGTGGAGGAGGTAGTGTTCTTATTGGCTCAAACTGATTTGGTTCCAATTGGTCCTTAGCTCGTTCCACTTGTGAGACTTTCTCATCAAGCTTGATCTATTTTCCAATGCCGCTGTCTTGAATAAACTATTTTTCAAGAAAGATGGCATGTCGACTCACAATCACATTGTGGTCTTCTGGAATGTAGAAATAGTATCCTAATGACTCTTTAGGATATCCTATGAATCGAGCTCTAAAGGACCTAAACTCTAACTTGTCCGCTTGTTGTCTTTTGACATGAGCTGGACAACCCCAAATTCTGAGATGACTCAGACTTGGTTTCTTACCGTGCCATATCTCATACGGTGTGGTAGGAACGGTTTTAGAGGGAACCCTATTCAGTAGATAGATTGAAGTTAACAATGAGTGTCCCCAAAGAAAATCAGGGAGGTCTGTGAAGCTCATCATGGATCGAACCATATCCAATAGAGTCCGATTTCTCCATTCTGAAACCCCGTTGAGTTGAGGTGTTCCTGGTGGAGTCCATTGAGAGACTATGCCATTTTTCCTTTAGATAGTCTAGGAATTCCGGCTAAGGTATTCACCTCCTCGATCTGATCGAAGAACCTTAATGGGTTTTTCAGTTTGTTTTTCTACTTCATGTCTGAATTCTTTGAACTTTTCAAAAGCTTCAGACTTGTGTCTCATAAGATACACATACCCATACCTAGACAGATCATCGGTAAAGGTAATGAAGTAGACAAAATTGCCTCTAGCCGGCACATCAAATGGGCCGCACACATCAGTATGTACTAGGGCAAGGAGATCTGTGGCCCTCTCCCCATGTCCAACAAAAGGGAGTTTAGTCATTTTGCCTTGAAGACAAGATTCACAAGTTGGATATGACTCGGAAGTCAACGGACTCAATAGCCCATTTTTCTCCAATTTGTTGATCCTATCTTCTGCTATATGACCTAATCTCAGGTGCCATAGATATCTGTCGTTTGGACTATCCCTAGGTCGTTTGGCATTCACGTTTTGCTCGATAGTTAGAATAGGTACATCAATATGTAGCTGATAAAGACCATTAATAAGGAAACCATTTGCAATTTTATTTCTTTCATAAAGAATGTTACAATGGTCCTTAAAGAAGGTGATCACATAACCTTCTTGTGCTAAGCATGAAACAGAAATCAAATTCCTGCTAGCTGCAGGCACAAAATAACAGTCTTTCAAAACTAAGTCTAAACCAGATGGTAATCGAAGAGGGTATGTTCCCACGGCTACTGCAGCAACTCTTGCTCCATTACCGATGCGTAGGATCATGTCTCCATCCCTCAGCCTCCTGCTATCCTCAAGACCCTGCATAGAAGTGCACAGATGAGCACTAGAACCAGAGTCAAGCACCCAACTGGATGCAGAAGAAACCGTAAGGTTAGACTCAATAACGAGCATACCTCCAGAAGGACCTTCCTTCTTGTTCTTCAGGGTGGCCAGGTAAGTAGGGCAGTTCCGCTTCCAATGGCCGTCGCTGTTGCAATGGAAACACTTTCCTTTGACATCGGCCTTCTTCTTCGGCTCTGCCTTCTTCTTCTTTGATCCTTCCACCTTTTTGCTTTTTCACAGACTTCTTTTTCTTTCCATAAGACTTTCTTTTGGAAGAAGTCCGTTCCATAGCAAGAACTGAGCCTTTAGAACCTTTCATAGAAAGCTCAGCGGTAACCAGCATATTCATTAATTCGGCCAAGGAATTCTGAAGTTTATGCATGTGGTAATTCATGATGAATTGCCCATATGCATCAGTCAAGGATTGCAGAATAATATCGTTCTGCAGGTCCAAGTCCTAACTTCACACCGAGCTTCTCAAGCTCTTCCATGTCCTTGATCATTGTCAGACAGTGATCTTGGACTGACTGCCCATCACGCATCTTAGCCTTAAAAAGTCATTTCGTGACTTGATATTTGGCTGCGCGACTCTGTTCACCAAACATCTCCTGCAGGTGAGCCAACATTTGGCGAGCAGTCCCGATATCCTCATGTTGGCGCTGGAGCTCATCAGACATCGAGCCTAACATGTAATATCTGGCCTTATTATCTTCGTCTATCCATTTTTCAGAGACGCTCTCTGTTCAACAGATGGACGGGCTGGTAAGGTGGGAGGGTCCTGGTCCAAAACATGGGTTAACTTCTCAGAACCCAAAATAATTTTGTAGTTTCTGAGCCAATCTTTATAATTGGGTCCGGTCAGTCTATGTGTGTCCAGGATACGTGCCAATGGGTTGGACGCAGACATTTTTCCTGTAGAGAGTCAAAGATTCTAGTTAGATACTGTAATTTTGACTTGACCAATTTATTTAGGGATTTTATTTTTAAACAAATTAGCTTCCCACTATTTTCTCGGATCCCTACACTCCCTCTGTAGAGATGCAAAAATCTCCATGATTAATGATTTCTAGTGGGTGGTGCGGTCTCACCAACTGACTCATCACCTCACCTAACAGTTATTGGTGATGGGTTAGCCAATGAGTGAACAACTCTTGTTCAATGATTCTCTAATCATGGTGCACCCAAACTTGGTCTCTAATTCATGAATCTCACCGTATCCAGAATATTGATCCACTCCTTAGTTAAGTCAGACCCACCATTTGCATAGACTGGGTTCCTAATTGAGTCTCTCACCGTATCCAAAATATTGAGCCCAACTCATCCTCCAGCCCATAGCATCCAATGCCTAATAGACATGGTTGCATCTTCTCGGTGCAACTGAGCCACTGTATCCAGCCGAGAACAATCAACCCCGGGAAGGGCCCGCACATCTACAATGGTGGAAGACCTCAGACTTAATCTTTTCTTAGGGAGAATTGATTCAGGTCTCATTAAACTAGACTTGGCTTAGTCATAACAATTATGACTAACCTAGTGGCATGGGTTAGCTCGGATTATTGACCACCTCAGATCAGAACTGTGTCAACAGATATGGCCAGGTAAGTGAGATCGGTGGAAGGAATATGCCATTAACTCGTACAAGAATGCATTCAGAGGTCGAGTAGCTTCCAATTAAAAACCAGTCGGTCGTATGTGCCAAACTTACCTTAGACACCAAATTGTTGAGCCAGAACCAATTGGGTTAGCCTACAATCCAGACTCTAACCTCTGAGCCTAATTAGGTCTTGCTTGATCGTGACTCGATCTTGACCCAGACTTAATCCTATTAGGCTGGTCAATTTAAGCATTGTTGATCCCCATCTAACCAACTCTTGATTCGGTTTGATCAACCGCTTAGACCTAATTGAGCTACCCAAGCCCGAACCCAGTATTATGAATATGTCTTAGATCTAAAATTCTCAATTTTAGACCTAATTAATATTTCATAAACTTAATTCTTAATTAAGTAGGGTTCATAAATAAAATATGCACAATAAATCCTAGGGTTTCAGGATCTAGGGTTTTGCAGAAAGTAAGTTTTGGATTTCTGATTAAGGACGAACACGCAGCACCCCTACACATCATAAGAACACCCCATCGAATGGAAGAGAGGGCCTTTAAACCCTTCTTCATTCTTATGACCGGACGGCCAAGAGGAACATGCCTTAATCAGGAACATTCAATACTACAAAACAGTATCAGATCTATATCATATATCTCATATATAAAATAGATCTAATTCATGGCATATTTTGCATACATCTCATGTATTTCTAGGGGCACACTATAACCCTTCTCACTAATCAGCCAATCAAGACAGTTCTTTATAGAATAGACACCATTGAAAGAATCGCAAAATGGATAATTGAACTTACCAAATTTGACATCAACTTTCAATCTCGGTCATCAATCAAAGCTCAAATGCTAACAGATTTCATAGTGAAATGCACTATCCTGGATGAGATCGAACTTGAACAAAATAAAATTAGCATTCCATGATTGCAGCTGAGCTCCTTTAAAGAAGAAGCTAATCTTCCTGAAAGCTTCTGGGCCCTGTATGTGGATGGCTCATCCAATGCTTCGGGCGCAGGCACTGGGTTGATCTTGGTGAACTCAGAAGGAGTCATTATCGAATACGTGCTGCGCTTTAAATTTTCTATAATAAATAATGGGGCTAAATATGAAGCTCTAATTATGGGATTAAGGATAGCCAAGGAGTTGAAAGCAGACTGGCTCCAAGCTTATAGTGATTTCCAACTGGTGGTCGGACAAGTTAGTGATAATTATGAAGCTCAAAAGGAAAGCATGATAAAATATCTCGAGAAAGTAAAGAGCTTGATCCCATCCTTCAACCATTTTGATATCAAACAAATTTTAAGAGCAGAAAATGTCAGAGCCAATCTTCTTTCTAAATTGGCCACATTAGGTCCGTTCGAACTACCTAGAAAAGTCTTCTTCGAAGTCCTGAAATGCCCAAGTATGGAAGAATCACGGTCGGTGATGTAAGTTGAGCATGAGTCAAGCTGGATTGATCCACTGGTTACTTACCTCAAAGATGGAGTTCTTCCTCATGATCCTAAAGAAGCTCGAAAACTAAGAAATTAAGTCTCTTGGTATGTTCTTTATGAGGGAAAGTTATATAAAATGCCATATTCTTTGCCCCTATTAAAATATCTCCAACCTTCCAAAGTTGACTTTGCATTACAGAAAGTGTATGAAGAAGTCTATGGAAGTCATCTGGGGGCCAGATCTTTATCTCACAAACTACTTCGGTAGGACTACTATTGGCTGATAATGTACCATGATTGTATAGAGTATGTCAGAAAGTATGATTGGTGTCAAAGAAATGCAAATATTTAAAGACAATCGGCCTCTGAGCTTACACTTTTGCATGCCCCATGGCCATTTGCATAATGGAGGATGGACATACTTCGTTCTTTCTCCATGGCATCCGGATAGTAAAAATTTCTCCTGATCGCAATCGATTACTTCACAAAGTGAATCGAAGTCGAACCTCTGGCAAAGATCACTAAAGCTAAAGTGTAGGACTTCATCTGAAAATTGATCATTTATAGGTTTGGCCTACCTCGAACCCTTTTAATGGTAATGGACGATAGTTTGTTGGAACAAAATTTATCGAGTTCTGTGAAGACATGAATATCTTCAACTACTTCATGTCAGTAGCTCATCCACAGACAAATAGCGAGGTCGAGGTTACCAATAGAATCCTGCTGTAAGGTATCAAAGCAGGACTTGAGAAAATAAAAAAGACTTGGGTAGATGAACTTTATCATGTACTCTAGACATACCGAACTATCCAAAGATTGCCAATGAAGGAGACTCCATTTGCCTTGGCCTTCGAAATAGAAGCGATCATTTTCATAGAACTTAAACTTCCATCAGCATAAGTTGTAGCTTTCAACGAGCAGTACAATTCATAGAATCTTAGAGCCGACCTTGACTTGTTGGAGGAGAAATGGGAAGAAGCTCGAGTTTGGATGGCATCCTACAGGTAGAAAGTAGCTCGCTACTACAACTCCAGAGTTAGAGGCAAAGTATTCAAAGTAGGAGACTTGGTACTTCGACGAGTTGCTGTTTCACAATCTCAGAACCAAGAAAAGCTCGCCCCAAATTAGGAAGGCCCGTATGAAATTAAGGAGATCGTCTGATCGAAAACTTATTATCTAAAGAAGTTTGGAGGAGCAATACTCTCGTGATCCTAGAATTTGGAGAACTTGTGAATGTATTACAAGTAATCTTGCCTTAATAAAATTCTCTCTTTTTATTATCTCTATCTTTTGGCGCAAAACTATATAATGATAGAAAATGACATAGCCAAACTTCATTCTTAAATGAAGAAGAAGACCGCCGATTATGTAAGACAGGAAGAGGAGAGAGGCCCAATCAATGGTTTTTTTGTGTTGCTACTATCCTATCAGGAACAAAAGGAGAACCTCATTCTAACATGAGCAAAGCAAAGACCTCTAGTTATGTAAGATAGAAGGAGGGGTGAGGCCTAGTCAATGGCTTATTTTGTCCCCCTATTATCCTCTTAAGAATAGATGAAGAATCTCATCCTAACATAAGTAAAGCTAAGACCTCCGATTATGTAAGATAGGAGGAGGAGAGAGGTCTATCAATGGCCCCTTTTGTGCCCCTACTCTCCTATTAGGAATAGAAAGAAAATCTCATTCTAACATGAGCAAAGCTAAGACCTCCAGTTATGTAAGATAGGAGGAGCGAAGAGGCCCAATCAATGGCCCCTTTTATGCTCCTACTGTCCTGTTAGGAATAGGAGAAGAACCTCATCCTAGCATAAGCAAAGTGAAGATCTCTGATTATTTAAGGTAGAAGGAGGGGAGAGGCCCGGCCAATGGTCCTTTTGTGCTCCTACTGTTCTGTTAGGAACAGAAGGAGGGAGAAGCCCGACCAATGGCCCTTTTGTGCCCCTACTGTCCTATTAGAAATAGAAGAAGAACCTCGTCCTAACATGAGCAAGAACTAACTACATCAGGAATAGGAGGAGAACCTCATCTTGAAATAAATAAAGATCTCCGATTACCTAAGATAGGAGGAGAACCTCATCTTGATATGAATAAAGACCTGCAATTACCTAAGACAGGAGGGGGACCTTGATCTGATAGAAGTAAAAATCAATCTTGTCAGAAACATGAGGCTCGTACTAAGAGAGGAGAGGCACAAAGCCAACCATATCGAAGATAGGAGGAGGATCTCGTCCTGACATGGATGAAGACCTCTGATAGGAGGAGAACACCTATCAACAATTATTTCGATAAGAGATGAGGTGCGGGAAATGGAGGAATTAATAGACATCAAACCAAAACAAAGTGAAACAATGATTGAAGAAAACATTGCTTTATTGAAGTTGAGACTTATTACAAAGCAGAGGTCCACAAGACCATCTACAAAAAAAAAAAAAAGAGAAGAAGAGAGAAGGAAAAAATAAATGAAGTCTTAAGAGAGCCAAAAATCCTCAGACTTCAGGCTACCGATTTCTGCCATCGCTAATGATTGCTTCAAGCTAATGATCTCTTCTTCGAGTTCTTTCCTTTTTAGCAGACTCTCCATAAATAGTTTGTTGGCTCACTGAAGATTATCTTTGGACTCCCGTAGCTATCTTCTTAGGACCTCCAACTTAGCATCCTCATCCTTAACAGCCTGATGCTCATATGTCATCTAGACTTTCAGCTATTGAAGTTCAACCTTCTCCTGCTCATACGCCATGGAAAGATCACTGAAGGAATTTCTTAAAAAAGCAAGTCGCTCAGACTCTCTATCAACACTGGCCTGCTGACTATCGGCTAACTACTTCCAAAGATGAGTCACTTCGTCTCTAGCCATCTTAAGCTCATGCTCAAGTTTAGACATTCTTTTCGCCCAGTACACTCCATAATTGTTGTGCCAAGCTTCAGTATCCTAATGTTGTTTCTGAAGTTTCAAAAATTTTTTCAACCAATCCTAGTCATACCGTGCCTTCTCAAAAGACCATGGCGAGCTCCCTTCCAATAGTAGAATTATTTCTTTTACCGCATTGAGCTTAACTTCAAGAGAGTTGGCTTTGGCTATTAAAGACCAAGTCTTCTCACTAGTGCACTTTTTAGTCTCTTCGAGCTCAACTTCAAAATCTCTTTTCTTTCTGATATAATCCATAGAATTCTTCTTTTGCACTTGGCATAAGCAAGTAACCTCGATCGTTAACTCTGAGCAACTTTTTCTCGACTTTTGAAGTTCACCTCCAACCTTCTTTAATTTCTTTTTCAATTGATGAACCTCCTTTTTTAAGTTTTTGATGATGGATTTTAAAGGGATAACCTCAGATAGTGGTGCGGCATCAACTGAAGAAGAAGGGGTAGGGCTTGGCTCGCTAGAGGAGTTCTGAATAACAAGCATCACAATGCAAGGATGAAGGAAGGAAGTTTATTCTCATTGTATTAACAAAATATTTGAGCACATCAGAAAGAACAAAAAAAAAAAGAGATGTACAAATGGTCAAAAATTTTAGACCTCAGTAGGTATAGAAGCAGGCAAGGTTGGTGTATTCTTTACAACTTCGAGCTTGGGAATAGTCTTAGGAGCTTCAACTGCAAGTTCGAGAGCATCCAAGGTAGGTTCGGTAGTAGGAGGGGCAGCACCAGCACTGGAGGGACCGACTTCTTCATTCGATTCATCCGTCAGAAGGCCGAGGTCCACCTCAGGGATGTTTCTTGAGACCCTCCTCATGCAGATCTTGAAACCCTCCGAGAAAGCTTCCTGGGCGACAGCGATCTTGATATCCTCCATAGCTTTGGAAGACTTGAAGGCTTCGACAGCTTACTCTCATTCAATACCAACCTCCACTTGCAACTTCTTCTTCTCTTCTTCAAGAGTCAAAGTAGCCTTCAGTCCTGTCGCTGCTTCTTCTTCCTTCCACAGTGCCTCCCGAAGATGCTCAACTATTGAAGATTGGACCTCCGAGGCCACCTTCAAACAATTGACCCCAGCCTGAACCTTCTCGATCTCTGCCTGAGCCTCTTGGAGAGCTTTGGAAGTCTCAACTTGGCGAAGATCCGCCACCTTCAAATGGACAAATAAGTAGTGCCCCAGCTACAGAATGAAAAAAAATTAACTCAAAACTTTGGAAGTACATCCTTCATTCAAATAAGTTTAGAAAAGTTGGTTACCTCAAGGTAGAAAGCGAAGGATTCATCAAATCTCTTCACATCCTCTTTCCAGACCATTCAATCAACAATGTGTGGAAGAATGCTATCCCACATCAGAGATTGGATGACCTTCCAGTTATCCAAAGAATCCTGCTCCTGGCCAGAGCTCTCACCGCCAAAGTGCTCGACCTTCCTTTTGACCTTCTTGGCAATGGCATTTTTCTCCTTCTTCTTCTTCTTCTTGGCAACTTCCCCTCATTCAGGAGATCTGGAGGGAGCAGCTTCATCAAGTAGGGCTGGACTTGGCACCGCTGCATTAGATTTTGGGATGGGTGCTACCTAGATCGACACAATCGGAATCAATTTTTTGATGCAAGCCTTCTTCGAAAGCTCCCCGACAGAGCTGCCCTTTCTTTTGAGGGATTGGATTCCCTTCAACAAGTGGTTTTGCTCCTCGAAAGTCATTTCTGTGGTAGAAAATGTTAAAGTCAGATGAAAGAATGTTACATGATTGACTAGCTAAAAGAAACTACCTACTGGATCAAGGAGACTAAGATCGAGATTAAATAAGGTCTAATCATCTAGGAGTCTAGATATTAGGGGAGCTCGATAGTTTTTCAATCTGTTAGTCGAGTCCCGATCCTCTTTCTCAAGCTTGAGGGCTCGATTGATCGAATCCCCTATATCTCTCCAGGAAGAAAGTCCTAACTCTAAAGAAGGACACGAAATAAAAAAGAACTTTTTCTTTCAGTTGTGAATGAAAGAAGAGGTGCCCTTAAGCATCCTCTTCTTGCCAAACTGAGGAGACACATACCATCAATCTTTGACAGTGAGATGATGTTTAAAGTTAAAAAAATTATAGAATAGAAAAATAGTAGGTCGAACTTCAACCAGGATGCATAAGAAAAGAAATCCTATGATAAACCTAAATGAGTTTGAAGCCATAGAAGCGAGGAAGATATTTAAAAACCTAAATAGGTCTGCTACAAAAGAAGGTATTGGTAGCCGAAGTCCTGCTTGGAGGGTTTCAACATATAAGCATGTTCGGCCTAGAGGAGGGGAGCAAGCTCGATCACTGGGATCAGGGAGTTCGAGTTCGTATTCAGAAGAAATATTGAACTGAATTTTGATAAAGAAAAGGTCCGCATGATGAAGTTTATAAGAAATGGTGTCAAGAATGAAGTAACGTCGAGGTACTTCTATGGGTTTGGAGTCTCTATTGGAGCGTCCATCAGTGATAGATGAGCCAAACTCTCAGAACAAGTTGACCAGGAACCTTCAGTGGACATATGGATCAAACTAAGTTGGAAAACACTCCAAAAAATCAAGAAAAATAAGATTCAAGACTTTCTCAAAGAAACTGAATGAACGAAGGTGCAAAAATACAAAGGAGGTTTTTGAAACTAACCTAAGTTGGTTGAGAAGAGTGGGGAGACAGCGAGCTCGCTCAGAGTCAAGCGGAAGAACCCCCGGGACTGGAGAAAATGGTGAAGGAAGCTAGAGCTCTCAAGCGGGAGGAGGAGGAAAACCAGAGGAAGAAGAAGAAGATATCGATCGAAATGACACTCCAAAGGAAGAAGGCGAGCTTAAATACCCATAGAAGCTCGAGACGGTTATGATTGCGGGTCCTCTTCGATCGATCCTGGGTTGACACATGTCTCACTTATTATGGTAGAGGGTTGGCAATGGGTAGAGCCTTAATTACACCATATCTTAGGTAGCACTTCAGCGGAGATCTCAAAAATTATTTTTTTGGATCATTTAGAAAGTTTTAGCACCCATGCAGATAATGCCAAAATTTTCTTCTTAATGGGCGCATAAAGCACGAAAGGACTTCGGAACTCATATTTCTTTACTCTATTCTTTCAAATTTCAAATTTGGGAGTAGGGGGCTTGTATTGGGGATAAACCCTCTCTTGCCAAAGTCTAAAAAGATTTCAAGTCTTGAAACGATCTTGTCCAGCAACAACAGCCATGACTAACTTCACTCAGTAACTCCAAAACCTATAGGGCCTTACAGGTTCCGCCCGGGCGAGCTTAAATGATGATGGTGGCCATCAAAGCAGTTAAGTATCCTATCCTAATGTAGTCTGGTCTGGCTAACCTTGAAGCTATTTGAACTCCTTCCTAACTAGAAGCTCTTCGGATAGTTTGATTTTGGGTCGATATTGGATCGTTGAAGCTCCTCCCCACTGGATGAACCTCCGCAACTCATGGAGAGTGGTTGATCTTTGAATTCTTGCACCAAAAATTTTGAATGTGCAAGCAAAGGGACCTCATCTCCATCTTATTTGCCTTTGAAGAGTCCTGAAAATAGCAGGGCTCCAAAAAAAATGGTTGAATCGCAAGAGTATCAAAGTCGTCCGCCCATCACAACCAGCAATCAAGCTCTCACCGATCGATCTCCTTCCAAGGCTTCTTTCAGCTGATCTCCTTCCCATCGACCTTCTTTGACCTTTTATCCATCCGAGCTCCTTGCACTTACTGGGAAGGACCTCATTGTCTAGGCAGACTCCTTCAATCGTATATCCTTCAAACTCCACCAACGGATCTCCTCCCGAACTCCCACCAGTCGGATTCCTTCTAGACTCTTTTAGTGTATCTTCTTTTGGATTTCTCTAGTGGATCTCCCTCTAGATGACCTTCTCCAGTTGTACTTGTTAGATATATATGCCCTAGAAGCCAGAATTGGCTGACACTTGTAATACACTTCTAGGGGCAAAATTATAATTTTGACTAATATCAAAAAAATGGGTTATTTTCTATCACATATGTGTATTTAGTGTCTATGATACATCCTTTGAGTTAATGGTAATGATAATTCATATTTTCAAGAGTTGAAAATTTAAGACATGAATAATCATTATTAACTCATAAATTGCTCCCGACCATAGGATCATCACGAGGATGGTGATTGATCCGGAAGGTTGGTGTACAATCGCTTCTCTTTAGTAGATGAGTCTTGAGTCTACGGTGTGGAGACACCAGAGCGAGAGTACAGGTACTCGTTAGAGAACGAGGGCACTGAGCGTGACCACCTCGAGTAGTCATTAGGGAGTCTACCTTCTCGTCAATGACTGACTCGATGCTGCAGTAGTGTGTCTGGTTCTTTGACCTGAGGTGCATCGGCAGTTCACCTTGAGGGTGTTATAGTTTGACTACACCATTACTCGGTCTCCTAGCCATATGGAATCCTGAGGTGTATGTTGGCTATAGCATGTTCATTGTAGGAACTGGATGGCATCAAGATGGAATCTATCTACCTCGGTGGTAGAGGAGCAGCCCTATGATAATCATGAGAATCAAGTCCAGAAGCCCATGGCCATGGCAGAGTGAAATAATAGAAAGAGTTTCTATTTAGATTTTCACATTGGACTCGAATCGAATGATTACATCATATGACAGAAACTAGGGTTTGACGAGTTTACCTTAACCCTAATCTGATCGGGGCTCAAGATAGAAGAACTGAATCACACAGGTAGCTGCACCAAGAGGTTCGCATTCAGCTCTGATGGGTTGCCACCATATACTGCTAGGTGTCACTGGTGGATTTTGGGAGCAATTAGAATGATTTAGATGATCGATCATTCTAGCTGTTCGAATCAGAAGAGTTCTGATCCATCGAAAGGAGTTTCGATGATGTCGATGATAGAGATCATGACATATCCCATTACCATACAGAACTGAACCTAACTGGGTCACACAAACAAGGGTTTGAATCTGGTGATCATCAATTGAACTGATCTAGTTCAATTGATCTGAATGAGATTCAATTAGGTTCAAGGAAATCGTGCTAGCACTCGATTGAACCTAACGTTCTTCTTTTGCTATCATAAATAAGTTGTCCTGTCTGAGCCAAAGGAGTTTGTGCTCAATCAGAGGCCTTCATATGGTCTGACTGGAGGTTGTCCAAGTCAGAAAAGGTTGTCTTATTTTGTAAGACATTACCTGCCATTTTTGGTCACCTGCCATTTCTTGTTCTTTGACTTTGGTCAAAAGTCTACCTTTGACTGGTCAAACGTTGACCATTGACACTTTGACTTTTGACCACATGTCATGCACCTATTGGAGAGCTGGTGGGGGCCTGTCCCCCTGCCAGAACCTGGCAAGGAGGAAGGGCGCACGCCACCCTAGGCGTGTGCCCAAGTTGGAGGCGCCTAGGAGTCCTTGTTGGACAAGGACTCCACCTCCCTTTTGGATTCCAATTAGAGTTCTTCTAAGAATCCAGTTTGACTGGTCTTAGGCACCCTCTAAGGAGGAATCCAGGGGACTCTATTCCCACCAATCAGATTTAGATCTGATTTCACAAAGGGTTGTGATTGGTTGGGAAGAAGAGGAGTTGGATCACAGCTAGTCTATAAATAAGACCCTGTACCCAACTCAGATTGAGACATGAGATTGAGATCAGAGTTTCCCCATGCCCCAAGGCTGCCTCTCCCCTCCTTCCTCCATGCCAAACCTTCTTCTCCTTCTCCTCTCCACGTCCAAAAGGAGTTTTGGATTTTGGTTGGTGCGATTCAGATCAAGAGAAAGGCGATCAAAAGCAAGAAGGCTGCGCTGCTGCAAAGGACGACTGCTGATCTTCAAAAGGAGTTTTGAAGATCCTCCAGATCAGATCCAGATCTGATTTTTGGAGATGTGATAGAGAAGAAGAGGATCTCTAGATCCAAGCCCGAGTGGATACCGGTAGAGGCCAGGCGCTTGCGTGGCTAGATCCAGAACCTTCCGCTGCATACAGGATCATCAACAGGGTAATAGGATTACCCAAATCAGGTAAATTAAATTTGATTTAATTTATCCTTATTTTATTTTATTTATTAAAATAATAAGAATTAAGATCTGAAACATCCCAAGATCTGATATAGATCAAAGAGAAAAATTTTTGAAATATATCTCTTGATCTGATCAGATCTGAACGAACCTGGACCGAGAAATCAGGATTTCCCTTCAACTGGTATCAGAGCCATGGTTCTAAAAATGTTTAGATCTGATTTTAAATTTATTTTAATTAGAAAATAATTGATTTTAGATGTCACATGAGATGTGATCAGATCTAAAATCAAAAAAAATTAAAATTAAATGATTTGGATCTAAGATTAGAAGATATGCATGACTAGTTCTAGAATAGAATAGTTCTATAGAATAGTCTTGCATGTTTTTCAATTTAATTTGATTAAATCATATTTTAGATCCATTTATTTACTATTTTTTGATATTATAATGGTTATAATAACATCTAAAAAATAGCAAATAAAAATTATTTAATTTTAAACATCATATGAGATATGATTGATGCATGTCTAGACTAGTTGTAGAATAGTTCTACATAAGTTGTCTAGATTAGGAATTTATTTTGATTAAGATCAATTTAAATCTAATTTTTTAGATTATTATGAGATAATTTAGATCTGAAAATATGCATGATTCGATACATGAGATGTATGCAAAATATGCCATGATTAGATCTACTTTGTATATGAGATATATGATATAGATCTGATACTGTTTTGTAGTATTGAATGTTCCTGATTAAGGCGTTCCTCTTGGCCGTCCGGTCATAAGAATGAAGAAGGGTTTAAAGGCCCTCTCTTTCCATTCGATGGGGTGTTCTTATGATGTGTAGGGGTGCTGCGTGTTCGTCCTTAATCAGAAACCCAAAACTTACTTTCTGCAAAACCCTAGATCCTGAAACCCTAGGATTTATTGTGCATATTTTATTTATGAACCCTACTTAATTAAGAATTAAGTTTATGGAATATTAATTAGGTCTAAAATTGAGAATTTCAGATCTAAGACATATTCATAATACTGGGTTCGGGCTTGGGTAGCTCAATTAGGTCTAAGCGGTTGATCAAACCGAATCAAGAGTTGGTTAGATGGGATCAACAATGCTTAAATTGACCAGCCTAATAGGATTAAGTCTGGGTCAAGATCGAGTCACGATCAAGCAAGACCTAATTAGGCTCAGAGGTTAGAGTCTGGATTGTAGGCTAACCCAATTGGTTCTGACTCAACAATTTGGTGTCTAAGGTAAGTTTGGCACATACGACCGACTGGTTTTTAATTGGAAGCTACTCGACCTGAATGCGTTCTTGTACGAGTTAATGGCATATTCCTTCCACCGGTCTCACTTACCTGGCCATATCTGTTGACACAGTTCTGATCTGAGGTGGTCAATAATCCGAGCTAACCCATGCCACTAGGTTAGTCATAATTGTTATGACTAAGCCAAGTCTAGTTTAATGAGACCTGAATCAATTCTCCCTAAGAAAAGATTAAGTCTGAGGTCTTCCACCATTGTAGATGTGCGGGCCCTTCCCGGGGTTGATTGTTCTCGGCTGGATACAGTGGCTCAGTTGCACCGGGAAGATGCAACCATGTCTATTAGGCATTGGATGCTATGGGCTGGAGGATGAGTTGGGCTCAATATTTCGGATACGGTGAGAGACTCAATTAGGAACCCAGTCTATGCAAATGGTGGGTCTGACTTAACTAAGGAGTGGATCAATATTTCGGATACGGTGAGATTCATGAATTAGAGACCAAGTTTGGGTGCACCATGATTAGAGAATCATTGAACAAGAGTTGTTCACTCATTGGCTAACCCATCACCAATAACTGTTAGGTGAGGTGATGAGTCAGTTGGTGAGACCGCACCACCCACTAGAAATCATTAATCGTGGAGATTTTTCGCATCTCTACAGAGGGAGTGTAGGGATCCGAGAAAATAGTGGGAGCTAATTTGTTTAAAAATAAAATCCCTAAACAAATTGGTCAAGTCAAAATTACAGTATCTAACTAGAATCTTTGACTCTCTACAGGAAAATGTCTGCGTCCAACCCATTGGCACGTATCCTGGACACACATAGACTGACCTGGACCCAATTATAAAGATTGGCTCAGGAACTACAAAATTAGTTTTGGGTTCTGAGAAGTTAACCCATGTTTTGGACCAGGACCCTCCCACCTTACCAGCCCGTCCATCTGTTGAACAGAGAGCATCTCTGGAAAAAATGGATAGACGAAGATAATAAGGCCAGATATTACATGTTGGGCTCGATGTCTGATGAGCTCCAGCGCCAACATGAAGGATATCGGGACTGCTCGCCAAATGTTGGCTCACCTGCAGGAGATGTTTGGTGAACAGAGTCGCGCAGCCAAATATCAAGTCACGAAATGACTTTTTAAGGCTAAGATGCGTGATGGGCAGTCAGTCCAAGATCACTGTCTGACAATGATCAAGGACATGGAAGAGCTTGAGAAGCTCGGTGTGAAGTTAGACTTGGACCTGCAGAATGATATTATTCTGCAATCCTTGACTGATGCATATGGGCAATTCATCATGAATTACCACATGCATAAACTTCAAGAATTCCTTGGCCGAATTAATGAATATGCTGGTTACCGCTGAGCTTTCTATGAAAGGTTCTAAAGGCTCAGTTCTTGCTATGGAACGGACTTCTTCCAAAAGAAAGTCTTTTGGAAAGAAAAAGAAGTCTGTGAAAAAGCAAAAGGTGGAAGGATCAAAGAAGAAGAAGGCAGAGCCGAAGAAAAAGGCCGATGTCAAAGGAAAGTGTTTCCATTGCAACAGCGACGGCCATTGGAAGCGGAACTGCCCTACTTACCTGGCCACCCTGAAGAACAAGAAGGAAGGTCCTTCTGGAGGTATGCTCGTTATTGAGTCTAACCTTACGGTTTCTTCTGCATCCAGTTGGGTGCTTGACTCTGGTTCTAGTGCTCATCTGTGCACTTCCATGCAGGGTCTTGAGGATAGCAGGAGGCTGAGGGATGGAGACATGATCCTACGCATTCGGTAATGGAGCAAGAGTTGCTGCAGTAGCCGTGGGAACATACCCTCTTCGATTACCATCTGGTTTAGACTTAGTTTTGAAAGACTGTTATTTTGTGCCTGCAGCTAGCAGGAATTTGATTTCTGTTTCATGCTTAGCACAAGAAGGTTATGTGATCACCTTCTTTAAGGACCATTGTAACATTCTTTATGAAAGAAATAAAATTGCAAATGGTTTCCTTATTAATGGTCTTTATCAGCTACATATTGATGTACCTATTTCTAACTATCGAGCAAAACGTGAATGCCAAACGACCTAGGGATAGTCCAAACGACAGATATCTATGGCACCTGAGATTAGGTCATATAGCAGAAGATAGGATCAACAAATTGGAGAAAAATGGGCTATTGAGTCCATTGACTTTCGAGTCATATCCAACTTGTGAATCTTGTCTTCAAGGCAAAATGACTAAACTCCCTTTTGTTAGGACATGGGGAAGAGGGCCACAGATCTCCTTGCCCTAGTACATACTGATGTGTGCGGCCCATTTGATGTGCCGGCTAGAGGCAATTTTGTCTACTTCATTACCTTTACCGATGATCTGTCTAGGTATGGGTATGTGTATCTTATGAGACACAAGTCTGAAGCTTTTGAAAAGTTCAAAGAATTCAGACATGAAGTAGAAAAACAAACTGGAAAAACCCATTAAGGTTCTTCGATCAGATCGAGGAGGTGAATACCTTAGCCGGAAATTCCTAGACTATCTAAAGGAAAAATGGCATAGTCTCTCAATGGACTCCACCAGGAACACCTCAACTCAACGGGGTTTCAGAATGGAGAAATCGGACTCTATTGGATATGGTTCGATCCATGATGAGCTTCACAGACCTCCCTGATTTTCTTTGGGGACACTCATTGTTAACTTCAATCTATCTACTGAATAGGGTTCCCTCTAAAACCGTTCCTACCACACCGTATGAGATATGGCACGGTAAGAAACCAAGTCTGAGTCATCTCAGAATTTGGGGTTGTCCAGCTCATGTCAAAAGACAACAAGCGGACAAGTTAGAGTTTAGGTCCTTTAGAGCTCGATTCATAGGATATCCTAAAGAGTCATTAGGATACTATTTCTACATTCCAGAAGACCACAATGTGATTGTGAGTCGACATGCCATCTTTCTTGAAAAATAGTTTATTCAAGACAGCGGCATTGGAAAATAGATCAAGCTTGATGAGAAAGTCTCACAAGTGGAACGAGCTAAGGACCAATTGGAACCAAATCAGTTTGAGCCAATAAGAACACTACCTCCTCCACCTCGTAGATCGGAAAGAGTTTTCCCATCCCCCTGAGAGATACTTAGGTATTATTTCAGAGGAAGTAGAGAAAATGTTCCTCATAGGTAATGGTGCTCATGGTGATGATCCCAAAACCTACAACGAGGCGATATCAGATATCGACTCCGAGAAATGGCTAGAGGCAATGCAGTCAGAAATTGACTCGATGCACTCAAACCAAGTCTGGACCTTGGTAGATCCACCAGAAGGTATAGTACCTATTGGGTGTAAATGGATCTTCAAGAGAAAGATTGGTGCAGATGGGAATGTGGAGACATTCAAGGCTAGACTAGTGGCAAAAGGTTATAGTCAACGCGAAGGCATTGACTATCAGGATACCTTTTCCCCAGTGGCTATGCTAAAATCCATCCGCACATTGCTTGCCGTTGCAGCCTATTTCGATTATGAAATATGGCAAATGGACGTGAAAATGGCATTCCTAAATGGATATCTTGAGGAAGATATCTATATGGAACAGCCGCTAGGTTT